>OX381719.1:48501005-48634005 GCA_947462335.1 Harmothoe impar | reverse complement strand
AGACTCTTCAAAGTGACGGTCATAAAATAAACGAGTCAAAAACTCATCTAAGTGACAAGGAAGCGGGTCTTCTAGCTGATAGAAGACCCCCTTGGCATGTGTCAGCTCAAAACCCCACATTTGCCAGCTCTAGAATCTATTTGTGGGATGGTAACCTGATACGTTACACAACTTTTGACTTGTTTATTTTATGATAGTCACTTTGACGAGTCTGGAGACAAGTTTACTTTTTCAGTGAGTACTGGTAGCAGGTGTGATCTCCCAACAGAATGCGGCCAAGCCTCACTCTCCTACACTGTCCTCACCCGGCGTCGTCTCTCATCATAAAACTCCCCATAACCTCACAGTTATAACCTCACAGCTCTCACAGAGTCTCAGTCAGGGATGTAGTTTTATTGTGGCACCCAGATCTCACCCACACCAGTAGTATATAGGAGCATATTCAGCGCGTAGTAAACGGGTGCATCTAGGTCAGTTGACACTTGCAGAACGGAAGTGACCTCTGTCAACCAATCAGAAGCTTCTAAATGACAGGAAGTGACGTCATCAGAGGTCATGACATACTTTACAAGCTTCTGATTGGCTAGTACAATGTCAACATGACCTACTTCACTTGTACACGTGTTGAAGACCACGTGCTTATAATAAATGTCAACAATGACACGTGTTTAAGACCACGTGGTTGAAATAAATGTCAACAATGACATTGAGTAATGCCGTCACATGCTAAAGACAAACACAAGGCAAGAAATATTATTTTGGTTACTTTATTCACATTTTATACTTTGTACAGTTCTTGCACACAAACAAGTCATGACCATTCCCTGCAATGTTACACATGATGCAGAAAGAACGATTGGTTGTGAAACCTTTCTGGCCTTTCCAAGAAACACCTCGAGTATTCCAAGTACTCACCCAACCAGTCCCCATCTTCACAATTTTAGATAGTTTCACATCAAACAATGACTGAGCTAGAAAGTATTCGCGATTGTTTCTCACACCTGGAGTCAGGGCATTCAAGTAATCAGTTTTGAAACTGACTTCATACGAGAAATGCTGTAACACGGCTGTGAGAGACAAAGCTTTCAACTCTAGAGTAGCTTGCAGACACGTGAAACACACATTGTAAGCGATATCTGAAGGGTTCATCGGAACATTACACCTACAGAATGCGCCTATAATAGGTGATTCACGTAACACTTCGTTGAACTCCATGAAGCTCTTGAAACTCCCTAGAGTGTATCTAGCATAGTGTCTGGGGCAAGTCAGAGAGTTATGCATTTGATACACAGCAATGGTGAAATCTGCAACGAATATAGGCAGATTCAATGTGGATTGCTCTATACACTGAGTGTATGCATCCCAGAAAGCTTCATGGAAATCTCTGTACACATGTATACTGGAAAAACAGCGCTCAACAACATCAGGTAAGGTTCCTCTAAAATAGCTAATATTATTTACAGGTATGAACTCCCAGAAGAAATGACCTCTACAACCACAAGTCAAAGCTGTGTCGAAGTTACGAGGTGACACTGGTTTTACATGAGTTGTAATGCGTGGGGGTGTATGAACATTTTTCTCACTTTCACGTGGTGAGAGAGTTGGTGGTGAAGCATCAAGTCTAGAACTACAACTACCATATATAGAACTGTACATACTGACAGAGTCAAGGATATCGTCTATTTTTGACGTCAACTTGCTGTCAGCCATTGTATATATTTCTTGACACTAATCAGAAAAAAATAATTTTCTCTGATGAATTTGACGGACAAAGAGAGTTTAGTAAAGTAGTCTGAAATCAGTCAGTGGCGTCTTTGTAACAACTCTCTTTTCACGCCTGCTTTTTATTTTTTGGTGTGATACAGTTCACTTTTTTTTGTTATTTTACGAGCTTTTTTTTAGCGATATAGTTCACTAGGAGAGAAATTGAGGTGAAACATTCGGAGAGAAATTGGATAATTTCCTCGAATGTTCAACTATAATTTCTCTCTCTTTCTCTTTATAGAAGCTTTATTATTTACATTTTTATGAAAATTTTTCATGAAAATTTTTCTCTTTTCTTCTTTTTTTTTTACTATATAGTTAGTACTACTTAATTTCCAATTATGGAAATTTTTTCTTTTTCTTCATAGAAAATTTTCCTTTACTCCTTCTTTTTTTTACTATATAGTTAGTACTACTTAATTTCCATTTGTGGAAATTTTCTTTTCTTCACAGAAAATTTTCCTTTTTCTCTTTAACTATTTTCTCTTTTCTTTTTTACTGTAGGAAAATACTGTTAGTTTTTTTACTTTTTTTGAGTGATACAACTCACTTGTCTTTATCACACACAAACACAAACACACACACACACACACACACACACAAACACACAGAAAGAGAGAGTCATATATCTAAAGGTTCAGTGCTGACACCATCTTCACATACTATTCTCTTAATGTACTGGTAATTTAGACCTTGCTTGTTCTGAGAGTATGTAGTGACGTGATGGTCTATAACTCTGAAACCTCTGTTTGTCACTACATGAGTCTTTTCTGTTTTCAAAACGTTCTGATAATTTGTCTCAGTAAGATTATTCTGCCTCTGGATAACTCCTTTGCAACTAGTCTTATTCCCTGTCTCACTGACACACATGTAACATTTAGGGTTCAAAGATGTCATAGCGTCTCCTTCCCACTCTATCTTGAACAGACCTGGAGTTCGCTTGTCAAACACCAGGCGGCGATAGCAACACGGTGGTTGTACCCATGGGTAGTTGTGTGTTCTGCATTGAATGTACGTCTCTCTATGTTCGGGATTATCACAAGATTCAGAAGGTAACCACTTGTGACGCTCTCTGAAGTATTGCTCACGCATATCAGGTTTGACAGCTTCGTCTAAATTCTTTTTAGACAATGCAAAATAAAAACTGTCAGTGTCCATTTCACACATTTCAAAGTCTTTTGAGTCAATGAACTTCAACAAGAAGTCGTAGTAGAACGCTAACATTTTCAGTTTAGCATACTGGTATACCATGAACCCAATCTGAACAGGTAAGTCGTATGTGATACTAGTCGGGAGAGATGACATTTCTACAGTGTTCTCACTGATGTCATGCACTTGTTGTACTGACCAGTGCAGACAATGTCGACTAGCAAAATCTGGACTTACATATTTAGTATTCAAGAAATTCTGCTTGTTACATATAGTCTTACCATATGAACTGTTACCTAACAGTTTATACAAGTCAGACAAGATCTTGCAGTCAACATTCTCATCTCCTTTCCGTCTAGCTGCTGTCACTTCTTGCACAAAAGGTCTGAAAGTTTCTTCAGGTGTGTATTGAACTAACAAGTGCACTTTGCTAACTACTAAACCTTTCTCTAGATACCACTTAAGTAACGGGGTACCTAGTAGAAGACCTGATCCATGGAAACTACCTATCAACTGTCTCTGAGGTTGGCGCAGTTTCCCTACACTTTCTAGATAACTTTTCATATGATCACCTACATCTTCTTTGCTGACAAGAATGTTCTTGAAAACTGGTGTCATTTCAGCAAAATATGGTTTGAGATGTTCAGGTGTGTGAATATCTACTTGAATCAATCCAAACACTGAACCACTTTTCACGCCTTCTATTATCTCAGCTTGACTCATCTTACCAGCTGAAGACGGTCTATTAACACTCCATTCCGGTTTCAGTTTCAAACACTGAGTGTTTTTTCGTAATTTGATCCACTGACATTCATATTGTTCTACTACTGTGTAACCTAAACTTTTCAGATACAGAGTTACAGCAGCTGTTTTAGTAGAACGCTCTTCTATCCATTCCCGACCCTTCGTACTAGTCATCAATGTCTTGTTGATCTGACATGTATGACCATGCCAATAGCAACCGTGGAACTGGTATATCAATTTACGATCAGGGACTATCCCATCTACTCTTATACGCTGACTACCTACACTGACTTCACCATAGTTGTATTGATGTAAAATAGGTACTTTGTCTACTATAGCTCTGTAACGGAGCCATTCTACAGCTGAGTAACTGATTTGCTGACTGAGAACAGGCTTGAAATCATCTTCGTGACGTCTCACTACATAGAAACCTGTACAATGAGCTTCACCCATACATTTCAAGTACAAACTATTTGCATCTACTCCTAAAATGTGATCACACTTCTTACTATCAACTCCATACTTACGCTCTCTTATTCTAGTTATACCACTACGATGGTGTCTGTGGAATATTATAGCAGGTCCACCAACTAAATTCTTTCTCAGTAAGTTGTGGACTTCTTTTTCATGATGTGAAAAGAGAACATAAGGTGTCGCATTCAACTCAGTGTTCTGAAAGAGGAACTTCAAAGTCAAACCTGGAAGTGTCAAACCATCTTTGAACATGTCGACACTCCTTTCTATGAAGAACTTGCTATGTTCATTTATAGCTCTGACAAATGGAGCTACATCTAAATTGTTATAGTACACTAAGTAGTCTTTCATTGTTTTCATTTTTTCTTTCACCCACACTTCTTTACAGCTTCTATACTCAGCTTGAGTTATACCTTTCCCAGTCAGAGAGCTATAGAAACTTCTCCTAGGTGGGAGAGTTGTGTTATCTAATTTTCGAACATTGTCCATCCACTCATAAGGAAAAAAACCTTTCTCTGTGTCTTTCAAAAAAGCTTTCAAATAACTAGCGTAATTATAACCTGGAGCTAGATAGTTCACCATGTCTAAGAAGACTAAGTGCTCAGTGTATACAGCAATGTACTGGTTGCACCTTTTAATAGTCGTCATAGGTTTCTTTTCTCTTTCTGAGAAGAAAGTGTGGAAGCTTCTCTTTATTAGATTTAAGTCATATCGACCTGAGTTAAAACCTACTACAGGTACTCTGTTCATATAAGCTGTCAGAGCTTGTTTAGCTCTGACGACAGGTGATAAATTATACTTACTTTTCTCTAACTTAGCAGCTTTCAAAGCTGCACTCTCTAACCTTTCCTCTTCAGCTTGCAGAGCATCTAGCTGATCTGTCACTACTTTAAAACGCTCTCTGACACATTCACCTATTTCACAAGCTAACATATCTATGTACCCTAATACACGACTGACTAAGTCATCATTTTCCCTGTTACTCTCTCTGACAAAACACACTGGTTCTGTATACCCTGGAAAGTCACTAGCTACACTAGCTGACAGTGGTACATGATCTAACTCAAAAGTTGTGTTACAACTTTTCTCACCGTTCTTTACAAAATAACTTTCAAAGTCGAAAGCAATCTTATATGGGTATATCTTTAAGTGAGCAGGTGTATGTACACCTAACTCACTCAACTTCTGAAATATAGTTCTACTAGGTTTGTACACACCCCCTTTGTATATAAATCGTACTTTAGTACAGTCTTTTGTTACAGCAGTGTGTCTCTTCAAGTTGTAATTAGAAGAGAATGCTTTGTAACATTTTTCACAACTGTACACGCGACCATATTTACACATGTCTACTATCAGACTCAAGTGGTTGCGGTACATGTTGAGATTCAAGACTTTCTTGCTACTACAAAGCTTGCTACGCACTACAGTCACTTTATTAGTACTAGACAGCTTGAACACTCGTATGTCTATTTTGAATACTTTCTCTAATCTATCTAAATCACTTAAGAGAATACCTTTGAACTTTTTCTGACAAGTGTCTGGATAAGCTTCTTTGAAAAGCTCTACAGTTCTATCTAATGTTTTATACAAGTGGTGTGACAAGCATCTAAAGAAACACAAGTTGTCTCTGTACACTCTCTTACTGTAAGAGTCTCGGTGGAAGTGTAACATACCTCTTTTCCTGAAACTAGGAGGGACACTCTCTAACTTACCTAAGAACACATTTGTAGGTCTAATATAAGTCAGATTCACATTCACATTACCTACTACTTTCCACTTTGTGTCAGGTCTACTTGTGTCAACTTTCACTTTACTTTTCAATAGATCTATGCAACTTTCAAAGCTCTCAGAGTTCTTAACTAAGAAGTAAGGGTCTTGATGGTCTTCACTGTCATAAAAAACTGAAGAGTTGTTAGCTGAAGCATGAAAATACATGACTCTTTGCTCAGCGTCTTCAGTGCAAGTCAAAATTCGACCAAAAGACACAGCTACTCTATAACTGTATAACTGGTTCTCATGTATAGCTCTGAGAGCTGTCACTATCTCACTCACTCCTTGATCAGATTCAAAAGTAGTTAATCTGACGTTATATATAGCTTGTACACAACCTAACACAACTAAACCTTGACCTATCGATCTGAAATTTGATTTGTAATATTCTAAGAAAAGAGAGTTTTTCTCAATCTCTTCAGGTAAAACTGTTTCACTAGAGAAGACTTCTCTCAAGCAAGTCTCTGAAGTACACAAGTTCTTACTACTGTTATGTATAGTAACTTGTCTAGGAATTCTAGGTGCATTACACCGAATACAACTGATAGTATTCACGTGTCTATGCATTTTAAAAACTCTTCAGATATACACTCTCTCCTTCTTTTTTTCTTTCCTTTTTTCCACTAAAACATACTCACTAACAAACAGGCAGACAGACAGACAGACAGACAGACAGACAGACAGATAATGCAAAGAATTTACAGCCCTATCAATACAGTGTTGAGGAACCTTACAACTGATGTAATTTAATTGTTGAGCACTCACCTAGACAGTCTCATCGCAAGTGGTAACACCTCTGTAAAAGTTCTTGTCACTCTCCAGCATCGGCCCAACACGTTCTAGTATGTCTTTGATCGTGTTGACAGTCACCGTGTACCCACAGTGTATTGGACTTGTTGTTGCTCGACCTGCCGGCAGTGCTTTATCCATTTCTTCCACGTACGACGACGTTCCGATGTGGATCTTAGGTTGGCCCCTGTAGAGGTTGACTAAGATACCTGTGTGCTTGACAGGGTTGTCTAAGTAGTTCAGATAGTTCTGGACTGCTGGCGCTCCTTTCTTAGCTTCTTCTTTAATCCTGTCATAGTTCTCTATGATAGATTTGCTCTGGTAGAAGAGCCCTCTGAAGTCGTTTGCCCGTAAGTTGACGCGCCTCTCGTAAGGCTTGTTCAAATATTGCCTTATTGAGACGCCACTGATGAAGGGGAGCTTGTATACTTCAAGCAGCGTGCATGTATCTCCAGGTGGGTAGAAGAGTTGGTCAGGAACAATGCTACCTTCAGCTTGTTGAGATGGGAATCCAAACCGACTAGGCCACTTCTCACCAGTCAAAGGGACTATGCGGAAGTTAGCCAGCTTAGACCCAACTTTCTTGGATCCATTCCTCGGCGGAAGCGGTGTCACAACAGCAGTAGCAACCGTAGATTGGGAAGTAACACTTCCCACACCAGCCTTTGCAGCACGTGCAGCAGCTGCAGCTACAGTAGCCACACTCTTGGTGTACTTTCGCTTCTTTTTTTTTTCAACAACTGCTTCTGGCTGGATCTGTGGAGATGGACTTCTTTTAGTAGCAGTCGTCACGCCCTTGGGAGGATTCACTTCACCACTTGTGTCACCTACTACTCTTGAGTAGTACTCATCCGTGACTACTGTAGCTTCTCCGTTGATGACAACAACAGTGTCAGTCAAGCCAGGAGTGATGACGGCCCCAGCACTATCCCTCACTACAATGTCGGCTGGTACAGCTGTAGTGACAGGTGAGGCAGGTGGCGCGCAGCGTCCTTCAGCTTCAGCTCTCTGGAACCACTCATCTAGTACTTCATTCAAGTCGTGCCCGATGATTTCACCTTCTTCTACTTCGTCCTCTGTCAAGTCGATGACGATTGGTGTACTGGGTCGAAGAAGTATCTCATCACCAGTCAAGTCGATGATGACTGGAGGAGTAGCGGCAGTGGGAAGAGCTCCATTGCCTCGGCCCACGGGCATGACCTGTGACAGGGTCTGGTAAGTGAGGACATCTTGGGGCGGTTCAGGGTTGCTGAAGCTTGTAGAGCTCAAAGCTGGAGCTGACGTAGATACATCACGGTCCAGTACGCCAGTGGAAGGAGCCAGCATGCAGTCCAGATCGTGATGTAACCCCAAGATAGCTGCACTCTGCTCTTCAGGTGTATTTGGACGATGAATCCACTGTACTTCATTGCTCACTGTAGGAGGTATCTCCACAGAAACGTCCAGAACTAAGTTCTTGCTCTTAGCGACTTTAGAACTCTTCTTAGAGCTCTTGTTGCCAGCAGACCGCATCCTAAACTAAAACAGTTAGTTTGTAGAAGTTGAAAGGTAGAGGCAGCGTGTAGAGTGGCAAGTGTAGAGTAGAGTAGTCGTCACAGTTGAGCAGCTCAGGAGCGGTTTGATTTCAACTGAGCAAATCAAGGGGTATATATACTAATTTTACTGACAACGATTGTCAAACGTTGTCACACGTTTGTTGAACGACAATAGACGAACATTTGACGTCTGACATTTTTTTCATATTTCATCTCTAATTGTTATTGTACGACAATTATACGCACATGTCACTATAGTAAAGCACTAGGCTGAGTTTGGATACAATGTATCTTTATCAACCACACTACATAAATAAGCACGGGATAACCCATAACAGACTGGTGCTTCTGCGGAGAGTAAAACAAAAAGTTGAAAAAAAACAGTTGGAAATGTGAACTCTATTCAGATAGCACAGTGGCTGTCAGCTGGATAGGGCGTTGCAACATAAAAGGAACGTTCATGAATGTTGTATCTTATACTACACTTTTCAAGATGAAAAAATATAAATACAATCTAAATTTTTTTTTTAACTTATTATATGATTGACAAGTTTGAAGGTGAAGTTTACATTTTCTTCTTGACGTTTGTTTGAAAGATTTTCGTTCAAGTGAGTTAATTTGTGAACACTACTTTTCTAGAGAGGGTGGGGGAAACGATTAGTGTACGTTGAAAACAACCGGCTGTGATCAGATTCAAACTGAGCAGCTCTGAGACAACATGTCCAGTGCAGCTTGTACACCTCTACCGATTTCACTCAGCACTAAACACAGGCGGTCAGTTTGGGAGTTCATTTCAGACGTCAAGAGTGGAGTAGAGACTGGTGAGGAAAAGCAGTTGTTCAGATATTGTCCTGAAGAGTACATCAGAGATAGTTACATACCTCCAAATTTAGATTTTTCAAATTGTTTTCTGCATAACAACACGACTCCTATAAATGCTAGTAGTCCTTCTCTCAAGAAGTTCATAACTAGTTCTACTGGGAAAGCTACTCAATCTGAAGTAGTGAGTAACGTGTTACTGCTAGTTTCTAAGTTACAACACAGTGTAACTTCTCATAGTGTAGTAGCTTCAGCTATCAACTTTCAAAAATGTAGGACGAAACCCTACTTCAAAATTAATCAGCTTGAATCACACCAGCTGGGAAATTCCGTGTTCATCTCTACGAGTATGGTACATGGCTTAATCAAGCACACAGTATCAGCTCCTGACAAGATAACACGTGCTAAATACTCTTCAGATCGGTTTCTGTATGAAAGAGCATACAAGACTGAGATTGGACACAATGCAAACGGGTGTTGTCACGTTGTAAGAGTAGTTGTACAACGTTGTCAAAACCCTACTCTACTGTGCCAAGGAGTCTTGTATGAACTGGTGACAGCCTTTCCAACTCAATCCTTCTCCCCTAACTGATGAAAAAAAACTTTGACCAATAGTCTATTAGATGCTTCACAAAAAATAAAAAAAAGTGAAAAAAGTATAGGTGTACTAACAAACTAACTCTGGTCTCTCATATATTGAGAGACCCCCCTTCAAACTGTCACTCTACTTCTTAAAAATTTTACATGCACACTGTGTTTTAAACGGTTAGTTGTCAAGTCATAAATCACTCAGAGTATATAGGGTCGTGTAAGTGCACTCACTCATTCAAACGACCTTTCAACGTCATCATGAAGACAGCTCACGACCTCTACACGCTAGTTAAGGCTAGATACCCTGAAGACGAGTTAGTATTACAGTATGTGTGTGAAAGAAAAGAGTCTGTCACATGCACTGTAAAAACTTTACAGTACATTTTCAATCATTTCAAACAGACTTTAGAGCATAGGAAATGGTTGTATTACACTTGGGTTCTGCTAAGTGATAGCTTCAATGAGAGTGAAGCTAAATGTATAGACAAGTTGATAATGAAGCACGACTTGTCTAAGTTTTCAGCTGTAGAAGCTGTTGGATACGGGTGGAAGTTTGGCCGCCTTAACAGTTCAAAACCTCTCAAGAACTCTGACCACCTTGCAATGTGGGAATCAGCGCTGAAACATCACTACGCAAACAACCCTCATCATCCTCAGTACCACTCTAATCAAGACATGCCGACACATTACTTGTTAGAGAGTATCATAGACATGCTAGGTTGTCGGCTTCAAAGGAACTTAGCAGGTCGTTCAGATTTGAAAGTAGAAGACATTTTCAAAATCCCAGATACGTATCTAGAACGTTACACTGAAGCAGACAGATACAGAGTTAAAACTTATTTAAGTCAGTGGGAGCGTGATATTACAACGTCCCCTCATCGTAGTGGTTTAGCGCTCAGAATGTTATTGTAAACACTCTGATAAAAAAGTGAAACGTTAGTGCATCGTATAGAGTTAGGTGGGGTGGGGGGTGTGTATAGTATTAGCATAGGGTGTATGGGGTGGGGGCACCCCTCTAGTGTGAAATGGATAGGAGGGCGAGGAGTTCGAACTCAGAACGTTTTGCATACTCTTTACACGATTTCCCTACGTATTCTAGTCTAAAGAGCTATATAAAAGCTCTCCCTAACCTACAACACCCCATACAACGCTCTACCTACCTACCTGCCTGTCTACTCCTTCACACACTCACTCATCATGGCAGATTTCAATTTAGTAGTACCTGTATCATCATTCTTCAAAGGAGAGCCGTTAGGATACTTACCAGACGCTATGCTACTGAAAATAAGTAGTAAGTTGCCGACATCAGATTACATACGGTTAGGTTCATACCTCAAAGTGAACTTGAAGGACATGGGATATCTCAGTTGTGAGAGAAGTGTCATAACTCAAGCTAGAGAAATGTTCACTACTTGGTACCAGAAAAGTTGTACTACTAGGTGGAAGGAACTAGCAGACGCCTTGGAAGAATCTTACCGTATGGACCTCATCCAATTCTCACGTGAGTACATGGACAAGCATGACATGTGGGATGGCTTAGAGAGTGGAGACATGGAGTGGAAAGTGCAGAAATATTTCTCTCTTTTAGCTGAGCTCTGCCCTAGAGACTGGAAGACCATAGGGATCTACTTAGGGTTGACTTCTCATGAACTAGCTTTCATCTCTCAACCTGTGCCTTCTGACAGAACTGTCAAGAACCCTGTCTATGAAGTGCTGAGAGCTTGGAAGTACAACGAGACGTCTGAGCCTATGGCTCTGATGAAAGTGTTGCAAGACGACATGGGTCGCAGCGACGTCGCAATGTATGTTCAAGGGTTGTATGCAGCTGTACCCAAAGACATAAAAGTGAGCTGTGTCACTCCAGTGTTGACCACTCTCGTCTGATCACTGCACTAAGATGGACGTCTCTAGCACTGTGGAATCTGTTGAATTCGATCCTAGACTACAGTCACCTTTCACTATGCTAATAGCTGGACCTACATCGTGTGGTAAGAGTCGTCTAGTATTCGAAGTGATAAATAACGTGAAGACTCTCGTCACACCTGAAGTACACGATATAACTTACTGCTACAGCCAGTGGCAACCAGAGTTTGAAAAGTTGAAAAGTGCAGGTGTGAAATTCAACGAAGGTCTTCTTACAAGGGATGAACTTTTCAACTCTAGTCGAGATACTAGTAAACACTCGATGCTCATCATAGACGACTTGTTAGACCCAGAATATGCACCTATAGCTAAAGACCTCTTCATCAAAGGTTCTCATCATATGAACATGAATGTAATATTCATTACTCAGAACTTATTCTTTGCTAACAAAGACTTCAGGACTCTCAGTTTGAACAGTCATTATCTAGTTATTTTTAAAAACCCTCGAGATATGAGTCAGATAAGTTATATATCTAGACAAGCTTTCCCAGCGCAACCATCTTTCTTGACTCAGGTATATAACAAAGAGACTACAGCTAAACACTCATACATAGTGTTGGACTGTAAGCAGAGCACACCTGACAACTTGCGAGTGAGGAACAGTATAACAACACCTTGGAACAGCGTAGTATTCATTCCTACTGGGAAAAAGCAGAAGAAATGAAGGGGAGTACTAAGAGTAAGCGTGCTAAGAGTCTTAAGCGCCGTCAGAGAAGTGCTTACTACCAAAAGTTAGTTTCTTTACGTCGGCATTACTCTCTGTTGAAACATATAGCTAAATGTAGTAGTACAGACTGTCAACATTTAGTGAGAGGTCTCAGTGAAGAAGTGATCAGACTAATGAGTGTCATATGTGTCAATGTAATGAACAAAACCTTGACACCGAACTACCTTCACGCAGTCAAGAAGTTATCGCCGTACAAGAAGCAGCTGAGAGCTATAACAAAACCTAAGATTACTGTCATAGCTAAGAGACGAATACTACAGCAGGACGGTGGCTTCATAGGTGCACTACTGGGTGTAGCACTACCTCTTATTACTAGTCTCATAGGATCAGCTGTCAAACGGTAGTCATGTCTTACACACGTATGGCTTTAGTGAGACCTGATTTAGTAGGTAAAAGCGACACCCCCATTTCTTCTACTACTAACACTGACCCGCTACCTAGTGCAACACTCGCGTCTTCTGCTCCAGCTGTGCTACCAGACCCTCAAACTCAGTTCTATGAGAGTCAACTAGTCAGAGAAAAACTATCCCCACACAGTAGTCTAGTGGAGATATTGAGTCACTTACAGAAAGAAGCAACTAGAGTATTGAATGACTCTCAGTTGAACACTAGTGAGAGACTCAGTAGATACAACCAGCTCATGACTAAATCTTCTATACTATACAAAAAAGCTAAAATTGTGAGTCGAGCTGCTTCTTCTATGAACCCTAGAAATATTACTCAACAACGTCACAAAAGAGGTAGGAGAGGGGAAGAAGCAGACGATGAAGCTACTTCAGGCGATGATGACGATATGTTTTCTACTACTAGTCATCAAACTCCAACTCCAAGTTTACCTGGTGCTAGTGGAGACGATGAATATGAGTCTCAAGAAGAAGAAGAAAGAGAAGAAGAAGACACAGGACCTATAGGTAGACAAGGTGTCATGGTGATGGATGCTTTAATTCAAAGGCGTGTACCTACTACTTATCAGAAGACTGCTATGAATCTGTATAGACACTTAGCAGACTCTGACAAAGGTAGAGGTACTATCAACTGGACTCCTAGTGGTGAACTAGTAGTGCACGGGCGGCGTATACAAGGGAGTAACATCATTGATCTACTAGGTGATGCAGCTCGGAAAAATAGTCTAACTAAGAAGCAACCTCCTATAGGACAAAAGTACTTCATCGCAGCTGTTAAAAGGTTGAACCCAGACCTCAAGTTCGTCAGAAACAAAGAATCTTTCAAGAGTGTTAGTTCTATGACTGGCTCCCCCTTCAGAAGACGTTCATATAGTGTAACACCAAAGCGTAAACGTAAAGCTAATACTGCACAGAGTGGTACTGGTATAACATCTCGTCAACTAGCAAAGTTATGGCGGACAAAGCTTTGAAGAAAGCTGTAGTAGATCGCTATACTTCAGTCAGAGAACCTGGAAGTTTCACTAGCGTGAGTAAATTGCGACACCATCACTTTAAGAAGACTGACTTAAAAAACATTGCTGAAGCTTTAGAAGATGTGGATGCTTACACTAGACACAAACCTTACAAGAGACGGTTCACAAGACACAAGACTCAGACTTGGGGTATAGATAGACAATGGCAGTTAGATCTTATTGACATGAGAGAGTCTTCACGTGAGAACAAAGGGTACCAGTATATTTTAGCTGGTATAGATGTCTTCTCAAGATATGGCTTTGCTCAACCTGTCAAGAGTAAGAAAGCTGTAGATGTATTAGAAGCTTACAAGAAAATGACTGAGAGTAGACAACCTGTTAAAATCCAGACTGACAAAGGAAAAGAATTTTTGAACCAAACTTTCAGAAGTCATCTAGAAGAAAGGGGTGTAAAATTGTTCACTGGAGAGAACGATGACGTGAAATGTGCTATAGCTGAACGATTTAACGCCACACTGCAAGGTAAGCTGTGGCGTTGCTTTGCTTACTTCAACAACTACAAGTGGACAGGCATACTTCAAGATCTAGTCCACTCTTACAATAGTACTGTGCATAAGACACTAGGTGCAGCTCCAGTCGACATCACAGACAAGAACTCTGATGCTCTGTTCTACAGGCTATATGAACAACCACCAGACAAGAGGACTGTGCCCAAGTTACTTTTGAAGAAAGGTTCTAAAGTGCGCATGCTTGCTAAGAAGCGCGCTTTCAACAGAGGTTACGAACCTAACTGGACTGAGGAAGTATACACTATAGATTCTGTCAAACCTAAAGGATACCAACTGAAAGATGAACTAGGAGAAGAGATAAAAGGAACTTTCTACCAGCCTGAAGTTCAAAAGGTCCATGTCCGTCAAGGGAAGAGGTACGACATAGAGGAAGTAGTGAAGTACAGAGGCTCAGGTCGTAAGCGTCAAGCATACGTCAAGTGGAAAGGTTACGGGGATAAGTTCAACACGTGGGAACCTGCTAAGAACGTGAAAAAATGGCGTTCACAATGACACTACCTAGCAACTCGTCTATGAAAGTTTTCCCAGACAACACTCTGACAACTTACAACACATTGTTACCTGAGTATGTATCTTCTAGTACTCCAATGGAGTGTGCTCTGCAAGAAATAACGTGTCCTACTAGTTGGTACAACGTAGAATGTGAGACATTGTTGTTCATAGAAGGTGAAACAGACTCAACTATACCCAAGAGCGTCATGAGTGCTAAAAGACTACAAGAAGCACTACATAAGCGAAGCTCAGACTTTTTTCCTTACACAGCGAACGATCCTGTGTTGAATAGGAAAAGTTCAAGTATACACGACAGCGTAGCTAAGAAGTGTCTACAGCGAGGTGTAGAGATCAAACGCTCTAAACAAGTACCAGTACGACAACCTACAGCGAGACTTAGTGTAGAATCAGACCCAAGCTCTGGAGAAGTAGCGCGACCTGCGCCGCCACCTAGTGTCGAATCGGACAGCGAAACCGAAACTGAACCAGACCCTTTAGCAGAAGTGCCGCCATCTGGTGCAGACAGTATCACTTACAGAATAGTACGCGGTTTGAACCCTGAGAACCGTGCGAGTGCAGCAGTCTCAGCTGTGAGAGATTCACTCAACTTAAATTACACAGAGAAAGCAGCATTCATAAACGGGCTTACTACTAGAGAGTCAGAAGTTTTGACTGAGGAAGAACTCAGAGTAGTGAAAATAGAATTAAAGTTGAAGTATTTAGATAAACTAGTCAACACTTTTCAATTCCCAGCAGTCCGGACATATACAGCTTTCTCTCTGCAAGGTGTATATCTACAAGACAACAGTGACTTCATAAATTATCTGAACAAGTGTATAAACAGGAAACACCCTAGTATCATCAAGAAACTGAGGACACACCACAAGAACAATAAATCTAACGTGTTCACATACAACAGGTATACAATGAAGTGTATTGTAGCTCTACCCCCTGATGTTGTGATACAACTACCAGTTAACTTAGGTGTGCAGTTAGGATTCGGAGGTGGAGTCTTCTTGATGAATAAAACTGAAGGTCAAGCTGTAGTAGACTTGAAGTTCAGAGCTCAGACTGTGTATGTATACTCTGATATAGTGAAACATAACATTGTTGGAGACAAGAGAGCACCTCTCTTGAGAGTTGTAAACATTAATCCACTGCTAGGTGACACACAGACTGTCACTTTCCAACCTTTGATGTACCAACCTGTGAGTAAGAGCAGCTTCAGACAGATCGCGATCTACTTAAGAGACAGCACAGGTCGTCCTATACCATTTGAACGTGGAGCAGTGACTGTAGTACTAGCTTTTAAGCCTATAAGCAACCACATATAGTAACAGTATGCTTCAGCGCTTTGGCCCACCTCCATACTTAGCCCCTAGAGGGGAGTATGGTGCTTACTATGCTAAATCTCAGTTTGGTCACGGTGTTCTACCAGCTTTCGGTGGAGTAGCTAGGCAACGTGGTCATGGTATTGGATCTATCATATCAGGATTACTGCGAGGAGCTGTCCCCCTTTTGAGCACTATTGGTCGTAAAGTTGCTAAGACAGCTGGCACAGCACTACTCTCTACAGGTGCAGGAGTACTTTCAGATGTCATGGCTGGAAAACCACTCAAGAAGAGTGTAAACAAACATGTCAGAGGTCAAAGCCAAGCTCTATTGAAGAGAGCTCATTCTTCAGCTCAGAACTACATAAACAGAGTGTCTCAACCGACTCCAGCCAAACGCCGTGCGACAGTCCGACGTGCAGGACGTACTAAGCAGCAGACAGGCAAAGGGCGCAAGAAGAAGAAGCAGAGTCGTGCTAGCAATAAAGCACTACTGTTCTAATCATGAGTCTGTTACATCCTCATGGCCAGACATGTGCTGTAGGAGAGTTAGATCTCCATGCAGTAGGAGTGACTCAAAAAGACATTCTGAAAAGTCAGACAGTCACTAAGACAACTAACAATGCTTTGACTGACCACACTGACTCTTTCGACTTTACTTTTGAGCCAACTACTCTGTACACAGATTTGAGTGAAGCAGAGTTGTACTTGGAAATAGAAGTTGTAGATGCTGCTGGGACACGTCTAGCAGTAGGTGACGAAGCTGCACCTGTGAACAACATAGGCCACTCCCTCTTCTCTTCTGTTCAACTGTTGATCAACGGAGAGAAAGTGACAGGGAACAATGAAGACTATGCACTGAAATCGACATTGTTAGACTTAGTAGGAACTGAAGTGAACGACAAGACTACTCGGTTGAAGGGTCTACAGAAGTGGATGATGGACACAGCTGGCCACATGGAAGGACGAGTTGCTGCTAACACAGGTTTCGTTGCTCGCCGGAAAGAGTTCAGTGCAAGACGGACTCACGGAGTCATCATCAGACCCCACATCGACCTCCTCAAGCAGTGCAAGCTCTTCCCTTCACATTGTGAGTTCAAGTTCATATATGAACGTAGCTCTCCAGCTTTCTACATGATGCAAGCTGCAGACTTGGACTTCAAAGTGAAGATCACTAAAGCTGAGATGAGCGTGCGCCAAGTGACTGTGAGAGACGAAGTAGCTGAAGTCCACAATAAAACAGTGATGAACCCTCAGTTCGGGCCATTCAACTACACTCTGACGAGGTGTCGAGTCACTAAACACACTCTAGACGGAGGGTCACAAGAGTACAGTTGGACTCAACCCGACACAAGCCAGATCCCGACCCGTGTCCTACTAGCTTTAGTCAAAGAGACTGCAGCGTCAGGCACTAAAAGCGAGAACCCATTCAACTTCCAGAACTACTCAGTGAGAGAAGTAGGTCTGAAGTATGATGACCATAAATATGAAGTGAAGACTGACTTTGCTGCAGGGAACTGTGTGAAAGCTTACAGGAACTTGTTCAGAGAGACAGGTCTACTAGCTGTAGGTCAAGATTGTGGTCTCAGTTTAGAACAGTTCCAATCAGGGTACACAGTCTTCGCTTTCGACCTGACTCCAGACAGGACTCCTGAATGCCCACGCATCAACTTAGTGAAGCAAGGGAAGTTGACTGTGTCTCTGAGGTTCAACGCCCCTACAAATCACGCCATCTCAGCTGTCATCTGTGCTTTCTACGACAACAACATCCAACTCACAGCTGACAGACTACCAGTCACAGACTACCACATGGCCTGAGAAGATGAAGACTTCACAACTGAACACTGTTCTTAGCCAACACCCTCACACTCGACGATACTTCCTAGGTACTTTCCCTAGTGATGAGTGCCCTGCTGAAGCAACACCTCTGACTTGCTTTGTCAGTAACACACACCCCCACACACAACCTGGACAACATTGGATAGCTTTCTATGTTCAGAGTGATGGAGTAGTGTACTATTTCGATCCTTATGGTTTACCCCCTATGAGTGTATATCACAGAGCGTTCTTGAAGAAATCGTCAGACAAGCGTGGGACGTTCAACAAGCAACAACTACAAAGTTTATACACTAAGACTTGTGGAGCTCATTGCATCAACTTCTTGATAGAAACATGTCGAACCCAAGACCCTCAACACACTCTACACAACCTTCTCCAACTGCCAACCAACCTGACCGATCGAATGGTCCAGCCATACATGAGTCTATACTAAAGTCTCTAGAGCAAGAAGCTGCAAGTACTAAACACAACTTACTTGCAGACAGCACTCAGAGAGAATTAGACGTGATCGACGGGTTGAAGAGTAACGCTGATGTCATGGATAAAATAATTGATATGATCAGTCAGCTCATGTACAGAGTGAGGCAACTAGAAGAAGTTCAAGACAAGGCAGAAATGGAGAAAACTAAAACTGGAGGAGGGTGTGGGTTGAACTGTGCCAATAACTCATTCACTTTGTAACTGCTTTGCTTTTTGCTTTGTGTGAAATAAAAAAAGAATGAAAAAAACAAATTGTGTCGTGTATCTGTGTATATACCAACGGTATTTATCGAATACTAAAGTTAGTATTCCATCTGCATGTGACGGTATTACTGAAATGTCATTGTTGACATTTGAAAGCCACGTGGTGTATAGCACGTGGTGTATAGCACGTGTATGTGTTTACAAAGTTAGTAGGTCATATTGACATATATTAACCAATCAGAAGCTTGTAAAGTATGTCATGACCTCTAATCTAGGTCAGTGACGTCACTTCCTGTCATATAGAAGCTTCTGATTGGCTCTTAAAGGTCACTTCCGTTCTGCAAGTGTCAACTGACCTACTTGCTACCGTTTCTTACGCGCTGAATATGCTCCTATATACTACTTAGAGGAGCTATTTTGAATATAATTATAATGTCAGAAAAGTCTCCTATAACTAGATGTGGTAGATGCCTATAATCTCAATAAATTACTTTCTTGAGTCGTGTTTTAAAGTTGTGTATTCTGTCAAGCATAACTTCTACATCTATAGACCAACGCAGCAAGAAAGGGTGAGTTTTCAGAAAAGTTGTTGATAAAGTTTTTGAACATTGCTGAAGTCTGACCAACAAATACATGAATATAACCTCAAAATCCCGCATTGTAATATGTACTATTTGAAAGATAATTGTCCTGTGAATCTCCTGATATGAAATGTTTGCAAATACAGTGATTATAGACAATGTTATGTGCATTCTGCTGAAAGTAACGTTGACACAACGTTATTTTGAAAAAGTCACCCTTTCTTGGCGCATTGGTCTTTTTTATAGTGCTTCCCATTACATGGCTCCTCGGTACAGGGGATAACGTCTGTAATTCTCTCTTGAACACGCCACGAGTTCGTGGACATTTTTGCCAGTATGGTTTATAGTGGATTTTTTTTATTCTCACGAATGGCTAATCCGTTCTGAAAAAAGCCTCTTGTTCTATTACAGCGACTCAAAAACTGATAAACAATTATGATTTTAACTAGGCCATGAGTGGCCTGTATCTAGATTATTCTTGAAGGTCTGAACCAATTATGACAACACATGCAGCTTGTCCCGCTACTCACAATGCCTTGACAGACGTACACAGAAAATGTAAGTGTCTCGGCCCTCAGTGCGTAGTGGCTATCCAAGGTTAATCATAGGGAGATTGGTCAGGCATAACCAAGTGCTATCCAAAAAAGACTGAGGCAAAACAACATGTGACTTATGCCTTACTCAAAAGGGCTTAGACTAATACTCATTGAAATGGAAAAGACTATATATAAGGTGAGTTATAGTTAGTTCTGACCAATCTGACAATATTTACTAATCTAGTTTGGTTGTATAGGGAGGAAAAATGACTAACGTGATAAGGCTCTAGCGACTAAAGCCCCAAATCCACGGCGGCAGGAAGCTGCGTTAAAACCGTATCGCCCCTCTGCCACCACTATTTCGCCGCCATTTCGCTCTGTCATACCGATTTCGCCCCTGTAACGCCGTGGACTTTGGCGGCACAGCCGCGAAAAAGGCGCGGCAGAGGGGCGATACCGTTTTAACGCCGTGGATTTTGGGCTTTAGAGATTGGTATATAGGGAGCCACAGAATAACAGTGTACAGACGTACACACGTCTTTCTTTTTGTTAGTGCAACTTTAAGTGAAATATCTAATTAATAATGGGAAAATGTGGACATATTTGGTACCAATATTTCAAATCCCTGGTGTCACAAATGCAATGAGTTTGAAATAGTATACATACAATGTCTGCTGAGCCGAGCATCCACATTTACCCACTCATTTGGTCACAAGTTTTTTGAAAAAGCGCCCGCGTTATGTTTTTTATGGGTTGGTGATGAGAAAAAAAAGGTCATTTTTGGAGTGGCCCTAAGATCTGCATTTACTTTTTATGGAACATGGCTCTGCTATTGGTACAGGATCTCCATATCTTGCCTGTTAGATAACCTATTAATCTACCCTCTTTGATGACTTAACCAACTGCGGTCGAACCGAGATCCATGTATCGCTTGTTATATATTATGAACCGATACATGAGATAAGAAAACAATGTCTTAAAAATCAAATCAAAAGAAAAGAAAAAAGAAGTGAACGGGGGTTTACAATGTATACACTTTTTCTTAAGTATCAAAGATAAAAGTTAAACACATAGGGCGCCTTAGTAGGTTGTGAGAACGGCCGAGATTTTTTTTTATAGTGGTCCCCCCATTATCGCTCGCAGGCTTGAAGGATGGGCAAAAGTTTTGGTCTCTAGATATCTCCACTAATCCAGCTTTAAAATGGCAGATATGGGACCTGTTTAGGCTACCCTACCTGCAGGTATTTTTACTTTGACCCGGGGGAAAAATTTTACGTTAATTTTGGGTCGGGCATTTTGCTGCAAATTTTCAAGACTTCTGTGCCCTATAGAAGTACTTGTGTTATAGTCTGTAATTATCCCACTTAATTGTTGAATCTAGGCCAGATCACCCTACAGTGCACGCTGTGGTTTCGTGAAACAAGCCGATGTTAAACTCCGGAAATAATCTAGTCAATAGATTAAACCTAACGGACCTCTGTCTTTCTCTGTCTTTCTTTTTTCATCTATTTTTCAATTCTCCAGAAAGAACAAAAAATACGCAAAGTTTTTTTGCACCCCTATTATGCTATTGTTGAGTCAATTGACCAAGCCCAATACTACACAGTTATTTAAAATGTTTTGGATATTATCCAAAGTATACAACAATGTTTTCACATTGAAGGTGTCGAAATAAGTTTTTTTTAAAGTAAAAAATGAGAACTTGTGCAAGTCTGAGGTCTGGGTTTTAATGGGGGCCTGTACAGCCGGTCCTATCAGCGGCGTAGGGCGGCAACCGGCTGTAACTGGAAGATTAGGTGCCGGCTTCAGTGTAAGGTCTGGGTATGTTCTTACCTTGCTCCAAAACTAGGACAGAGACGTATAGGAAGCAAATCTTCATTGGGGGGGGGGGGGGGGGGGTAGGAGCGCCCACCTCAACCATATTTAAACATTTGATTTTAATTATGTTGCTGCTTATACACACTTGTATTGGAATCATATTCAAAAAATAGTTTTGAGGCCCCTTTAGTTCTGATTTGGGACCCAATCAACCATGCCTCCACTTTTTCCTATGTGGCAGAAGTACGGTTTGGGAGATGTGTGCACTATATTATAGGGGCCATAATGGGTCTTGAAAAATATTGGGAGGGGGGGGGCAAACATATTCAGCCCCCCCCCCTTCTCTGTGATCGGGGGGCGGGGGGCGGGACCCCCTGACCCCCCTTTTCCTACGCCACTGTAGGACCAATCCCAGGCCTAGATTCTGGACACACCTTAGTAACTGACAAACACTAACGCCGTTTTAGTCTGATAACTTCGATTACGGATCCGCCGATGGGAATTTTGGCATATTGCAAAAAAAATATTTTTTTTACCCCCCTCCGCTGGGATTTTTTTGAGAATTTTAGCATAAAAAGAAGAAAAAGAGTACATGCTGACTAGCAAACACCCAGAATTAAGCCTTCAAAATTGGGAATATTTGGGAACATTTCTCAATATACCTTCATTTGATAGCCAAAAGAAGACTTTTCCATGCTTTTCTTTTTGTTTTTTTCCTTCCGCCCCCTTGGAAAATTTCAGTACTGAAGGGCAGCTTTTTTTCCCCTCCCGCCCCCCAAAATATTTGCTCTGAGTGCCCGTAATCCAAGTTATCAATAAAAGGTGGCCTTAGTAACTGACAAACACTAACCTGAAACCCTGTCGTCATGGTGGTGTCACATGGTACAGATGAAGTTGTAGCGGTGAATCACATCCTGGTTCTGTCACTTTCGGTCAATGACCTGAAATTCACCTCCATACAGTTGTGATGCATGCAACAATGTCTTAAATATGTCTTATGCAAAGAAACAACGTTGACAGTGAGCACTCAACCTCTCTATTATCTATGGGCGTGCCTTCCACCAGCCACTAACTGAACACGCTTTCAGAAAAAAAACCCATTTAATTCGAGAACATGGTAGACACCAATTCTCAAATTGGCATGTTAAAATTATAGCACCCTGCTCCCACCCCACCAGCCGGAGACTCCATACCCGTGACGGTTCAGCGTCATATGCTATATTCACAGCCGTTTTTTACTTCTTCAACTTGTTATTGCCATCGAACTTAGGTGGCCATGGTTATGGTGATATTTATTAACACCAGGGCTTTCTATAAGAAATGTGCAATATCTAATGGGGTGATTAGGCATAAGAAAAACAAGGGCTGGGAGTTTGTAGCTCAGCGTGAACCATTAGCCTAGGGATTCAGTGCGTTGTTTCATACCAAGGCCAAATTAAAAAAAAAGTGTGTTTCAGGTTACCCGACCCTACCTTGCAAAACAGGGCCGACCCTAGAAATCTTTATCACTGAAGTTTGCAAGTCAACTTTTAAGTAAGGAGCAACAATTATAATACAGTAACATCTGGTTTTGGCAATTTCACTACATGTGTATGGGCAATTATTTAGAGACTTTATGAGTAAATGTAATTCTTGCCAAATGTTAGATACCAATGTTAGCATCTCTCATAGTCTCATTCCTAAACTCAACACTAATACATAGGTAACTTTTACAAAAAAGAAAAAAATAGAACTCAAACTACCCTCACCCCCACCTAAAAAAAAACCAGTCTAAGGCACCACCCCGACCTATCTTTCCTATCTCTTACATTAGCCTGTTACATAACCTACACTGGGGCCCTGGATCTCTCCTTTTCTTAGTCTCCTGGTCACCACAGACGCTCTGGGTATCAGGTTCCACGTCCCAGCCTGAGACACTGCTAGCGGGTGGTGCCTTGCAATGAAAACACGAAACCCTACGCCCCTCCACCCCACCAGCCGGTGATTTCATTTGTGAACGTTCCCTGAACTCCCCCAGACGCTACACACTTTATAATTTAATGAATTCGACCTCCAGTACCTTCCAGCCATGTCACACCCCGCTGCCTCCACTACTTGTTGTTAACCATTTAAAGGTCGAGTTACACAGTACGGACTATGACGGCCACGTGATCTTAACATATCTTACATCACCCTCTTATATAACCTACACTGAGCTCCTGGACCTCTCCTTTTCTCAGTGTCCTGGTCACCACAGACGCTCTGATGTCAGGTTCTATCATCCTGGCTCAGGATAGGCTGTTATAGTGTATACTGTACACAGGGCAACTAGTTGCTGGCAATTAATTGCAGGCAAGTAGTTGCCCCGTCTAATACAAAAGTCGCTGACAATAGTTGCTAGCAACTATAGTTGCCTGGGATCCATATTTATGGATTTCGGGCAACTATCTGTTGCAGGCTAGCAACTAGTTGCTAGCAATAAGTTGCTAGCAACTAGTTGCCTCGTGTAACTAGACCTTAATAAGGGCAGCATCACAGACCTTGTCGGTGTGATGTCATATGCAGTTCCGGTCCGTTAATCATTCACGCATCATGCCAACCTTTTATAATCGAGTGATACTCTTTAGAAGAGTCAGCCTGATGCATAAATGCAGCGCTGGGGAGTTAATCCCCGGTGATGCATGCCTTTGTGTGTGTGTCTGCTCTTTGTCGTCATGATGCATTCATGATTCTTCGGGGGGTGAGGGGGGAGGGGTGTGAAACATGGGATTGCTTTATGCTTTTAATAGAGATTGCCGTAATTTGCATGGAATAAACAACAACATTATGCAGATAAAAGAAAGGAAATGTCTGACTTGACATTATGAATGTTGTAACAAACTACTTATCTTCTAACTATATTAAGGATAGATGTGTTGAGCAATATTTATGCCTCTTGTCATATGTGGGGACATATGATGTCTGAATTACATCAGTATCATGTAAAATGACATGTTTCTTGTAACTTGGACGTATTATTGACATGATTCCTACGAGTGGTGCTAGCTGGGCCTGTCTGTCTGTCTGTCTGTCTGTCACTGTCTATCTCTCTCTGTCTGTTATCTTAGTAGCTCGGATATTCCGTTTAAATAGACAGCAGAGCATTAAGTGTAGGTCCAGTTCACAATATGCAGCTGAAACGTATACAGCATATTGTTGATATGTTAGAAAATATTTGCCTTGAAAACTAATTAGGTTATGTAAGGTCGCATTGCTTGTGGATCTGCATGTATACCTAAGTGCACAGATGTAAGGCCACTAAAAAAAAGTTGTTTCTCATCACGGCGCGCATCATGAAAATCGTGATTTTGGGAAAACTTTTATTTCAATTTTATCTTTTAAATCTTTAATGAAAAATATATCAACAAGTAGACAAATATTGCCATATTTGGTATCAAATTAAAGCCTATATTGTCAGTAAGCCTATGTTGTCAGTAATGCATAGAGCTAGGAATGAATTGCATTATAACAACTTTTGCAGGTCAATATACTCTTAACAACTAAAGTGTGAAAATCGTGTACGAAAAGTCTTCATTTTCATAATATTTTAGCCCCCAGTAAAAATAAAAAGATTAAATTAAAAACGCCCTCGTAATTTTTCTAAAATTGATACCCGGTGATGAGAAACAACTTATTTTTGAGTGGCCTAACCATGTACAAGGGCCGTCACGTCCTGTTCGGGGCATTATTCCTTTTGAATTTTAGGTTTAATTTTACCCGAGTTCCCCAGGACGATGTCATTTATCCTACTTGGGATAAAGCTGGTATGTTCCATATTATGCGATACCTCTTGAGAAATTATTAAATTTCCTTTCTAAGCTATATAGTTCTACCTTTCTGTGCTAGTCATAATACGAGTAGCATGATAATGGTGAGAGCAAAACTTTAGATGGTTAATTGATTGACCGAGTCCAAGTAACCTGCTAAGATACAATCGTCCTGCTCTACTTCCCCCAACTACAATCTTGAGTTACCGCTTGGATTGGCAGGACATATTTTTGATTGGTGGGTGGTGAGAGGGAATGTAAATTTTATCCTAATTACCATTCAGATCCACCTGCTATTGGTTGTTGCTGCTTGGGCCTTGACACTTTGGGAGTTTGCTCCTTGGGTATTGACAATATGGATGTTAGTTAGTATTTGTATTTGGGAGAGAGTGGAGGGATACTGAAGCACCCATACATACTATGGAGGGTGGATACCTCCGAGGGAGCAACACTGAGGTGTACCAATGACTTCATGCGTATCTCTCACAGGAGCATCGTACTTTATACAAGAGGAGATTATTAGGTTCTGCTGTGGCTACCTACCCATTAATGTGGTAAGTGAAAATAAATCTAAATATAATTTATATATTTTCTGAATATAGAGAGATATTCCTTTCATTTTAAATGACATTTACTACCTCGAATCCCTCACTTCCACAAACAGAAGCCCTATAACTTGTTGCATATATCTTCCATTATATTTGGACTTATTTCCTTGTAATATTTGCTTCCTTAAACATTTTTCTTGGAATTTTCCAAATTTGAGGAAATGGGGGCTGACTGTATGCAACATGATCTCGATCTTCCATTTCAAATCTGCAATCAAAATATGCAAATGCCAATTGCAGATAATTTTATGACCACATAGGATGACATATCTAATTGTATGAATATGTTGTCGAAAGGTGACTTGATTTATAGTTATCCCTTCTTATCTCTAAATGGCCATACACAGAGAAAATTGAAGGTGTGGACTGTGTCTCCCATGTGGTCCTGGTAAAATAGAGCGTCAAACAGCTAATGACTCGGCTTATATGAAGGGTCAACTTGAGTTGAGTCTCTACTATCAGTGTCATCCCAAATTGACCCTTCATATAAGCAGAGTCAATAGCTGTTTGACACTCCATTTTTACCAAGGCCACGTGGGAGACACAGTTGTCTCCTTTACGTTTCTGTGTGTAGGTGCACAAGGCCCAGTCACAGTTGAGACTCTTCAAGATGTTTATCTTGATTCCCATGTTGCCAATTGCAGTGCCAACACGTCACTATGGGTCTACTTGAGTGCCTTAATTAAGATCATACACAAGTCTGAAATGTTGAACCGAATATATATGTATTCTAACAAAACATAATTGTCATAACAGAAGAGATACAGTCTCTAAAAACAGACCTAGGCCTTTCTATAGTTTATCATATAAGTACAGTACTCTTGCTTCCAAATCCTTCGGAAGGAAGGCTCTGGTAACAGCCACATGACCTTCAACCTTTGTTGGGTCTGGGCAGTCCCTGTGGTTAGTTTGGAACTAGCGAAAAGGAGCCAGAAATGGATCCAGAAAGTATTATGGTATAACTACCATCATACATGCCGGTTCCTGTTCCTACGCCTCTGCCTTCAGCTTTGTGCATCATACGTCATGATGTAATTATAGCCTAGTATATAGGACAGCAAGGATACATATATTGGAGATTTTCCAAGGGCTCTTATACATTTCCCCCTCAAAATATCAGCATTCGGCTTTTTACATTGGATTAGCACGTGTCGTCTATATCGGATTCATTACTTACGTACAGAATAAATCAATTTCCGAATGAACACCCTACTCCAGTATACCCTTGACTAGCAAAGCAAATGGTGTCATTGATGATTGATAATACAAGTTAAATCTGCAGTGCCGGCTACCATAAGACTTGGAGAAACAAAAGCTTCTAATTTGAGAGGGAGGGGCACTTTCTCAGGACCAAGATTAGAACTTTAGCCTGTGCTCTATCTATCTATCTATCTATCTATCTATCTATCTATCTATCTATCTATCTATCTATCTATCTATCTATCTATCTATCTATCTATCTATCTATCTATCTATCTATCTATCTATCTATCTATCTATCTATCTATCTATCTATCTATCTATCTATCTATCTATCTATCTATCTATCTCTCTCTCTCTCTCTATCTCTCTATCTATCTATCTATCTATCTATCTATCTATCTATCTATCTATCTCTCTATCTATCTCTCTATCTATCTATCTATCGATCTATCTATATGTCTGTCTATCTATCTATCTATCTATCTATTTATCTATCTAACTATATCTATATATGTAGTAGGAAAGGATGATCATAGCTTGATCATTACGATCACACCTATCGCTATGTTAGGGTCCTCTCTATGATAAACATGATAGCATGTGACACAGTGACTGGAGTTAGCGTATTCAAGGCAACATCATTTATCCCATATCCAAGACGATAATTTACAGCCACTGATTCGAGCACTCTTTTATCTAGCATTAGTCAGGTTGTTTCGCAATTATAAAGATACCTCAAGCGTCCCTTCTCCCTATTTCAGTAGAGACAGTCCTGGCTCTGTACCTTCCAGTTATTTACCACTGTTTACAATCCTGATTTAGAACTTTCGTATCCTTTTTCAAAATCTTCACCACTTCCAGTAACTCGTCAACAATGAGATGATGCCTCAAAGCATCACATTCATTTATTGTCATGATGCAGCAATGCAGCATTCGCGAACAGCTCATCAGCCCTGCATTGGTGCATCATGCCAGCCCTATAGCTTCAGCATCAACCATGTACAGGTTGGCTTCATGCATGAATGCAGCGCTGGTGAATTCCACGCCAGTGCTGCATTCACACATCATATATGTATTGAAAGAAGAGAAAGGTGTTTTAAAATGTGCTGCCAAGAAAGGGTTAGAATTAGTTACAGTCTCTCACGCTCAGGTTGATATGTGACACACTTCGCTGTCACATGGCTGCACCCCACTCTCTGAGACATAGGAGTATATTGTATATGGTACTGATTGTTCATACATAATTAACCTGGTTACAGGCCTTGAAATAATATGTGACCAGGCACATGAAAAGGGGTACCCAGAGGGAAATTGATGATTAAGATTTGTGCCATGATCTTTAAAATGAAATATCATAAGCTAAGATACTCCTGGTAGTTTTGTGGAAATCATATCTCTAACATGAGTTGTTACTCATAACTGAAAATGATGAAATATAAGCTCTAAGCACACTGTATCCTATAATGACCACTAGAAATGATGAAAATGTCAGATTTCCTAAAGAATATGCTAAATTAGTTTAAATTTTTATATGTAGATTTGGTTCTGTGGGGAATTTTCAAGATCTGTTTTCATTTTTGAGTTATTGATGGGATTCTCAAGAGACGAGGACAAAATGTCCCATTTAGAAAACATGGAATTGCGATATGTGTCGATTTCCTATAGAAAACATTCCATTTACATTCCAAATATAGAATGTTAGCACTAAAGATGGAATAATTCTAAGAAGACTACTGTATTCTCCATGGAGGCCCTAAGGCATTTTGGGCCATCTTTCACTATTTGGCCATTCAGATGCCCCCTGCTGGCCAAAACTAGAACTAAAAATCCCCCGCGAAGTTACCTTCTCACGTGTTGAGCCACATATAGGTGAGTGATCTTTCACGGGGTATGAACTATATGTGATTATCCCAGCAGACGAAAAATGTTATACAGCATTATATAACGTTTCTCTGTGGCTCCTTATTGTGACAAGATAACGGTCTTTTTTTCTTGTTAGCTGGGATTGCCTATAATTGTATGCTTAATTTAATCATGGGACTGCCATATTTATCAGGAAACGATAAAAAAAACCCAGAAGTATTGCACAAAAGAAAATGCCATGGTTGGCTTAACATGTTAAGTATTTTGGAGGACTGGTTGTGTCATGGTATTCCCGGAAGGCCTAGCACATTGTATGTGTTGGAAAATACTCCTTGGCATGGTTGGGGAAATGTATTGCTTAGTAAAATGATATATAAGTGTCCTATTCTCTCTGCTTGATGTATTCTCGCTTCAGATCTAGAGATGTCCCCTGTCTGTCCATTCTGTCTGTCTCTGTATGGGTCTCTATCTCTTCTGAAATCCTAGAAGGTGATGGTTGGAGGGAGTAACAAATAGGGGTTTTAGGGCCGCAGGCCCCAGGAAAAACTTGGAATTTAACTTACTGCATTCAGAGTGGTTGGGAAACTTTGGAATTTTACATTTAGATTTATGTGTTCTGAGGGAGTTTGAACTTGCATCTGAGAACATTTGTGATATGATCTGCAAAAAGGGGCCTTAGTGAAGGGTGCTCTAAGGTCCCTTTTCCTAGTGCATGTCTCATTTTAGGAATTTTACCTTGAGATATTATTAGGTTATTCTGAGTCGACAAGGATTATTATTTCCCAAAATGTATAAGTGTGACTCCGTTGTCACACTATGGTAGGCAACTAGGTAGGCTAACTTTGGTAGGTCACGAATGCTTTAATTACCATTAGATCTGAAACATGGATTATGATTTTAGAATTATGATTTCTCTTTTTATTTTGGAATGAAATACATATTTTGGAGATATCAGTCTGGGCCCCTGTAATAACAAGCGTGGTGTCCGTGTACTCCTGGCTCCAAATTTGTACTGAAATAACTGTTTCTAATTTTTTTAAATAGATTTTTATTAAGGTACAATAAAAATAGTCTCACTTCAGATCTAAAGATGAGTAATATTAATAAGGTGAGCATTGTCCCGCGCCGAGAATCATTAATTTTATGCGTGATTGCCTAGAGACGTTGGCGGTGGGGGGGATAATAAGAAGACAAAAGAGATGGTGTAATTCGTGAGGTTTCTTGTATTTTTGATACAGTCCTCTGTTAATATAATATAAAGTGCATGGTTAACAATTTAACCTACATTCGTTCTTCTAAGTCTTGAGAACGGACAAAACCCGTACCCTGTGGTGGTAGTCTAGGAGTGGTTTGAGAAGGAATTCTTTGACTAAAATTTGCCAAGTTGCGTTTCTTAAATGATGCCATTATCTCAATAAGTATTTGAAATAATTCGCATCGAACAGGATGTAAAAGAATTACAAATTATAGAATGTAATAGGTAACATATGATACAGTTTGAGTTTTGAAAATTTTAATTTTCACAGAATTTCTATACAAGTACAGTTTTCCGAAATAAGCCAAAGGACTCGGTTCAATGTGCGTATGATAATACACTCATATACAGCACAGGTCAACAGTAAAGTATACAACAGGTAATTGGCGAGAAGCAGATGTATGCAAGTATACCGGTAGGTCTCAAAGTATCAAGCGGGGGATTTTTAGTTTCAACTTTGGCCACCATGGGGTTCTATACTACTTTTTGATGGAGAATACAATAAGTGTTTAAGGATAAAAGTAGTGTGCCCAGAGATGTAGATTATTATTATGTTTAGATATCTATGTTTAAATAAATAAGTACTTTTATTTCCATATAGTGTCTTGAAGAGACTTCTAGTAGCCCCCCCCCCCCCTCTAGGGCAATATGTGTATCACTATTGCATATAGGCCTCTACTTTAGCATAGACACAACCTTAAGTCAATACAACAGACCTTCAGGGAAGATAATGTTTTATCCATTCTTAGAGTTCTTAAAAAAGGTGTCTATGTAGCAGATGTATCTTTATTGCATCATAATCATAGTGATATAGCATTCAACCCCTGGATCCTGCAATGTGTATTATTATCCTTTTGTATCCCATGCAATTTAAGTTAGTTAAAGGGCGGCTAGCACCGCTAAGACTGCCAGTCTTAGCAAGTCACGTGATCTCGATAGCGGCACCCTGATTGGTCAATTGGTGCCGCTGGTTGCTGTGTGTTTTTTAAGAACTCAGAGGGCAGGTACCCGTCTTTGTTAGGAACGGTGCTAGCCGCCCTTTAACTCAGATCTAAGCACATTTGGATCCACAATAACATTTGAGTGGCTGTAGAAACTACAGTCAACCACAGAGCTGCCATCTGGTATGTGTTTGATATACTATGATCTAAACACTACATGTTTACATCCTAAACACCAATTTTTCATACTGTTTAAATACTAAACATCTAAACATGTTCAATATAACTGTTAGCTGTTTAGAATAAAAGTGTTTAATTCCTAAACAGAGGGATTCAAAGACACACACCTAGTGATATGTTTAGACTTTAAACATGTTTAGACCTAAACATGTTTAAAACCTAAGCACCGTTTTTGCAGTGTACCTCTACGCATCGAGGGGACGATAATGCAGCACTTTTATTAGCCATATATGGAAAATAACGAGCATATCAAAAATGATTAATATACTCCACAAAGAGGGCTACTCAGTACATAGTTCATGTCGGCCAAATATTGCACTTTAATAACATGGTAGTGAAAAGTTGGCAATATAAAGTTACAGAAATCTAACTCAGTACACTTTGGCGGTGGGAGGGGGGGGAGTTGTAGAGGGGGGGGGGGCATGTTGCATGTCAATTTAAAAAAATGGCCATGTCGCATGGCCATGTCACTTAATAATCCCCATGTCCGATGTCAATTTTAAAAATTACCCATGTCCCCTGTCCCCTGAAAATAATTATCTTTTCAAACCTCATGTCGCATGTCACTAAGCCTCATGTCACATGTCGATTTTCAAAAATGTCCATGTCGCCATGTACAATATTAAGCCATCCACCCTCATACCTTGGACCAACTTGGCCCCTCGACCTTACTCTCGTTCCCAAATCCTTCCGAAGGAATGCTCTGGCGACAGCCAGTATGACATTGAACTTGGATTTTGCTGGGTTTGGGCAACCCTTGCTGGTAGCTTGCTACCAGTCTGAATAGGAACCTGAATGTATGATGGTAGTTTTACCTGTATTTACCATTATGCTTTCTGGTTCCATTTTTGGTTCCTGTTCGCTAGTTCCAAGCTACTGCCAAAACCCAGCAAAATCTAAGTTCAAGGCCATGCTGGCTGTCACCAGAGCCTTCCTTTGGAAGGATTTGGCAACAAGAGTATATAGGGAGGAGAGCCTACATGGCATGGGAGCCGCCATTTTCTATCTGTCCCCTTACTCAGAGCAGTGCATTGTGGGTAAATCTGTTATCAGTCACTGTTCACACCTAGGAACAATTGCCACAGATAGCACTGATGACATTGATGTTTGGCATCCCACCCCTATCTTAATCACCTCAATCACCATTGTCCCCATTGCCTCAGGTGTGAAGTGAGGGACTTAGTCTGATTGGGAGACAATGCATTGAATACACTCTGACTGTCATGACATGTGGTCACCAACAAAGGTATTAATGCTCTATTTCTCTGAGATCCAAGATATTCATATTGCTGTAAGCTTATCTAATTAAAGGCCATTTAATGGGGAAAAGATTGATCTAATTTATACAGAAGATAAACATATAGTGAATGAGAGAGAACCCTCCAAATTAAACTTCACAAAGAGGGAAAATGGAAGCTTGACACATGACTACCTGAGCCCCCTGGTACATGCCTCTAGAACCTGCATAGGCTCTCCCCCGTATAGGCATACCCCGATCGGTGCAGCCAGAGGTATCTTGTAGTTCGCCGCTATCCTACTAGGGGCCGCCACTCTATTCGCCACTGCCCATGTAACAGAGGGATAAATGCTAATGGCTCAGTCTCACGACTTTGTAACAATTGGACCGTCTTTGACCGGGTGACGTCTTTGACCGGGTGACGTCTTTGATCGGCTGACGTATTTGACCAGCTAGATTAAAACAGTTGAAAAGGGGCTTATTTAGACAGAATTGCGGGGGGAAAAGTTCATATATATTATAACGCTATGTATTACAAATTTCCCCGGCATTTCTGTGTACATAGCCTCCCCTTTCAACTGTTTTAATCTAGCCGTTCAAAGACGTCACCCGGTCAAAGGCGTCACCCGGTCAAAGACGATCCAATTGTTACAAAGTCGTGAGACTGAGCCTAATGCTACAACCCCATTTGGTTTCTGTAGCACCACAGACACACACTGAGATGGGTTGGTGTCAATGGGGTCTGGCCTAGATAGTCAAGTTCATTAAATACTGTTTACTGGGACTAAGCCAAAAAGGGCAGAACTTGACCCAAGTTATCTAAACTAGCTGCCTTAATTGGTCCAGAAGGGGGAGGGGGTGCCTCAGATCTATACAGAGACATGAAACAGCATCAAAAGGGAGTCCAGAACAACTCCCCGAACCAGGGGGGAATTTTTTCTTTTGCCCTAAACTGATAAACAAGTGTGTGTGTTTTAAATAAATCTGGGATTTTAGATCAGTTTGACTGTATGGATATCATGTTCACATGTTTGGTCTCAAGTCAGCTTACAGCACCCTGTCTATCAGTGAGCCAGTAAAGGGTCATGTTAAATGTGGAACAGTCTAGACCTAGATCTTAACATGGAATAGAAGGTTCACGAGTGTAATTACATGGGGAAAACTGTGCCATGAATAGCGGTGACATGTACCTAATATCTCAGAATATACATAACAGGCCAAATGGGTACCCTCTAATTACAGTGAAATCTCGTTATAACTGGCAATGGAAACGTGTTCCTTATAACAGGAGGTTCCTTTATATTCAGTTTCCTTTATAATCAGTTTTCTTTATAACGAGATTTTACTGTAATATAAATCATTGCCGATGATCATACATGGTTTATCTGGACCGGTTTATCAACTGAAAATAAATAACTGCCCAATATTTACATCCAGATAAAGATTGTTCTAGGAAATGCACAAATAATGCAATCAAAATGAAATAAACATTATCCGATTATTCAATCATACTGGTGAAATTATTCAATCACATATTGAAATTATCCCTGTTTCGACTATGTTTGATAGTCTTCTCCATAAGGCTACTGCGGAGAGAACAAAAATAGTGTCAAAAGGGAGTCCAGGTTGCCTCCAGAATGACTCTCATCTTTAAGGGAGCCTAGGTGACGCATTGGGCGACATAAGAGAGTCACCTGGGGGAGTCACATAGTTCTTTGACTCCCCTAAGGGAGTCACATAAGGATCTGCGCTCCCCTTAAGAGGGGAGTCATTCTGGAGGAAACATGGAACACACAGAGAAATGAAACAACATCAAAAGGGAGTCCAGGTTGCCTCCAGAATGACTCTCCTAAAGAGGAGAATCCAGGCTCCCTAAGGGAGCCTAGGTGACTCGCTATAGGCGACCTAAGAGAGTCACCTGGGGGGTCACATAGTTCTCCGACTAACCTAAGAGAGTCACATGAGGACCTGAGCTCCCTAGAGAGGGGAGTCATTCTGGAGGCAACCTGGACTCCCTTTTGACGCTGTTTCTTTTCTCTGTGCATGTTTTTTTTTTTTTCTCTCTTTCTGCGGTTTGAGATAGTGGTGAGCCCTGAGCTATGGTGGTAGGGGCGGTTTTAACGCCAGTCCGCCTCCCCACTGACTCTGCCACCGTTCCTGGATAGAGTTAATCGTGTGGTTTGTTTTGTACATCTTTAATCAAGTCGCATTATAACATCAAAACGGACGCAGTGAACTTAAGCTTAGCAAAGCGTGTGTGTGATGTGTGGTTTTACGGTGCATGACGGCGGCATTCAAACAACCGTTTGACTCGGAGCTCTGTGCCGGTCGTGGTGGGGGGGGGGGGGCACTCCCACTCTTTTCTATAGTCACTATAGTATGTGAACATCTCCCCAAATTTCAGGGGACAAAATCTTCAAAATTAATACCGTTTTCAAAGGAAAGCTATTAAAAAAAAGACCCTAATCAGGGAGACCAAGAAATATCATTGCAAAACATGAAGTAAGAATTACCCTTTGAAACCCATTAAAGTCTGAAAATGTACCCCTTTCTCCTAATATTTGCTTAACCTTTGAAGACAGTGCTTTAATGCATCATGCCCTGTGTCGTCATGATGTATTGAATGCAGCACTGGTGAGTAATTCGCCAGTGCTGCATTCAAGCATCATACCGACCCTACGGGGTTGAGATACCCTTGAAGGCTCGGCACGATGCACTAATGCAGCACCGGTGAGTTACTCACTTTCCCTTGAAATCATATTCATACATGGTATCCAAATCTATGGCTCTAGGCCCTTAGATTCGACACGGCGATATGGGACATTCTGGGCCTTAGTCAAGCCATAGTGACATGGGACATAAGGAAAAAATACATAGTGACATGGGACATTTCTTAAAATCGATATGGCAACATGGGCATTTTTTAGAATCAATATGGCGACATGGGCATTTCTTAAAATCGACGTGGGACATGGGGACCCCCCCCCCCCTCCATGAAGGGCCCCAAATATGAAGGAGTGCCCCCCTCCTGGAGGTTGGTGCCCTGTGCATACGTGTCACACATGTCGGTATGTCGTGGTGGGTGGAGAATGTGCACTTGTGGTTTCTTGCCCTAGTCCATGTAATGACCATTAAAATCTTAAAGAAAATTAAGGATCTCGCCCTTGTCTCAAGATCCTTAGATCTGAAATGCAACGCCCTGTCAACTGAGCTAATTGGGACACCGGTTAGCGGGATGGGGAATGTTCACAAATGACGTCAACTGCTAGGGGGAGGGTGGGTCTTTGGTTTTAGTGTCTCCGAGTTTAGTGACAGGGTCTGTGTGAAATCACCCTTTTTAAGTCCAGACATATTCATGAATAAAAGCAACAATATACAGCATGGATAAAAATGAGGAGAAAATGACCCACACTTATTCAAAACCTGGTACTTATATGCGTTGCATATCTGTTTTAAATTCTAACTGTCAAGGTTCGCTGGTGTAGGGGGTGGGGTATTCAAAATTAGTGACATCTTTTTTAGATGAGTTATTGCTGGTATAGGTGAGGGGATGGATGGGGGTCCTGAAAATTGCCCTAAACATGTGACGTCATTTGTGGATGTTCCCATGGAGGGGCTTAGAAGAAGGCGAGGTTATGCAAAGTGAGAGAGGGTGTGAGGGGAAGAACACTTATTTACAGATAGATCATAAATATACCTTTTCATCGGTCACTACCCTTTCTTCCCCTATGGTCTTTCTGAAAAACACGTTCTGATTTTGATGGCAGCAACCTTTGGCGCGTCATTTCATAACATTTCCCACGGGTGTCACAACCTGAACAAACAACCATTATATAATCCCATTTCCATTATCTCGAAAAAGATTCTTTCCAAGCATGCTACCATGAGATTTGGCAATACTTCCACTCAGATATTCGGACGTCCTTGCCAGCAAAGCTTATGCATGGAATCTCTGTAATAGCGTTAAGATTCACCAGTCGGGCCAATTCAATAAAGTGGCGTTAGTTTTGAAATGAGTATTCTAGGTTCATCTTGTGCCAAAAGTGTATCAGGTCCATTTAGGTGATTTCCATTAACTGGAGCCTTATCCCTTTGATGCCTGTATCGCTGGCAACAATATAGGTAGATTATTTTGTTGGCAACAATAGAGGTAGATTAAGGTTTATTACAGGGCATGGCATTTGTATTGTGCGTGTGCCAAGGAAAATACAATCTTTACACACAATGTGATGGGTAGGAACAACCTTCCATATTCAACAATAGGATATTAAGCCTGTGTCCACTACGATTTAGGAGACTGTTTTGGCGCTGAAGAATACATTTTTGCGCCGACAAAACCGTTTTGTAGGCGCCAAAACGTGTTTCTCGACGCCCAGGCAGTCTCGTAAATCACAGTGGACACAGGCCTATTCTTACTTTGGTCGATTTTAAGAGCGACAGAATGACATATTATATGGAACTAGTTTATGTATGAAGAGAATCGATGAAAGCATAACATCTTAAGATACACATTTCACAACACAATTTTATTCAATAAGGCTTTCATAATAGCAGATTTAAACAGAACTAGCGATGGGGGATGAATGTCAAAATTGATGTCGTCATTGATACAGGACTATAACTCTGTCGAATTAATGATCATTTTGTTATTTTTCTGCCGTGCAATTATAATTGCTATTCAACTTTACCTTTCCATTCCTTTACCACCAACAAAATACACATCCAAAACAGTTCTATACATATTTTTATGATTATGATAGCAAGTAGGATAAAAATGATACACAAAAAAATCTAATAATTTTTCCAATAAATTTCAGGTAGAGTGTAGGCCATGGCATTGTCTCGTCGGAGGCCGTGGTGTCGCATCGGGAATCTCCTAGTGGCCTCCTTCATACTGATACAAATACAACATGTCGACACACAAATCTGTAGCCCTGCCTATGTGTGGACCCAACCCCAGTTCACCGTTGGGGGCAGGTTACTACCCTATAATGCTTATGGGGACGTTCCAAATTCACGAGATGTTACGACTTCACAAGCAATACGGATAGCGGGGAACAGCTATACTCAATTAAAGGCAAGTATACTTATGATAGTATCAGAAATTGTTTTGTGATATATAAATATACGTCCATCTATGTTTATTCATATCTATCTATCTAACTATATATCTATCTGTCTATCTGTCTATCTGTCTATCTGTCTATCTCTCTATCCGTCTATCTCTCTCTCTATCTCTCTATCTCTCTATCTCTCTCTCTCTCTATCTCTCTATCTCTCTATCTATCTCTCTATCTAGCTATCTATCGAGAGCTGCGACCTCCCCCCTACTTCGGTAGACATACAACATATCAAAGGCCTGTTCATCTCACACTGTGCCTATATTAAGTGTGGAATGTGAAAGAACCATTGCCTCGGTAAAAGTGTAGGGGCATGCTTTCTACCTTCAGTCACCTCATAGATTCGATCACCATCACTGCCATTGAAATGACCATAGCTGATAATTAGGACGTAAAGCAACCCAACAACCAACCAACCAACCTCTCTCTCTATATACATATATTATCTTCTATCATTTACACATGTGCATGGCCTTAGGAATCTACATTTATATCACACATGTTAATTTGGCTCAGTTTAAAAGTGAAAACCTTCGAGTTAGAACAGAACAGATACCGTCCTTAACTACCCAAGCAATAATTAGCACGTCAAATAAAGTGACATCAACGCGCCACACCCTACTCTTTATCACCAAAATCCAGACAAAGATATGATAATAGATAATTCGCATAAGGACACGCAAAAAGAATAAATGGTTTCTCACCACCGCGCGCATCATGAAAATCGTGATTTGGGGAAAAATTCCTTTAAAAAAAAAAGATTTTTGATGACAAACATGTCAAAAAGTGAACAATTAATGGCACATTTGGTATTGAATTAATGTGCATACTATCAGTAATGCAGTGAGAGAAGAATACTTTACAATATAACAACTTTTGAGGATCGATAAACTCTTAACTACTAAAATGTGAAAGACTAAATTTCACTATAGGCCTACATTTTAACCTTCAGTAAAAAAAAAAAGATTAAATGAAAAACACCCTCGTCATATAACAACTTTCTCTTTTGATTGGCCTAATTATGAAAGCTTTTTAAGATTGGTACAAGGTGGTGTCAGTCTCCTTGAAATAATTTCCAGCCTTTTCATGCACGAGTGAGCAGCTATTTAATGCCTCCTACCTCGGTATTCATGAAAGGTCGTCACACTCGGATGAGCTTATTAGGATATACTGAAGCCTCTTGAAAATGTGCCTGATGTGGGTCAATTTCTTTTTCTTATTTAGAAAAAAACTAAAAAATTAACAAATCATAATAATCTTTATGATATTCATTAGATTTGTAACCTGTATAACAATCAGGTCACCTTGGCGTGTATCATGGGCTTATATAGATGATAATGGTTGTTGAATCTTTATATCATAATTGATCATCATAATGATATACATTAATCAAATGGTATGTCTGATATCGAGTGAGTTCTTGATGTTAGCCACTTGTCCTGCCATAGAGTAGTGGGTAACTTGGCGAATCACATTATCTTTTGTTTTATAAAGCGGTTGGCCGTGCATTATAGCCTCAGAGAAGTAATGTGACCGTTCCTTATAGGGTAACAGTGCACGCTGAACACAGGGTCACACCAGGGAACAGTAAATAAACCCACAGGAAATCTTTAAAAACCCATGAAAAAACTTTTAAAAGGAGAGAAATTGTGAAATATATTTTTATAAAGACAATAGAACACTCTTTTTTCATATCTCGACCCTCTGTGACTCTATAATGCACTCTGGTCCCAAGCCTTATGAAGGCTTGACACCATCGTGCATCATAGGGCAACAGAGAGTCTCGACTTGAAGAACATCGTTTTCTATTCTCTAAATAGAGTATATCTTAAGGATATTAATCAATGATTGATTATCCTTAATTCATACTGATAATGGGAAGGCATCATATAATTGCCTGTGATTGCTCCATTTCCAGGCTCATACCGCCATAAAACGGCTTTATCCAGCCATGTGCTTTTCAGCCTCTTTTTATAAACTAATAGAATTGGAAAACATGTTTTAGTGAATTCTATAAGGACAGATGGCCTTGTCCTTGTAGTATATGATCTCAGTTGAGCGCCAACTGGGATCATATGCTGAGGGCAAGGGGTTGGCTTATTAGAGAAACTAGGTCTCTTTTTCTTCTCTCCCCATGCTAAACTCAATCCCATCTGGTACATGATGGCAAGCCTCCCAACTGTGAGATCATTAAAAGATAGATAGCACCCAACCTAGAAGTGTCATCTACTTTCACTATCAATACGCTCTGTACCCTTCTGGTCACCATATAACCACTGGGTTAAAGACTATTGTACAGTTGTAAGTGAGAGAGCAGCATTTTAGTTCATAACTGTGCCACTGAAAGTCTCTGAGGTTTATTTATAGAATTGTGATTCAAAAAATGTACACCAAAGGGGAGAACGTTGAGGGGGAAGTGCCTCAGGTGGCATTGAGCCCCAAATCTCATAGCACAGGGTGCAGCTTCATCCACTAGCGGGGCCCTTGATGGGGGGGGGGGGTCCCCATGTCGCATGTCGATTTTAAGAAATGGCCATGTCCCATGTCGATTTTAAGAACTGTCCATGTCCCATGTCACTATCTTTTTAAGCCTCATGTCGCATGTCACTAGGCCTCATGTCGCATGTCGAATTTAAGAAATGCCCATGTCGCCATGTCGAATTTAGGGGTCTAGGGCCATACTAGCGGTAATCTGGCTAAATGGATGTGGGGTTGATCATTTACTGTGACACTTACTATGGAAAAAGGTCAGTCTCGAACCCCAGTCAACCCTAATGGCAGCACGCTCAGTAGAGTGTCTGGACCGACTCATACCTGACCACTGTTTGGTCAATTCACCAGCAACCAGCGGATCTTCAGAATCCCGGAGAAACCACGATGGCTGCAACTCACTACATGAGTATAGGGATAGAGGTTAAGGCAGGGTTCATTGTTCACCATAACAGGCCAATTTTGAAATGCTAAATTGGCTATTGGTCTATTTGGGTATCCCTCATCCAATCCTGTGCAAAGGGTTATGTAAGAGCGCCACAATGCGACCACGTCGGCGCGGCTGAGACTGGAAAAATGTTAGAATCAGCCTGGGTCAGTCGCAACCTGGGTAACCTGGTGGTTGGCTGCAGAACTAAACATGGAGGGCCTTGATAATGAGGGGGTGGGGTTGATGTTAGTAAGAGGAACCACAGCTAAGCTTACTAGTTGTCCTTTCGACTACCCAGATTCCTACCTTGCAACTTTGATGATTGGGAGATCACTGTATCATGTTGTCAACATTTTGAGGCAAAATAAATGTTATCCATTTAAACAGCAATGTACCGTAAAACCTAGTGTAGAAGCCTGACTTGCGTATAAGCCGCACCCCGACAATAATGTGCCCCCCTGACTTGGTGCCCATCATATATAGCTGCGCCTGTGATCTGATTTGCGTAATAGCCATGGCCTACACACACAGAAAGGTGAGAGTCATTGTCGCTAAAACTACCCTCACCTGAGGGTCAGACACTGCCTGACTCTCAGGTGACGGTAGATTTAGCGACAATGACTCTCACTTTTCTGAGGGTGTATATTCAAGGTTTTACGGTAACTGCTACCACTTATATGGACTTATATGGCCATATGGCCATAACCTTTTATTCCAAATTTCAAAATTATATACTCTCTCTACATGCCATAACACCAGGCATGTGTCATAACACCGGACACATCCTTTTAGGCGCTCTGTTAATGTGACATAACTTGTCCATAAGGACTAACAATGTGTAAATTATACCATTGGTAATGTATGTTCATTGAACGCCATTAGCTGGATTATTAGTAAGACATGCCCTAGGCTACTGTAATTTTCCAGGATAAATAAAAGAAATTTCAACTTCAACTTCAACTTCAACAATTTGTTTTTGCTATAATTCTCAGCTTATTATTGAGCAGTGTTCCAGGTGTACTTTAGTTACATTGCAATACGTTGCCATATCGACAATCATATGCCAATATTCGTCATCAACTTAAATTGGATGTCAATGACATTCCTACTCGACAGGCATAATAATGTTTATGTCGCAGCCAATATGGGACACAGCCTATATGTACCAAGCAGACACTATAGCAGACTTATACATGTCCACTTTAATGGGGTTCCACGAACTCTCTAGTTTTGATAGCTTGTATGAGCTTACATAATTGGTTTCATGTCACTGACTTTGTAGATCAAAGTAGGGCTGACATCAAACATCTGAACACTTGACATGTGGACTATTGAGTCGATTTATATTATTGACGAGAAACCTGAAACATTTTCCATGTTACATGTTAGGAACTATGAAAGAGAATAACACACCCAACCTGCGCCTGTATTTCCTTAAAAAAACCCACCTAAAACACCCCTGTTATCAATTAAGCACTCTTTAATAATTATGACATCACAAAGATCAAAACCTAAAATGATTTATTCCAGTCGTAAATGGTTATGACACATATTATGTAAATATCTAATAACAAGGGGAAGTTTGAAAGGAAACCTATGATTAACCTATAAACATAGCGAACTGAAGACATCCAAGAATGTGGATCACATAATTAGATAGACACAGGTTAGAGTGTGTTATCATAATTTGTCAACTTGAATCATTAATCAGAATTTAAAAAGAAAGTATCAAACTGGGTTGATATTTAGAAAAAGAAAAGGTGTAAAAAAGTATATATATATATATCGATGTATCTATATCTCTATACATCTATTTATATATCTATATATATTATATCTATATATATGTCTCTCTCTCTCTCTCTCTCTCTCTCTCTCTCTCTCTCTCTCTCTCTCTATATATATATATATATATATATATATATATATATATACTTGGTGCTGTCCGCGGGTGGTTGCACATATCCACCAGTATCAGCCGGCCCTTAGAGGTGAAACACTTGCTGCTCCTCCAGCAATAGTCGGAACTCAGCAAGGACCGGCACTCAGGGCCTTTATATAGAGGTGAAGGTTTAGTTCCATGGTTGACTCCTATACATGCATACACAGAGAAAAGAAACAGCGTCTAGAATGACTGCCCTATTTAGGGGAGCTGAGGTCCTTATGTGACTCCCTTAGGTGAGTCAGAGTACTATGTGACTCCCCCAGGTGACTCCCTTAGGGAGCCTTCACTCCCCTAAAGAGGGGAGCCATTCTGGAGTCAACAGGGACTCCCTTTTAATGTTGTTTCTTTTCTCTGCGTAGGCTACATGTGCATGTCACAACTCACATTAACCATGTAAGGGTCGCAAAGATGGTACGTCAATAAAAGTTATCGTCATGATGCATGGATATAGTGCTGGTGAGTCAAACTGTAGAGGTTGCATGCATGCATCATGTCAACCCTATGAGGTTGATACACTCACGCATATTCGATGCAGCCATGGGGAGCCCACATTCTCAGCTCCCTGCCTTTTCCTAATATGGGCACCCTACTTTATTGCTTGATCAATTAAGGACGGCATGATGCATGCATCAATGCATCATGCCTTTGGTCGTCATGATGCACGAATGCAACCCTGGTGAGTAACTCAGCAGTCCTGCATTGGTGCATCATGACGACAAATGTTGCCCTGAATGGGCTAAGAAGTATGATATACAAGTTCGGCTCAAGTTAATTTCTTAAAATAAAATCATATATAAAACATATTGGGTGTGTTCGCTTCTCCATGTAGTAAAACGTTTATTTTAATTGAAGCGTGTGGCCCCTTGACAAAGATTGGGCAATTATAAGCTGTATGTACTAAGCTATTATTAACGACATGCACATGTTATGTTATGGACATGGTATCTCATTCGCTCCACCCTAATTCATGTACACCAGCACATATTATGACCTTCTATACTGTATCTGGGACCTGCTGGCTGCCAGGCCGACAAGGGACTTCCTTATATATAAGGCCAAATAAAAAAAAAGTTTTGTTTCAGGTAACATGGGAAGAAACTCTAGGGTCGGTAGGTCGGATTATTTTTTCTTTTTTTACTTTTTCTTTTTTTACTTCCCCTCTAAAATTGACCCAAAAAAGTGTAAAAATGGGGAGGTTTTTTCCCAAAATGTTATAAACCTAAAAGTGACCCCAAAAAAGTATAAGAATATAAAAATTTCTTCAAAATTGCATAAAAAACGTAGGGTTGGCCCTGTTTAGATAGGGTCGGTCGGGCGACGTGAAACAAACTCTTTTTTTTGGCCTAATGAGCTAACAGCTAGACTAGATACCCATTGTCTTACAAATTAGCAGGGATATAAAAGGTGGGCAGGAGTTGGTGCTGTCTTCAAGGAATCCTAATGTTGGCTGTAAAACTAGTGCAATTAAAACGGTTATGTCCCTATTGTAAAACCTCGTGTATAAGCCTAACTCACTTATAAGCCGCACTCCGACTTTGCCGCGATCCTATAAGCCACACTGCCGATCTGATTATGGTAACTTCAATACTGTACCATAGTGGCTAAAACTCGCGTACATAAGCTGCACACCGACGGACGAAATCATGGCCGATTCTGTCAATGGAATACACCCTTTAGCAAGATGATCAGCAGCTGATCAGTGGGCAGTGCCATTTACACTAGTATTAGGTGTATTCCCATTATACTTACAGCAACAAGCTCACCAAATCTGTTGGACAAGATTTCCACAAAACCTCGCGTAGACGCTGCGGCTACTACATGAGTCAGATCGCTTGTGCGGCTTATAGGATCAGCCCTAAGTCAAGGTGCCACTTAACCATACACCATAATGAAGGGCCGTCTATCTCCAAAATGTAATGTCTATTGAAAGGCATGTACAACTAAAGCATTGTTTCTATGCTCATACTGCAGTGAATTCCGCTATAAAGAATTCTGTTATCATATCAATCTAACATAATCCCAAACGACAAAGGGGAAACTTTTGAAAGATAGAGTCGAACCCTCCTGGGTACCTTTAAGAGAGGGACAATTCTAAACAAGTCTTGTTGATTGAATTAGACGCCATTAGACTCTAAATATATTTAAAAACTTCACATAATTGGCGATGTTCATGTGATTATAAAGTTTTTACGGCCTAAATTGACGTGTCATTGCTTTAGTTGAATTCCGCAAATAAAAACAATTCGGTTAAATTACGTTTGACAGCTAATTATCTTTTTTTTTAAAGTGTTTTTATTAAGGAATACAGTTATTATGTAAATACATAATCTGCCTCTGGACTCGGCAATGCCGTTATGCTGTCCAGGCCTTCTTGTGGTTATAATTGCTGTCTGACTAATTGTGTAATGGCGTCTTATAATTGTACATTTCGAAAAGAGAAAAACCCAAAGAGTATTGAATCTTTGTTGTCATTTGATGAGGGATGAGATGAGGATGAGTTACATATAGAAACAATTCATTTGACAGGTATGAACATGTAATACAATGTGAAATTCAACATGTCATAAGGTGACAACAATATTCCATATTATATGGGGTATGTGCATTCTAAGAATACAAGGCAATCAAGTAATGTAAGGAGAGCAATCAACTGATCAATCAATTAATTAATTCCACACACAAGCGAGCCGATAAATCATCATTATACCATGACCATATAAGGGTCATTTACATAGCAATGAGGATAGTCTTTCTTTATCTTTTCCTTGAAAACATCCTTTTTTTCCAATAGAGTAGAGGCAGTTTTTAGCTTATTCCACCTTCTAATGGCTTCTCTATGGAAACCTTGATGTACAATTGGATTTCTTGATACATTTTGTACATAAAGGAGTCCATTTGCCAGTCTAGTATGTCTTCCTCACTGTATGCTTTTTTCATACTAAATGTGCACCACATAAAATACCATGTACACCTGTAGAGAAAAGAAAGAGTATCAAAAGGGAGTCCAGGTTGTCTCCAGAATGACTCCCCTCTTTAGGGGAGCCCAGGTCCTTATGTGACTCCCTTAGGTGAGTCAGAGAACTATGTGAGTCCCCCAGGTGACTCTCTGAGGTCATCTAGGGAGCCTGGACTCCCCGAAAGAGGGGAGTCATTCTGGAGGCAACCTGGACTCCCTTTTGATGCTGTTTCTTTTCTCACTATACCGTAAAACCTTGTGTATAAGCCTTACTCACATATAAGCCATCCTCGACCTTAGGAGAATCATAATTATAAGCTTATCAGATCATCTAATTATGGTGACTTTAGCACTGTAGCATCTAAAAACTCGGATAAAAGCCGCACCTCCACTTGGAACCGATGCCATCAGCCGCACTGGCGATCTGATTCGCGTACTATCTTCTACTTGAAGTTTAACGGTATGCGTATTTTAAGATTATATAAATCTGTTCATGTTAAAGCTGGGCCGTCAGGGAATAAGTTCAGCATTTTCCATACATGGACTAAAATAACAGTTCCACCAGAGGGCAGCAGTGTTTGGACAGGGGACCATGAGCATTGTCCAGCTACAACATATTCACCCTGTCTTGTGCCTGTAGGAGCTGAGCTCCCAGCCATCATGAGCCCTCTTGTGAATGAAAACTGAACTATATCCAAAAGTGCTTTTTGCCTCACTTCAACCATGACAGTCAAGCTTTAAGCTGCAGGGGATGCTACTTATAGTAATATATTTCACTGAAGTACACGGGCACACATTCTATGCCTAATCTTGATCATCTTAGCATAATCTTAATCTATGATATATTGTTAAGATTGTGGGTTTTAAGTTTATTGAGGTTTAAGATACCGTGTGTGCATCCTACAACCCGAGCAGTACGATTTTGGCCGTGTCTCATAAGATGGCGGCAATATGATAGTCTTTGACCGGGTACCATCTTTGACCCAGCTGGTGCCATCTTTGACCGGCTTGAGTGGAAGGCGTATATTTAGGGCAGATAAAAATATAAATGGACTACTAACTATTAATTTAAAGTGTTATAACATCCATTAGCCTTTTCAGCTCATTTTTAGCTTTATCTGCCCTAAATAAACCCTTTTCTATCAAGCCGGTCAAAGATGGCACCCAGTCAAAGATGGCACCCGGTCAAAGATGGCACCGGCCAAAGACTATCACATTGGCGACATCTCATGAGATACAGCCTTTTATGAAAATATTGTTACACAGTGGACACAGCCCATCACATGGCCTTTCCACTGCAATTGTCTCGTTGGTCGACATGATGCATGAATGCAAATCTGATGAGTAACTCACCCGCACTGGCGGGAACAGGGTCACTACATTTCGGAAGAAGAGCCAATATTTAGGTCGTCACTATGACAACTTTAGGTCGTCACTATGACAACTTTAGGTCGTCACTATGACAACTTTAAGTCGTCAAATCAATAATGCCAAAACCGACAACCCTACCACTTAGGCGGTCATTCACCTCTTTGACAAGGGTGGTCAGTTAAACGACCCTAGGTCGTCATACATATTATGATGATTATGGGTCATCACATTTATCAGTAGGGTGCCCACACATCAATCTGGGAACACATTTGAAATCAAACTTTCTGTATTTATATCTAATTATTTCTTTTTTCTAACTACAGGTGTTTTCGAATGGGTCGCTGTTATTTGACGATGATTATAATATCGTCCCCTTCGTGGAGTCAGGAATACAAGCCACAGTTTACTCCAGGGTTTCTACTCACTACGAGGATATCTGTAATAGCAGCGCCATAATAAGGAACCAGAATAGTCAACTGACGGAGGACACCTCACTCTTCTGGGCCACTGAGGTAGTGGTCGTAACCTGGACACTATCGGTGAGTCAGAACCTGGGATTTCAAATTGACCAATGGGAGAGCAGGGTTTGCAACACAGAAAAAAGAAACAGCGTCAAAAGGGAGTCCAGGTTGCCTCCAGAATGACTCCCCTCTTTAGGGGAGCTCAGACTGCCCGTGACTCCCCTAGGTGACTCCCTGGCCTACCTAAAGGAGTCACACGGGGGAGTCACATAGTTCCCTGACTCACCTAAAGAGGGGAGTCATTCTGGAGGCAGCCTGGACGCTGTTTCTTTTCTCTGTGAAGTGTCTATACCCAGCGAGATAAACTATACCCCATGCTATACCCCATTGACCCTGCAGTATTCCGCCTTTCATGTAGGGTAATTAAAAGTCAATTAAAAACCACGTTGTAAGTCGGATAGATCGCATTAACTCGGGGACTACTAGTATGTCGTTTAGACAGCCTCCCTACGGTCGGTGTCTAAATGCAATAGACCCCTCGTACAGGGATCTATCCTCAGCTTAGCTCCTACACCGACATTCTGACCTTGGTCAGTACTGGCCAACAACTCAATCACAATAGTGATTAACCAACAATGTAAAAAGTTGGTTGCCATTTTTGTAGGTGTAAAGTAGATTCTACTGTAGGTGTAAAGTTTGTTCTAGGTAAGCAGTAGAATCTGGGGGTAGAATCTGTAAATCTACGGTCGTAGATTGTACTGTAAATCATTTATACAGTAGATTCTACTGTGTAGCTACACTAACTATTTACAGTGTAGTTAGCTTTCTTTTGCTTCCTATACCATTGTATACGACCAACCTAGTACTGAATAGAATCTAGGGGTAGAATCTGTAAATCTACAGTAGATTGTACTGTAAATCATTTCTACAGTAGATTCTACTGTGTAGCTACACTAACTATTTACAGTGTAGTTAGCTTTCTTTTGCTTCCTATAGGCCTACCATTGTATACGACCAACCTAGTACTGACCGACTATTAGCTAAGCCATGTTCTACCCATTTTCCCTTTTTTACTTGACAGGACGCGATAGTTCAGGTTATCATCAGCACCGACGGACAACTTACTTTCATCATCTTAATTTATGGAGCCATGGTAATCCTTCAATAAATCATAGTTTAAATATGTTTACATGTAATAAAGGCTAATTGTAATCATGATTTCTTTTTTACTGTTGTGCAATAGTATACTTGAAGCTGGAACTTTTATTCAATTTTAAGGGTCAAACTATTTTTGGTTCTCCCCTTTAAGGGGTCCAAATCCACCACCCTAACCCCTGTTGTAAAAGAATGGCCACTTCCTAAAAGTGGGGGGGGGGGGGCTCGCATAGTCCACTTGCGTCCAACTATTTGCCAAAAACTAGTAAACATGTTTCCCATCACCAAGCCTTCAATTTTTTTTCTTTTAGTTGAGTGCTAAATGGGTAGGCTCTCAGCAACCTAAATTCATTTTCTAGTAATTAAGTGATAAATGATACATGCAAGTTGTGAATATGCATGTTTTGTCTATCCCATCGCATTGGCAACACTAAATGCTTCAGTTTGATATAAAATATACCCATTTTTCTCCATTAATATCATGTTTTTTCCATCAAAATTTGCATTAAAAAATCAAAAAAGAATTTCGAGCTACGATTTTGGTGATGCGCGGGGTTGATGAAAAACAAGTTTGTTACTTGGAGTGGCCCCATGGATATTTAGTGAGAAATAAACTGTGATAAAGATGATGGAGTCCCCTGGTACATTGTACCCTAAACCTAAACCCTGTCTGTTTTTTAGGGTGTTCAAGTAAGTCAAAACACAGCTACAGCCCGAGCACGAGCCACCTCTGCTGGCAACTTCAATGATGGCAGCGATGGGCAATACACATACGAACTCAGTGGTGAGTATAATTATACGGTACACAGGCAGAATATCAAACCTACTAAGAATGCATAGAAGTTGGCATTTAAGCAACTTTTTATTAAGTCACTCTCTAAGTGGCTTTAGTTTTAGTAAATACAATTTAAAAATGTCGTAGAAAGGTCATAATGATGAGTGAGCGGCTTTAAGTGGCACTTACTGGCATTGGAAGTGATTAGAGTGTAACTTTAATCAGTCCAATCTTTGCTTAAATGCCAACATTCATACAGTGGTTTACCATTTAACATTAAGCACAGTATAATGATGAGCTACACATAAATCTGCTCCCAAATCCTACATCATATATAGCAGAAAATTCACACGAAAGATCTCAAATTGGTCACTTTATATGATATATGTATACCTGTTCCGCTTGTTATGATGACTGCCTCCTCAAACATGATAATATATCTGTATCACGAGAAATATGTACATGCCTTATAAACACTGATGAATGGTGGTATCAATAGTCCACTTAAGATCTGAAAGAAATAATAATTATGGTCAAAAATAGATAATGATCTATTGGTGGATTTTTTCTTACCAAAATTGTTTTTAAAGATACTGAGAGGAAATTTCTCACTTTTCCATGATTTCAGTAAAAGAAATATTTTAGGTCACATTTTCTTTGGTAGTAGAAACACAAAAAATGCTTTCCAAAAAAATCCCACAATTTCCCTCATGAAACATTTCTATCGATGTATTTTACAATTATATGCCTATAAATAAATCGCAAGATTGATAATTAACTGTCACAAAAGTAACGTTCAAAATGTACACTTGCAGTTCTTGGGGACGATCCAAGTCTTGATGGAGTGCTTAGTAGCATGTCTGGCAGCAGTAGCACCTCTACAAGTGGCAGCACATCTGGGAGTGCAAGCACTTCTACAATTATCAGCAACCTCAACGCCATTGAAGCTGAATCAGCCGGTGTAAATGGATCCATCGGAGACACTGGGCAAACAGGGGAAGCTGGTGCAACAGGAGCTACGGGGGCAACAGGAGCCACTGGTGCAACTGGACAAGAGGGCTCAACAGGAGCAACAGGCCCCACCGGAGACTCTGGCACACGAGGACAAAGTGGAGCAGCCGGCGGCCAGGGCTCAACAGGAGCAACAGGCCCCACCGGAGACTCTGGCACACGAGGACAAAGTGGAGCAGCCGGCGGCCAGGGCTCAACAGGAGCAACAGGCCCCACCGGAGACTCTGGCACACGAGGACAAAGTGGAGCAGCCGGCGGCCAGGGCTCAACAGGAGCAACAGGCCCCACCGGAGACTCTGGCACACGAGGACAAAGTGGAGCAGCCGGCGGCCAGGGCTCAACAGGAGCAACAGGCCCCACCGGAGACTCTGGCACACGAGGACAAAGTGGAGCAGCCGGCGGCCAGGGCTCAACAGGAGCAACAGGCCCCACCGGAGACTCTGGCACACGAGGACAAAGTGGAGCAGCCGGCGGCCAGGGCTCAACAGGAGCAACAGGCCCCACCGGAGACTCTGGCACACGAGGACAAAGTGGAGCAGCCGGCGGCCAGGGCTCAACAGGAGCAACAGGCCCCACCGGAGACTCTGGCACACGAGGACAAAGTGGAGCAGCCGGCGGCCAGGGCTCAACAGGAGCAACAGGCCCCACCGGAGACTCTGGCACACGAGGACAAAGTGGAGCAGCCGGCGGCCAGGGCTCAACAGGAGCAACAGGCCCCACCGGAGACTCTGGCACACGAGGACAAAGTGGAGCAGCCGGCGGCCAGGGCTCAACAGGAGCAACAGGCCCCACCGGAGACTCTGGCACACGAGGACAAAGTGGAGCAGCCGGCGGCCAGGGCTCAACAGGAGCAACAGGCCCCACCGGAGACTCTGGCACACGAGGACAAAGTGGAGCAGCCGGCGGCCAGGGCTCAACAGGAGCAACAGGCCCCACCGGAGACTCTGGCACACGAGGACAAAGTGGAGCAGCCGGCGGCCAGGGCTCAACAGGAGCAACAGGCCCCACCGGAGACTCTGGCACACGAGGACAAAGTGGAGCAGCCGGCGGCCAGGGCTCAACAGGAGCAACAGGCCCCACCGGAGACTCTGGCACACGAGGACAAAGTGGAGCAGCCGGCGGCCAGGGCTCAACAGGAGCAACAGGCCCCACCGGAGACTCTGGCACACGAGGACAAAGTGGAGCAGCCGGCGGCCAGGGCTCAACAGGAGCAACAGGCCCCACCGGAGACTCTGGCACACGAGGACAAAGTGGAGCAGCCGGCGGCCAGGGCTCAACAGGAGCAACAGGCCCCACCGGAGACTCTGGCACACGAGGACAAAGTGGAGCAGCCGGCGGCCAGGGCTCAACAGGAGCAACAGGCCCCACCGGAGACTCTGGCACACGAGGACAAAGTGGAGCAGCCGGCGGCCAGGGCTCAACAGGAGCAACAGGCCCCACCGGAGACTCTGGCACACGAGGACAAAGTGGAGCAGCCGGCGGCCAGGGCTCAACAGGAGCAACAGGCCCCACCGGAGACTCTGGCACACGAGGACAAAGTGGAGCAGCCGGCGGCCAGGGCTCAACAGGAGCAACAGGCCCCACCGGAGACTCTGGCACACGAGGACAAAGTGGAGCAGCCGGCGGCCAGGGCTCAACAGGAGCAACAGGCCCCACCGGAGACTCTGGCACACGAGGACAAAGTGGAGCAGCCGGCGGCCAGGGCTCAACAGGAGCAACAGGCCCCACCGGAGACTCTGGCACACGAGGACAAAGTGGAGCAGCCGGCGGCCAGGGCTCAACAGGAGCAACAGGCCCCACCGGAGACTCTGGCACACGAGGACAAAGTGGAGCAGCCGGCGGCCAGGGCTCAACAGGAGCAACAGGCCCCACCGGAGACTCTGGCACACGAGGACAAAGTGGAGCAGCCGGCGGCCAGGGCTCAACAGGAGCAACAGGCCCCACCGGAGACTCTGGCACACGAGGACAAAGTGGAGCAGCCGGCGGCCAGGGCTCAACAGGAGCAACAGGCCCCACCGGAGACTCTGGCACACGAGGACAAAGTGGAGCAGCCGGCGGCCAGGGCTCAACAGGAGCAACAGGCCCCACCGGAGACTCTGGCACACGAGGACAAAGTGGAGCAGCCGGCGGCCAGGGCTCAACAGGAGCAACAGGCCCCACCGGAGACTCTGGCACACGAGGACAAAGTGGAGCAGCCGGCGGCCAGGGCTCAACAGGAGCAACAGGCCCCACCGGAGACTCTGGCACACGAGGACAAAGTGGAGCAGCCGGCGGCCAGGGCTCAACAGGAGCAACAGGCCCCACCGGAGACTCTGGCACACGAGGACAAAGTGGAGCAGCCGGCGGCCAGGGCTCAACAGGAGCAACAGGCCCCACCGGAGACTCTGGCACACGAGGACAAAGTGGAGCAGCCGGCGGCCAGGGCTCAACAGGAGCAACAGGCCCCACCGGAGACTCTGGCACACGAGGACAAAGTGGAGCAGCCGGCGGCCAGGGCTCAACAGGAGCAACAGGCCCCACCGGAGACTCTGGCACACGAGGACAAAGTGGAGCAGCCGGCGGCCAGGGCTCAACAGGAGCAACAGGCCCCACCGGAGACTCTGGCACACGAGGACAAAGTGGAGCAGCCGGCGGCCAGGGCTCAACAGGAGCAACAGGCCCCACCGGAGACTCTGGCACACGAGGACAAAGTGGAGCAGCCGGCGGCCAGGGCTCAACAGGAGCAACAGGCCCCACCGGAGACTCTGGCACACGAGGACAAAGTGGAGCAGCCGGCGGCCAGGGCTCAACAGGAGCAACAGGCCCCACCGGAGACTCTGGCACACGAGGACAAAGTGGAGCAGCCGGCGGCCAGGGCTCAACAGGAGCAACAGGCCCCACCGGAGACTCTGGCACACGAGGACAAAGTGGAGCAGCCGGCGGCCAGGGCTCAACAGGAGCAACAGGCCCCACCGGAGACTCTGGCACACGAGGACAAAGTGGAGCAGCCGGCGGCCAGGGCTCAACAGGAGCAACAGGCCCCACCGGAGACTCTGGCACACGAGGACAAAGTGGAGCAGCCGGCGGCCAGGGCTCAACAGGAGCAACAGGCCCCACCGGAGACTCTGGCACACGAGGACAAAGTGGAGCAGCCGGCGGCCAGGGCTCAACAGGAGCAACAGGCCCCACCGGAGACTCTGGCACACGAGGACAAAGTGGAGCAGCCGGCGGCCAGGGCTCAACAGGAGCAACAGGCCCCACCGGAGACTCTGGCACACGAGGACAAAGTGGAGCAGCCGGCGGCCAGGGCTCAACAGGAGCAACAGGCCCCACCGGAGACTCTGGCACACGAGGACAAAGTGGAGCAGCCGGCGGCCAGGGCTCAACAGGAGCAACAGGCCCCACCGGAGACTCTGGCACACGAGGACAAAGTGGAGCAGCCGGCGGCCAGGGCTCAACAGGAGCAACAGGCCCCACCGGAGACTCTGGCACACGAGGACAAAGTGGAGCAGCCGGCGGCCAGGGCTCAACAGGAGCAACAGGCCCCACCGGAGACTCTGGCACACGAGGACAAAGTGGAGCAGCCGGCGGCCAGGGCTCAACAGGAGCAACAGGCCCCACCGGAGACTCTGGCACACGAGGACAAAGTGGAGCAGCCGGCGGCCAGGGCTCAACAGGAGCAACAGGCCCCACCGGAGACTCTGGCACACGAGGACAAAGTGGAGCAGCCGGCGGCCAGGGCTCAACAGGAGCAACAGGCCCCACCGGAGACTCTGGCACACGAGGACAAAGTGGAGCAGCCGGCGGCCAGGGCTCAACAGGAGCAACAGGCCCCACCGGAGACTCTGGCACACGAGGACAAAGTGGAGCAGCCGGCGGCCAGGGCTCAACAGGAGCAACAGGCCCCACCGGAGACTCTGGCACACGAGGACAAAGTGGAGCAGCCGGCGGCCAGGGCTCAACAGGAGCAACAGGCCCCACCGGAGACTCTGGCACACGAGGACAAAGTGGAGCAGCCGGCGGCCAGGGCTCAACAGGAGCAACAGGCCCCACCGGAGACTCTGGCACACGAGGACAAAGTGGAGCAGCCGGCGGCCAGGGCTCAACAGGAGCAACAGGCCCCACCGGAGACTCTGGCACACGAGGACAAAGTGGAGCAGCCGGCGGCCAGGGCTCAACAGGAGCAACAGGCCCCACCGGAGACTCTGGCACACGAGGACAAAGTGGAGCAGCCGGCGGCCAGGGCTCAACAGGAGCAACAGGCCCCACCGGAGACTCTGGCACACGAGGACAAAGTGGAGCAGCCGGCGGCCAGGGCTCAACAGGAGCAACAGGCCCCACCGGAGACTCTGGCACACGAGGACAAAGTGGAGCAGCCGGCGGCCAGGGCTCAACAGGAGCAACAGGCCCCACCGGAGACTCTGGCACACGAGGACAAAGTGGAGCAGCCGGCGGCCAGGGCTCAACAGGAGCAACAGGCCCCACCGGAGACTCTGGCACACGAGGACAAAGTGGAGCAGCCGGCGGCCAGGGCTCAACAGGAGCAACAGGCCCCACCGGAGACTCTGGCACACGAGGACAAAGTGGAGCAGCCGGCGGCCAGGGCTCAACAGGAGCAACAGGCCCCACCGGAGACTCTGGCACACGAGGACAAAGTGGAGCAGCCGGCGGCCAGGGCTCAACAGGAGCAACAGGCCCCACCGGAGACTCTGGCACACGAGGACAAAGTGGAGCAGCCGGCGGCCAGGGCTCAACAGGAGCAACAGGCCCCACCGGAGACTCTGGCACACGAGGACAAAGTGGAGCAGCCGGCGGCCAGGGCTCAACAGGAGCAACAGGCCCCACCGGAGACTCTGGCACACGAGGACAAAGTGGAGCAGCCGGCGGCCAGGGCTCAACAGGAGCAACAGGCCCCACCGGAGACTCTGGCACACGAGGACAAAGTGGAGCAGCCGGCGGCCAGGGCTCAACAGGAGCAACAGGCCCCACCGGAGACTCTGGCACACGAGGACAAAGTGGAGCAGCCGGCGGCCAGGGCTCAACAGGAGCAACAGGCCCCACCGGAGACTCTGGCACACGAGGACAAAGTGGAGCAGCCGGCGGCCAGGGCTCAACAGGAGCAACAGGCCCCACCGGAGACTCTGGCACACGAGGACAAAGTGGAGCAGCCGGCGGCCAGGGCTCAACAGGAGCAACAGGCCCCACCGGAGACTCTGGCACACGAGGACAAAGTGGAGCAGCCGGCGGCCAGGGCTCAACAGGAGCAACAGGCCCCACCGGAGACTCTGGCACACGAGGACAAAGTGGAGCAGCCGGCGGCCAGGGCTCAACAGGAGCAACAGGCCCCACCGGAGACTCTGGCACACGAGGACAAAGTGGAGCAGCCGGCGGCCAGGGCTCAACAGGAGCAACAGGCCCCACCGGAGACTCTGGCACACGAGGACAAAGTGGAGCAGCCGGCGGCCAGGGCTCAACAGGAGCAACAGGCCCCACCGGAGACTCTGGCACACGAGGACAAAGTGGAGCAGCCGGCGGCCAGGGCTCAACAGGAGCAACAGGCCCCACCGGAGACTCTGGCACACGAGGACAAAGTGGAGCAGCCGGCGGCCAGGGCTCAACAGGAGCAACAGGCCCCACCGGAGACTCTGGCACACGAGGACAAAGTGGAGCAGCCGGCGGCCAGGGCTCAACAGGAGCAACAGGCCCCACCGGAGACTCTGGCACACGAGGACAAAGTGGAGCAGCCGGCGGCCAGGGCTCAACAGGAGCAACAGGCCCCACCGGAGACTCTGGCACACGAGGACAAAGTGGAGCAGCCGGCGGCCAGGGCTCAACAGGAGCAACAGGCCCCACCGGAGACTCTGGCACACGAGGACAAAGTGGAGCAGCCGGCGGCCAGGGCTCAACAGGAGCAACAGGCCCCACCGGAGACTCTGGCACACGAGGACAAAGTGGAGCAGCCGGCGGCCAGGGCTCAACAGGAGCAACAGGCCCCACCGGAGACTCTGGCACACGAGGACAAAGTGGAGCAGCCGGCGGCCAGGGCTCAACAGGAGCAACAGGCCCCACCGGAGACTCTGGCACACGAGGACAAAGTGGAGCAGCCGGCGGCCAGGGCTCAACAGGAGCAACAGGCCCCACCGGAGACTCTGGCACACGAGGACAAAGTGGAGCAGCCGGCGGCCAGGGCTCAACAGGAGCAACAGGCCCCACCGGAGACTCTGGCACACGAGGACAAAGTGGAGCAGCCGGCGGCCAGGGCTCAACAGGAGCAACAGGCCCCACCGGAGACTCTGGCACACGAGGACAAAGTGGAGCAGCCGGCGGCCAGGGCTCAACAGGAGCAACAGGCCCCACCGGAGACTCTGGCACACGAGGACAAAGTGGAGCAGCCGGCGGCCAGGGCTCAACAGGAGCAACAGGCCCCACCGGAGACTCTGGCACACGAGGACAAAGTGGAGCAGCCGGCGGCCAGGGCTCAACAGGAGCAACAGGCCCCACCGGAGACTCTGGCACACGAGGACAAAGTGGAGCAGCCGGCGGCCAGGGCTCAACAGGAGCAACAGGCCCCACCGGAGACTCTGGCACACGAGGACAAAGTGGAGCAGCCGGCGGCCAGGGCTCAACAGGAGCAACAGGCCCCACCGGAGACTCTGGCACACGAGGACAAAGTGGAGCAGCCGGCGGCCAGGGCTCAACAGGAGCAACAGGCCCCACCGGAGACTCTGGCACACGAGGACAAAGTGGAGCAGCCGGCGGCCAGGGCTCAACAGGAGCAACAGGCCCCACCGGAGACTCTGGCACACGAGGACAAAGTGGAGCAGCCGGCGGCCAGGGCTCAACAGGAGCAACAGGCCCCACCGGAGACTCTGGCACACGAGGACAAAGTGGAGCAGCCGGCGGCCAGGGCTCAACAGGAGCAACAGGCCCCACCGGAGACTCTGGCACACGAGGACAAAGTGGAGCAGCCGGCGGCCAGGGCTCAACAGGAGCAACAGGCCCCACCGGAGACTCTGGCACACGAGGACAAAGTGGAGCAGCCGGCGGCCAGGGCTCAACAGGAGCAACAGGCCCCACCGGAGACTCTGGCACACGAGGACAAAGTGGAGCAGCCGGCGGCCAGGGCTCAACAGGAGCAACAGGCCCCACCGGAGACTCTGGCACACGAGGACAAAGTGGAGCAGCCGGCGGCCAGGGCTCAACAGGAGCAACAGGCCCCACCGGAGACTCTGGCACACGAGGACAAAGTGGAGCAGCCGGCGGCCAGGGCTCAACAGGAGCAACAGGCCCCACCGGAGACTCTGGCACACGAGGACAAAGTGGAGCAGCCGGCGGCCAGGGCTCAACAGGAGCAACAGGCCCCACCGGAGACTCTGGCACACGAGGACAAAGTGGAGCAGCCGGCGGCCAGGGCTCAACAGGAGCAACAGGCCCCACCGGAGACTCTGGCACACGAGGACAAAGTGGAGCAGCCGGCGGCCAGGGCTCAACAGGAGCAACAGGCCCCACCGGAGACTCTGGCACACGAGGACAAAGTGGAGCAGCCGGCGGCCAGGGCTCAACAGGAGCAACAGGCCCCACCGGAGACTCTGGCACACGAGGACAAAGTGGAGCAGCCGGCGGCCAGGGCTCAACAGGAGCAACAGGCCCCACCGGAGACTCTGGCACACGAGGACAAAGTGGAGCAGCCGGCGGCCAGGGCTCAACAGGAGCAACAGGCCCCACCGGAGACTCTGGCACACGAGGACAAAGTGGAGCAGCCGGCGGCCAGGGCTCAACAGGAGCAACAGGCCCCACCGGAGACTCTGGCACACGAGGACAAAGTGGAGCAGCCGGCGGCCAGGGCTCAACAGGAGCAACAGGCCCCACCGGAGACTCTGGCACACGAGGACAAAGTGGAGCAGCCGGCGGCCAGGGCTCAACAGGAGCAACAGGCCCCACCGGAGACTCTGGCACACGAGGACAAAGTGGAGCAGCCGGCGGCCAGGGCTCAACAGGAGCAACAGGCCCCACCGGAGACTCTGGCACACGAGGACAAAGTGGAGCAGCCGGCGGCCAGGGCTCAACAGGAGCAACAGGCCCCACCGGAGACTCTGGCACACGAGGACAAAGTGGAGCAGCCGGCGGCCAGGGCTCAACAGGAGCAACAGGCCCCACCGGAGACTCTGGCACACGAGGACAAAGTGGAGCAGCCGGCGGCCAGGGCTCAACAGGAGCAACAGGCCCCACCGGAGACTCTGGCACACGAGGACAAAGTGGAGCAGCCGGCGGCCAGGGCTCAACAGGAGCAACAGGCCCCACCGGAGACTCTGGCACACGAGGACAAAGTGGAGCAGCCGGCGGCCAGGGCTCAACAGGAGCAACAGGCCCCACCGGAGACTCTGGCACACGAGGACAAAGTGGAGCAGCCGGCGGCCAGGGCTCAACAGGAGCAACAGGCCCCACCGGAGACTCTGGCACACGAGGACAAAGTGGAGCAGCCGGCGGCCAGGGCTCAACAGGAGCAACAGGCCCCACCGGAGACTCTGGCACACGAGGACAAAGTGGAGCAGCCGGCGGCCAGGGCTCAACAGGAGCAACAGGCCCCACCGGAGACTCTGGCACACGAGGACAAAGTGGAGCAGCCGGCGGCCAGGGCTCAACAGGAGCAACAGGCCCCACCGGAGACTCTGGCACACGAGGACAAAGTGGAGCAGCCGGCGGCCAGGGCTCAACAGGAGCAACAGGCCCCACCGGAGACTCTGGCACACGAGGACAAAGTGGAGCAGCCGGCGGCCAGGGCTCAACAGGAGCAACAGGCCCCACCGGAGACTCTGGCACACGAGGACAAAGTGGAGCAGCCGGCGGCCAGGGCTCAACAGGAGCAACAGGCCCCACCGGAGACTCTGGCACACGAGGACAAAGTGGAGCAGCCGGCGGCCAGGGCTCAACAGGAGCAACAGGCCCCACCGGAGACTCTGGCACACGAGGACAAAGTGGAGCAGCCGGCGGCCAGGGCTCAACAGGAGCAACAGGCCCCACCGGAGACTCTGGCACACGAGGACAAAGTGGAGCAGCCGGCGGCCAGGGCTCAACAGGAGCAACAGGCCCCACCGGAGACTCTGGCACACGAGGACAAAGTGGAGCAGCCGGCGGCCAGGGCTCAACAGGAGCAACAGGCCCCACCGGAGACTCTGGCACACGAGGACAAAGTGGAGCAGCCGGCGGCCAGGGCTCAACAGGAGCAACAGGCCCCACCGGAGACTCTGGCACACGAGGACAAAGTGGAGCAGCCGGCGGCCAGGGCTCAACAGGAGCAACAGGCCCCACCGGAGACTCTGGCACACGAGGACAAAGTGGAGCAGCCGGCGGCCAGGGCTCAACAGGAGCAACAGGCCCCACCGGAGACTCTGGCACACGAGGACAAAGTGGAGCAGCCGGCGGCCAGGGCTCAACAGGAGCAACAGGCCCCACCGGAGACTCTGGCACACGAGGACAAAGTGGAGCAGCCGGCGGCCAGGGCTCAACAGGAGCAACAGGCCCCACCGGAGACTCTGGCACACGAGGACAAAGTGGAGCAGCCGGCGGCCAGGGCTCAACAGGAGCAACAGGCCCCACCGGAGACTCTGGCACACGAGGACAAAGTGGAGCAGCCGGCGGCCAGGGCTCAACAGGAGCAACAGGCCCCACCGGAGACTCTGGCACACGAGGACAAAGTGGAGCAGCCGGCGGCCAGGGCTCAACAGGAGCAACAGGCCCCACCGGAGACTCTGGCACACGAGGACAAAGTGGAGCAGCCGGCGGCCAGGGCTCAACAGGAGCAACAGGCCCCACCGGAGACTCTGGCACACGAGGACAAAGTGGAGCAGCCGGCGGCCAGGGCTCAACAGGAGCAACAGGCCCCACCGGAGACTCTGGCACACGAGGACAAAGTGGAGCAGCCGGCGGCCAGGGCTCAACAGGAGCAACAGGCCCCACCGGAGACTCTGGCACACGAGGACAAAGTGGAGCAGCCGGCGGCCAGGGCTCAACAGGAGCAACAGGCCCCACCGGAGACTCTGGCACACGAGGACAAAGTGGAGCAGCCGGCGGCCAGGGCTCAACAGGAGCAACAGGCCCCACCGGAGACTCTGGCACACGAGGACAAAGTGGAGCAGCCGGCGGCCAGGGCTCAACAGGAGCAACAGGCCCCACCGGAGACTCTGGCACACGAGGACAAAGTGGAGCAGCCGGCGGCCAGGGCTCAACAGGAGCAACAGGCCCCACCGGAGACTCAGGGGTTGAAGGCCCCAGGGGACCTTCCGGCGGGCTTGGACCTCCTGGTTTTCCAGGCAACATTGGACCCCCTGGTGGAGGTAAGCTCCTAATATCACATCTAGGCTTGATTGATGTTTCATTCACTAATTCTATAGTTAGCATCCTAAAGGTATAGTGCAAACTCTATTGTTCACAGAGATATTGCATTAATTGTCCTGCAAAGGTTTCATGAATATATTATAAGAGAGGTTTATTCCAAGCTGATGTTCACAAAAATATTAAACTACTAAAATCTAAATGTTGTTAAAGATTTGTGATGCCAAAGTCCTAACTCATTCACCTTTCTCATAGATTTACTCTATAATATTCTAGTCTATAATTCTTACTTACCATAATCATCAAATATTGTTGCAAAATAATTTGTATTGAAATACTACCGGTTACACCTAAGCTAATCATAGAAACTAGATCCTGTAAATGTACACAGCCTATCCTGATTCAGAAAAGCAACAACACCATCTGAACAAATATATCTTAGTATACTGGAAAGGTTCTGATTAGTTCATTTGACATCCCTTCTCAATGTACATAAACCCACAATGAAAAGTTGATAACCGAACTTCAATTTGTTTGATGATTGTATGGAAATTTATATACTTCGATTTTACTTGTATTCAGTGGATCATTGTATCTCGCGACCATGCATGAACCAGGGACTCTGTTACTGGGTTAACGACACATACGCATGTGATTGCCAGGCCGGCTTTACTGGTACAAACTGTGAATCAGGTAAGATAACTATCAAGAACTTCAATAATGAATTAATCTGACACCAAAACTGATTTCTAGCCACTGTTTCGATCTAGGACCATCTAATAATATCTAGATGTTTGATATTATATAATTTTATTTCACTTTGACATGTAAGCCCATGCCCAATTCAGCTGCCCCTTAAACTTTCAACTTAAATGTGAAATACACAGTTGCTCAAATCTAGAATCTATTTAAATTAGATTCATAAAAGCATGAAGGAATACAACACATTCACCTCAACATATATGACCTTTATCAGAAACATCCAATGAATTGTACCATTGGTAGTGCCCAAAATATCACTCTTTCTAATTCTTGTGTCATTTATTTTTGTTTCTAGTGATCGATGCATGTGCGTCTAACCCTTGCCATTTTGGTGCGGTGTGCGCTCAGTTCATGACTGGATACATGTGCCATTGCAACATAGGATTCAGGGGTCCGAACTGCGAGCTAGGTAAATATAGTTTCATCTATATCCTAGTTTATTTTATTGTTTTTACAAAACTGTGAACTATAGGTAAATTACATTGTCACAGGTGCAGTTTATTTGTGTTTATGCATTTGTTCCTCTGTTTGTCTCTTTCTGTCCCTCCAGTTGCCCTTCACTTATTCCCCCTCTCTTGCTCCATGCTTAGACCTTTTCTTACTTTCATATCGTATTCCCGTTTCCCTCAGAGCCAAAGAAATATGTGCAACCTTTCAGAAATAACAACCGACTTTTACCCAAACAGCAAGACAATAATTTAAGATTTCATCAGGCGGGATTATTGGATAATGGTTTGTCACAGAGAAGCTGTTGCCTTTTTATTTTGAAGAGAAAAATGTAAAGTAACATTTGAGATCCTGTATAAAAGGTATTGAAAATGGGTCTTTTCCATCGGATTGATCTATAATGAATTGGAATCCCCCACTGCTTAACTTGTATGCATAACTTGCACTATAGGTACACTATAAGGCAACTCTCCGCTCAAGTAAATACCTTTCCATTTTGTGATGTTTTCTAGGTGCCGTTTTGAGTGGTAGGTCTATATTTGGTGGCAAGATAGTGCATGTAAAGTCACTAAAGCCACCTGTCACCAATGGCCGATGGTACACTTTACTGACTAGACCAAAGGCCTGTAGATCCTTGGTGACAGGTCCGCTTTAATTAGAAGAATACAGTTGACTAAGAACCTTGAATCCTAGACTTCCTTAAGTTTCTGATTTTAAATAAAGACCAAAAGGGCCTTTTTATGTAATCACTTTTCTTCAACTGTAGAATCAAAGTTCAGAGACTGGAACCAGTCTATTGAACCCCTATCACCTTGAATACCTCGTGCTCTGAACATAAACAAAAATATCATTCTGTTCTGCATTAGTACTAGTCAACTGTATAATTATCAACTGTAACTCCATGTATATATTCAACAAACTCCCATTAATGTCCCCAATATTTAGCAATAATCGACATTGTTGTCCTATCAATGAAGGATACCAGATTCACGGTTGTAACTTGTACACTTGATAATCAGTGAACATGGATGTACCGTATTTCATCAAATTACGCACACAATAACAGCATGATTAACCCTTTAAGGACAGCATGTCGCTAAACGATGACATTTGTCAGCATGATGCACCAATGCAGCCCTGGCGAGTAACTCGCTGGTGCCGAATTGGTGCATCATCATGATCCTTGGGGAGTATCTCAACCCCATAGGGTCAGCATAATGCTTGAATGCAGCGCTAGTGAGTTACTCACCAGGGCTGCAATCATGCATAATGATGACTTAAACAATCATGATGCATTAATGCATTATGTCTTCCTTAAAGGGTTAACCAGTAGCTCTGACCACATTATTGTAGTTAGTTATAGTATACCTTCCAACGCTGGGCAATGTTTCTAAATTTGACTAAACAGTCCTGTAGGAAAATTGGGCTCGTGTGGCCAATATACACATGTCATAATTATATGGAATACGGTAACAATAAATATATCCTCGATTCAAGAGTACCGTACCGTTGCGTTTAAGCGCCGGGTATTGAATAAGCGCCGGTCTTTTTTAAGCGCCGGGGGTAGACACCCCTCCAAAGTTATAAGCGCCGGGGCGCTTAAACACGACGGTACGGTAGTTTGAGAGTAGTCATTTTTTAACACAAAAAAGGGTGTGTGCGGTGGATTTGGGAGGGGGGACCAGAAAGATGTTACCCATTTTTAGATAAAAGGCGTCGGCTGTGGTAAATTTGAACCCTGGTGAGGGAAAACATGTTGGCCCCCCCTCGTGCAAGAAACTTGCTTGAAATTCCACCCAACCCCCCCCCCCCCCAGTTGTTAGAAATTTCTGGTTTGACAACATCCAACTAGATCAAAATCTTCAAAATTAAAAGCTGCTTCATCGGAATATCCACCGTCCACTACATGTATAGAGTGCAAAGGAACAAATTAATAAATATCATAACATGGGAAATTAAATGTGTAAGTGACAGTACAATCTACCAGAATCATGCCTTACTTTACTAATGAATTACAAAGTTTCTGTGTGGGACAGTTTGCACAAAACACTTTTGGTTGTTTTCGGTTAGAGAATGATTTACAACCGGCCGATTTCGGACAAATTTAGACAATTATGAAAAAAATGGGAAACTAGCCCCATAAGTCCACAAGCAACGCATTACAAATAGCAATGTAATACCCTTGGATAGTCCTTGTGGATTACAAAGAATTAATAATGAGTTGTAAGAAACAGTGTAATTATTGTGCATGTTGAAGTATACGGTAGTTTAGTTAAATCACTTTAATAAAGATTGAATTATACTTTAATCAAACACTGAGACCCCACAGTCACCAAGCCTAACTTTTACCCCTGCATGATGTTTTGGAGAATAATATTGTACATTGTAGTAATAATAGGGAAAATTCACAAATGACGTTAGGTATGGGGAATAGATGTTCTACCTGTTTTATAACACTCTCCCAGCTAACAAAAAAAACCGTTATTTTACGTCAAAAATAACGTATTAAAACTTTGTATAATGTTATGTCATAGTAAGGAGCCTTAGAGAAACGCTATACAACGTTATAAAATGTTGTATAACGTTTTTTTTGTGTTACTGGGCTATGATTCAAGTACAATAGTTCATGTTTCTGAAATATTTCCTAATCCCGTGGTGTCATTTGTGAATGTTCCCTTTCTGTAGGTCTATGTTTCATAGACAGATCACCTAAATACTATTAACACTATAGTATAGAGCACGGATAATCTGTAGTTTGATTAATTGCATGTCGCCAAATAAGGTACCTTTTGGCAAAGCTGGTGTTAGGTCATACAAATGTCATAATATATAACATTAATGTACAGAAAATGTCGCAAAACTGTCTTCTTTATGAGACACTTGTCACTGTCATTCTATCGTATCCGACCCTTTTAGTGCAGATACTCAAATTAGCCCCCCCCCCCCCAACAATAACGGCAGGGACCGTTCACAACCCCCCCCCCCCCCCCCCCCACAACCCCCATCCCTGGCCGTCTATTTAAGGCTGTGTCTCATGAGATCGGGCCAGTTAAAACGTCTCTGACTGGGTGCCAGCTTTGACCGGATGACGTCTTTGACCGGGTGCCAGCTTTAACAGGCTGACATAAAACAGGTTTATTTAGGGCAGGCAAAGCCATATATGAAAATACAACCACTGCCATTTTCTTTATTTTATCCCTTACATATCAAAGAAGAAATTTCTTTCTCTTAAATATCTTTTTCATGGTGGCCGGTCAAAGCTGGCACCCGGTCAAAGCTGGCCCGATCTCATGAGACACAGCCTTAATGTGTTAAGGTGGCGGTGGGATGGGGGTGGGGGATAAGATGCTGTGATAGGGGGTGTGAGTTTTTAGAGTGTTGGCAATCACACCTTCCCCCCGCCCCTCCCACCACCGCAGTGGATGCCGTGGTGGGGGGGGGGGGGATAAGATGCTGTGATAGGGGGTGTGGGTTTTTACAGTTATCCAAAAGTCTAGGTGCGGGATGGATACAAGGGTTTCTCCTTGGGAGCACTCAGATCCGCAATGCGGGTAATAGGATTCTCCCAAAGTCGGGATGCGGGTTATATTCGAGACGCGGGTAACACGTGGGAATATACGGTAGTTCGTCATTTTAACTGATGCATTAGTCAAAATGACTATTCGATACCCCTATGACTAGCCTGGGGTAGCCACTACTGACTAACTTTTTAAACCTACAGATAACTGTGCACTTTGGCTGCTGTGATAGTCACTGTGACTCTCCTTCCTTTAATATAAAGAAGTATAGAATGTGAGAATGTAAATGCTATATACTTTGTGGCATGAACCAAATATACAATGGTTGGATTCCGTCCCAGAGACCATTCAATGACTGACAACTTAGTTATTAAGATTTTATTTGGCTAGGATTGGATTATATCTGAGCAATCTAGCTGGGGATAAATGGCCTTATTTCATATCAATCACAAACTAAATGTAGGTATCCCATCACTTGTTAAAGTTAAGGTATGCTCAGTGGATCGCATTATGCGTTATTATGCAATTAATTCTCCAGACCGGCAGTCATCCAACATTTTTCTTGTCACACGGTTCAACAAATTAAAACAGAAACAGAAAGCTTTAGAATGTAACCCTTGTGCTAATTATAAAGTCAACGGGCTTGTAGACCGTTTTGGATAGATTTAGACACATTTAGTTAGAAGACAGATGCAAAAGACAACTACCAATGATCTAAAATATGGATGGCATTCTGGTTTCGGTTGATTCTGTGGTCAAATCTAGGTCGGGCTAGACAAAAAAAAGTGTGGTTCAGGCTGAAGGAAAATAACTTTATAGCGATGGGATTGATTGGGAAGAGAGAAAAATCAATTAGGTGGGAGGCGCTTTTCCAGATGGGGGGGGGGGGGGGGGGTGCATGAAAATTCAAATTCTTTGCCCTCAGTAAAATTCTCTTTGACTCCTAATTATCTATCAAATACCACAGAGTATCACCAGTTTCCTAAACGTCGATAATATTCTATGCCACAAATTGCAGCACACCTTAATTAGCATTCCAAATGTCACAATTTACCACATGACTGACAGAATTAATAAAGATAATAAAGTGTAATAAGTAATAGTTTATGGAAGATTATGTGTCGTTCAGGTTTTACTCTCTGTAATTATTGAGCAGTGAAATTACTACACTATTTATTACAGCTTTAATACTTGAACTCTAATACCACAGCTTTCAGTAGATCCATGTTTAAAGTTCCACTTGAACATTTAAATCATAACCTCAAACAAAATTCATACGATACATTAAAAAAAGTGAAGGGTAATAATGAGAAAAGATACCAAAATATCCCGGACCGATCTTAGTCAAAAGGACAACACAAAAACCACAAATCAAACAATTAGCTAAACAACCAGAAACGATTTTTATCATGATAATAATCAGAATAGAATTAAGTGAGTGAGTCACCTCAGTGGAGAAATGCCGTAAGTGAAAATCTTTTTTTTTCTTCAGATATTTCCATTTTTAGAAACGACCTTTCTCCACTGAGGTAATAAATAATAATGGACTATGAAGCAGCGAGAACCTACCAAGACGTCACTATGATAATTATGATAATTATCAAAACTACTTCAGCCAGCTGTATATGTCATACATGAAATAGAATCACCACCATATTTGGAGAGGGAGCATTCCATACATTTCTGCGGTTGGACGTCTCATTATCCAGTGGTTATACACCACTGCCCACCCATATCTTGATAACAGGGCGTGTGCCGAAATGAGTCCCTTCACTGACTAAGAATGTGTAACATTTTAGAGAAGTTACCGTACAAGTCTTTCTTTTCTTTTCAAAACATGAAATAACCATTTCCGAGTCCACTTAATCCTTATTAAAACTAATTTACCTCTGGATCTTGCCGGTTGAAGAGATAATTAGCGTGTTTATACAACATCTTGATCATAGTTTTGGGTGGAGTCTCTTTTAGTAATTTAGTACTTGTCCCACTTCAGTCCCAAGTCTAGTGCAAATCAATTCAGTACACAATATGTCAACATTTTATTGACTAACTTTTAACGTGTGTATTAGGTAAATAATTACATAAGTAATTACATTGATTCGGCGCATTGCCGTTCTTCCACCAAGACCTCTTCTTTTGTCGGTCTCAATGGCAACTGATAAAAAAGTGATGTCAATCAATACGTACAGAGATATAGGAAAACGCAAAAAGCCATTATAGTTCATAAAATTCAGATGGTGAGATAAGATGAGATGAGATGAGATTAGAAAAGTTTGTACAGTACCTTTTTGGGACTAAAGGTTCGTTAAACTTTACATGAAACAGGTATCAATGTCCTTTTTTATAGCCTTTTTTTCACTCTTAAAGGCCTTCAATTAACGTATGCTCAACCTTTAGGATATTCCTACTGATAATAGCCCCATATAGAGCACTACGTGTGACTATCAAGGGATGGGACCAACAATCTTCACCCTCTTCCCTGTCGCCAAAGCACTCTCACCTAAAAATCTGGCACTGCCTGACTTTCAGGTGAAAGTGCTTTCGGCGACAGTGACGCTCACTTTTCTGAGGGTGTTATGCCAGTGTGTCTGCGTGTAGGAATGTGCCGGTTATTAGGGTACATTTGAATTTCGGATAAGGAAAATGCATAAAAAAAGTAAATGTATTAGCCAGAGCATCCCGCAGAGCATAGCATTGAGCCGTACTTCTACTAGTTCTATAGATCTGATTATATACTAAAGCACTAGTGAAATACCGTTCACTTCAATGATGTCATAAAGATGTTCCTAGTCAATTTCTATGTTATGCTCTCTCTACATAATTATAGAATGTCATAAAACACAGTTCACTTTGCCCATTGATGAGCATCACAGATAATAGATCATGTTACTTGTCTCTGACCTTTTTGATACAAAATAAGACTTATTAAGTTATATCGTCAAAAATATAGGTAGATCCGTGTATATAATATACAGGTGACAGATCAGCTGGATGAACTTGTATTATCTTTTGATGTGTTGTACATGTGACCTTCAGCAATATAAGTAGTTCTATAGCGGGAATGGATGATAAAGTGCACTTACTGACTTCTCACTCCTCCTCCTTGTATGTACCTAATTGACATAATAATGTACAATAAAAAATAAAATAATAAATTGATCTATAATAAATTAATTTATCGATAATTCTTCCAGCTACTGCGTTCAGTGCCTGCTTCAGCAACCCATGTCTGAACTTCGGAGAGTGTATTCAGGATACAACGGTCAACATCAACTTTACCTGCCAGTGTCTGCCGGGCTACCTGGGGGCCATCTGTGAGGAAGGTATGTCTAGTATAATATAGCTGTCTTTTTTTTTCAAGAAAAATAAGTGGTGTTCTCAGATCATATCTATGAGTGTGGATAATGGTAATGTCCCTGTTTATGAAAAGAAGCTTAAGGGGAAACTATTCTTGAAATATCAGAATTATATCACATAATTGCGCACGTGCCTGTTCATATAGTGTGGGTTAGACAATTGGATTATCATCTAAACCCCTACACTCCCTAAAAAAGAAAAAAAAGGGCCCGGTTCAGGTTATTTGTTCTGAAATTCTAGGCTAGGTAGGTGAAACTGTTTTTCTTTTAAATAAAAAAAAGAACCCACCTAGCCCCCCCAAAATACCCATAGATGGACTCTCAAACTGCCGCGTCGAGTCGCAGACCACAACCTCAACTTGGGAACCATCAAATTAACTCTAAAACAGCCCCAACATGGTTTAAGATATCTCTAAAGAAAAAAAGACAAACCCCAATAACAAGGGTCGGCCATGTTTTGTTAGATAGGATCAGGTATCCGTGAAATGCTCCTTTATGTATTCTCGGCCTGATGAACTCTGATTGTGCCATTTACTAAGATAGAAGGAATTTAATTTCATAAGGTGAAATAACTTGCAATAAAGTTTCCAATGTTTACATAACTGTTTCTAAAAACGTGTAAATTACTTGGATGCCTGACATCTTTCAAACACAGTTATCTCTTTTCAAATTAAATTCTATCCAGTAGATATCATACCCAGTAAAAAAAACCTTATACAACATGATATAACGGATCTCTATGGCTCCTTATTGTGGCAAAACGTTATATAACGTAATACAGTAAAACTTTGTTATCATAAGGAACTCTGATATAAGGAGACCTTGCCTATAAGAAGCAGATTTATGTGGTCCTGAATTTTCCCTATACATTTATAAAGTAAGATAACTCTCTTAGAAGGAGGTGTTTTTACCTTAACCTCTGATATAAGGAGGTAATTTTGGCTCGTTTTCTTATTCCGTACATGCATACCTTACCCAGGGAAGTCATCTCTCCTCTCAGGATTACAGTCACATACTGCTTAAAATTATTTCATCAGATGATTTTCAAAATAACGTCAGTATTCAAGGTACATGACGTAGCAATATGATACAGAGAATCACATGTGGTACGGCATATACACCAATGCCCATTATGAGGGCTGCAGTGTTGTATTATACTGAACACATTAATTTGTGAATACATTAATATTCAAATCAAGTCTATAAGGGTATAAGACACACCAGTAGGGAGTGTAGTGCCTTATAAGGAGACCTTGCTTACAACGTATTTTTGTTGGCTGGGTACTCTTGAGGCATGGTATATAAAGGATTATTGATATAACAATCTTAATAATCAATCTAATAGTGTACCCTTGTTATATGACATATAAAATAATTCCCTAACAATAATTCTCTATCAATAAACTCATTGTGTTTCAGACATGAACGAGTGTGAGTCGAGTCCGTGTGTGAACAGTGGGGTGTGTGTAGAGGGGGCGCTGGGCGGCTACTCCTGTATTTGTAACGGCGACTACAGGGGCCAAAACTGTGAGGAGATAATATCAGGTAAATACAAGTTACATTTTATACATAACAAAAGCTTGGAATAAGCTAGGAAGAGGCAGCTGTGTAGTGTGTAACCTAAAAGGATTTAATTTGTTAAAATATTATTTATGAGATTTTTAAAACCATGATGAAGCATCTGCTTTAATTGTGGGAGGTCAGGCATTTTCCAAAATAGAGCGATATACTTACACAGTATAGAGTCTCAATACGGTCTTCTAGGCCAACATTCTGCCAGGATAAATAAATGAAATTACAATACAAAAATAGTGCTCTTTGCTTATCATCGTATCAGAATTGACATCAATATTAAAATTTTAAATATTAATCCCATGCTGCAAACATAGGAAATACATCTGTTCTTCTGTTTATTCAAATTTTGATCAATTTTAAAATTAGGAAAGTCTAAGTATAAGATTCAATATTACTAAGACAAATGTTAAATTGATTGCACATTATGATAAGCACTTCAAACTATTATACAACTCCATGATCAATTTCTTTTTTCCCTGTAGTTCTTTCAGACCCTTGCTTTTCGAACCCATGCCTTAACTTTGGTCACTGCGTACGGGACAATGCCAACTACACATGCAACTGCTTTGGAGGATTTACTGGACGCCATTGTGAAACAGGTAAGTTGCCGCAAGTATAGCGCATGGTACTAATATTATGCAGTTTTAATAATAGTGAACTTTGTCATGCTGAATAATTATTGCTGGTGTCAGCTTTCTGTGGTGACTATCCTTTCAAGAACTTTTAAGACTTTCCTTGACATTCAACTGCCAGATGGAGAGAATGCGGAAAGTATGGCCCATTCTTTGTTGCATATAAAATTACTTAAATATTTGATTGAAACTCATGTAGCAGCTTACCCAAAGGCTCTAAACAAAACGTATTATATTTGACATTGTTTGCCTTTCTAAATACTATAGCAGAAGGAGAATGGCTTGATTTGAATGATTATTACTCTGTATATAAGGTTCTGAGCAGAAACACCTAATCTTTTATGCTAATGTTATGATCATGTTTTATTTTATTTTAAGACATCGATGAGTGCGCATCCATACCGTGTAGAAACAATGGGATATGTCAGCCATCAAAGCTGGGAGGTTTTGCTTGTTTCTGCAATGTTGGCTTTGGTGGTCAATTCTGTGAACAAGGTAATTATATGTACCTTTAATATTGTAGTTAGTATGAGGATGTTCGTATGTGTTTTCACAATAATTCAGATCAAATTGCTTTGCCCGGTTACCAATTACATTACCACAACTTTTTTTCTATCTTATGGCATAATTTATCATTAGATGTGTGTAGTACATGTACATGTTAGCAGGGGAAGAAAATCTCGAAAAGCTCACTGTTTTCATTTTTTATGGAATACGGCTGTCTCATTGATTTAACCAAGGGGAGCCGTATTTTTTCAAGCCGTTAAATAACCCACGGCCGTATTTCACGGCCTATGACGTCATCAAAAATGGCGGTTTGTTTACATTTGAACGGTGTAGAAAATGTCTTTTTAGGCTTCCCCCTTTCATAATTTTGACAATTTGAATCGAAAAACATAAAAAATAAACACAAAGGCACCCTCGTTTTAGTCTGTTGAAGGGTTATTTCACTTGTTGAAGGTGGAGCCGCATTTCACTCGGCCTACGGCCTCGTGAAATACGGCCCAACCTTCAACTCGTGAAATAACCCTGTCAACAGACTAAAACTCGTGAACCTTTGTCTATGTATCCAAGATGATTTCTGCCATAAAAAAATATTCAACTTCAGCCTCCAGTAAGGACCCCCGTTTTTATTGTCATGAACTACATCAAAGCCCTTATAAGCCCAATACAGGAATACTATATTGTCGCGATAAAGCGCCATGGCACTCTTCAATTTGTTGGGGCTCTTAACACTGGCACTTATACAAGACAGGCGCTTATACAAGACAGGCGCTTATTCAATGTCATGTTTTTAGTGCTTAACCCTTTAAGGGCGGCATCGGGCCTTAATGCATCATGCTCTTGGTTGCCATGATGCATGAATGCAGCCCCTGGCGAGTAACTCTGTAATAGAATCACAAGAAACGCATCACACCCAGTTTGTGTGAGCGTGTAGCAGGGGTTAGCTACTCCCATAATGGGCAGTGTTAAACCCCCAGCTCCCATATAAATAGCATTCACCTTAGGCAAATGCAAATGACCTGTCAGACCATGGTTTGTCAGAGGGAGATGACATATTTGTGTATTGAATAGAATACAGCTACTTACCACCTCTATATTTTGTCATGGTAACTTATGAATGTTTCCCAGGGCAAGCTATACCAAAAGAATTTTACACATGACACTTGAATCAGTAGAATACAGGGATACAATCCCAAGTGTATGTGCTGAGTGGGTGGTTGGGGCTGTGTGATTGACAGGTACCCTGTGTTGTTTGTGTATACCTGGGGCACAGAAAGCATGGGGCTGAGGTCTGAGTACACCTCACAGGCCAGGACCCACACCTGGACAGGTCATAAGACCTGTAGGTTACTGATATGGTCACTGTACAGGTCTGCCCTCTATTGAGACAATTATGGCACTAAAGACCTTACTTTAGTACTGGGTGCCTGACCTAGTTTGTGTAAGACCTTCCCTCCCACTGCCCCACTGGGGCTAGTTATACACAGCACCTGTCTGTCACCTTACAAGCCACTCCCCTGGACCTTACTGCACGTGCAGTAAGATCTGCAGGTTTAAAGGGCCCTGTTTTAGATTAAACCATGATAGAGGGCTAAGGCAAAATACTTCCCTCGGACCTGGGTGACGGTCCCCAAGTTATGTAATAAAAACAATGAAAGAGTGACGGGTGCCCTAGCCTAGGAGGGCACCAAGCAGTCTGTCATGGTTATTTTTACAGAGACTATCATCTCAACTATAATGATTGCTTTACTGCACAGGAGAATTAGCATAATAAGTCTATATCAATCTCACAATTTGAGTGCATAAGGTGGAAAGTTTAAGAACCCTTGTTTCAGACCATTATTTTCATACTATCTCCTATTCTCATTCCATTCATTTGACTGCCTATACTTACCTAAGCGTTACGTAGTAGCACATTAGTTACAGAACGTTATACGCTGCCCTGAAATAAATAAATAGAGTGTATGTATCAGCATTGAAATATCATACATAGCAACAACAAAGTAAACTTTGGGGGCTAGTGATTGACTTATATCACACCATGCTTTTTTAGCCACAGATTACATATCACAATATGGAGTGAAACAACCCACACTGTACATAGTACTTTGTAATTGTACGAAGGCTGTGTTGTTGCTGCAACACGCAGATTGACGTTTTGAGGCAAAGATGGAGATATCTTATCACTCGATGTGTTCCAATATTAAATCAAATTTATAACATGGAGAAGTTGTTTCAATTAATCTAATTTTCTGTATACCTTACATTATATTACAGAGCTGCAAAGACAGATAGATCCTTGTATCGGCTATCCATGTATTTATGGACAGTGTATACCAGAAAGCAGTACATTTAGATGTGAGTGTGAAGCTGGTTACACAGGGGATAGGTGCCAAACAGGTAAGTCTCATTTATCATTAAACAATTGAGTGTGGTGGATATTTGTGACTGAACATACTGATCATGTCTTCTCGCTTCTTCGCCAATGCTCAGGTCTGAATTCTAGGATTTTGAAACACAGCTGATAAAAATGGCTATAGTCTATACAATTTATCGCTTCCATGCTTTTATTGTTACTGTGGGATAATATAGTACCGGTACATTGTATTAGAACAATATAAAGTGTTCCTTTAAGGTGGACTCTGTGCTGTAGTTTTACACAACCATAGATTTGTTCTACACTCAGAAAAGTAAAGGTGTCAACTGTGTCTCCCGCGTGGCTCTGGTAAAATAGAGAGTTAAACTGCTGTGACTCTGCTTATATGAAGAGTCAACTTGAGTTGACTCTGTACAATCAGTGTCAACTCAAATTGACTCTTCATATAAGCAGAGTCATTAGCAGTTTGACTCTCTATTTTTACCAGAGCCACATGGGAGACACAGTTGACACCTTTAATTTTCTGTATGTATAGACCTTAACTTTGTAACATCGTTTGATTCATTTTCAGGCATCATATTGGGAGAAATAGACGCACAATCCGTTGAGAAGGACTCCAGCCCCATGTTTCCTTCCGTAGTTGGTCTAGGGGCTGGCCTTGCCCTTCTGGCACTAGTTGTTGTTGCTCTTGTATTCGGCATCCTTTGTGCCAGAAGGAGAGGAATGTTAGTGGCTCCTGTCAGAGCACCAGTATTCCCTGCCCCAAGGTAAAAATGAAGCTATATGCATTTGTTTTTTAATTTTTTAATTTTCTAATTTAATATTTGCTATAAATATCACTACACCAATATTTTCCTCATAATATAAGCGAGCAAAGGTGGGTTATATAAAAAAATGAAGATTTAGAACTACATAATATTATGCTACTCTTAGCAGTTCTCTCAATTACAAAGTGTATATTACCACTCACATTATCAAATATGTCAATTTTATGCAATACCATTCAAACCAATAAAATTACTCACACAAAAATTTCTCATTTCAGGTATGTCGCTAAATACCAGATTCCTCGTCCTTTCATCAGAGCCCGGTTAGGGCTCATCAAAAGGGCACCTCCTCCGCCTGTTCCTGGGATGTACCTTCCAGCCTTTGTGGCCAGGACGGTGGTAACACCGACACCTGTCGTTGAGGCAACCGATTGTCAACCGCGACATGAAGACGATTGTGAGGATATATGCGAGGAGCCGGATACGGTTCACTATCATCACCACATACATGAACCCGACTACAGCTGTGATGATGGATACACAGACTGGCAAGAATGCCAGGAAGAGTGCTGAGAGTACACTTCTTCTCAGTGCTTTGTATACTAGGAGTGATTACTACACCACAAAGAGGGGACTCCCATAGGATTACCATTGGGAGTCTGTACTCTATTGTGTCTAGAAACCTGTGATATGTTGCATGCAATTCCCAGTGGCCACAGACCACTTATTAAGCGCTACCAAAGCCCTTCATATTCTCTGTAGGGCTTAATAAGCGCTTAATAATGGCTCTTGAGCTGCTCTGCGGCCACTGGGAAGGTTTGCCATCTTGGTTACTGGTCGCAATCAACGACAGTGTGACTTCTATGGACTATCTAGTGCTATGCGATAGCCAAATAGGATTAAGTCACTTTAGTGAGCCATTCCACACCTCTAGACCTTCCCTGTGTGAGGAAGGCTAGGGGGGTGGACTATGGCCTACACGGATTGTACACTATGGATTACCAGTCTTCACGGTTGAGAAAGGATTCCAACAATTTTCATATTTCTTCATATTTTCGAGAGACGGGATGGAGCGCCGGTAGCGCACTCCCTCACAGATCTGAAGATCTTAGGTTCGAGGCTCGTCCTGAGTTGACTTCAGCTCTCCATCCTTCTAGGGTTTGTAAACTGAGCAGCACAAGGGATTTATCTTACTGTGCGCAGCTAAGCAGGAGGCGGTGACAAAACGTGAAAGCGTAGTGACCACACCCGGCCCCATGGGCACTGTGTATGTATCCTGATATCAGTATAGGTCCAATGTACTGCTACTCTATGAGGTACACCTCCTAAAAAACAAGGGGTCACTTGAGATCTGCACCCAGCTCCAAGTGCACTTGCACTGCCCAGGAAAAGACATGATACCAACTAATGTCTAACAAATAAGGCAGGAGTAATAGCTTAGCTGATAGTGGAAGAAATTGAACTGTGGATGTACTGGAAAAATCATATTTCTTAAGGGCCTTCACTATACCCTTTACCTTATCTCTGCTTCTTTGGATTACCGGACCAGCTACATCTACATTCAAAGAGGATACCAGAGAATATGTGAAATAGGTATGTCCTTCTACAGTCAAGAACTATGTAGGATAGCTTGTCTTAGAGTCAGCCACGTACCTTGAGATGTCCACCTTAATTATGTAGTTATTCATGCATGGTGTTTGTCTTTTGCTGGAAGGAGTAACACTAAAAGTGTACTCTGATACACAAAAAGAAGGCTTATCATGCATGAAAATTGAGGTGGACATCGCAATGTACATGATTGACTCTAAATCAAGCTAGCCTAGTTCTTTGGTAACTGTAGGGAAAAAGAGCCATTCCTAGGTGAATGTTGCTCATTCCAATTTCGTGTACATGTAAGCTGCATAAGTATGTGTATCAAAACCATGTACTGTAGGAGGGTTTGGTGACTAGATCCTTCCTAATCTTTTTTTTTGTTGAAAGTTGCATCTCAATATGAATATGAACAGTATTAATTTGATGCACCAAGCTAAGGGTAAATTCCTATTATCATAGGATTCCAATTTTCTTATGTCAACCGCCAATAATCTGTCAATGGTGTTGATCTAGCATATTGTTGATATAGATCTCTGGTATAGATGTTGGGTCCCTCTAACGGATGTATTCCACTGACGTGAATCTGCTGCGATTCCATCGTCGGATGACATTTGTTCATAAGTTTAACGTTGTGAACTTTCATCTGACGACAAAATCACGGCCGATTTTGGTCAGTGGAGTACAGCCTTAAAATGGGTGAATTCCACTGGAATAAATTGGCCGAGATTCTGTCGTCAGATGAGATTCATCCATAAGTTTAACATGATAGACTTTCATCGGATGACAGAATTACGGCAGACCGACGTGAGTGGAATTAGTCCCTTACAGGGGCATTCTCACCACTCACACTTAACCACATAGTAGAATAGATCAGTACTAGAATTGTGAGTGGAATTGGCATGGTGAGAATGCCGCTTTAAGGGAGTCCAACGGAATTGAAATGTACGCATTATGTGAATGAGTGTTATCCTTCTATTTCATCTTTGTTATTTCCATCACTCTACATTACACTTATATGCCTTCAGAAGGCAGGTGGTACAGACATTTCTCATCTCATCTCATATCACCCATGTTGTTACAAAATATTATCTAATTGTATTAAGATAGCAGGCATTTGATGCTTTATTATCAGAAACAAGTACTGCTAACCGATGTAAAAAAATGTTGATGGAAGTGAATGAAAAATAGCACTTATTTGATTTTGATGCAGGGATACAGGGTACGTTTATGGTAGGAATCGTTTGCCCTGAGCGTTATATTATACCGGTAAATATACATACATACATGTGAGTATGGATGTATAATACATGCATACGTGTATATACATGCATACATACATTCATATATGTAAATATGTGTATATAGATATAGCTATATTGATATACTCCAATATCAAGAAGGGATTGTACATATCTGGGTAACCGTTTTATGATTATAAGTATCATGAATATAATATTATACAATACCGTTATGCTGGTGCTTTATGGTAGCTTAGGTATGTCAAAGTATTATTTATTAGGGTTTATATGTAATGTTCACCGGTGGAATTATGGTTCTTATGGGTCAGAGAGTGGTCAGTATTTAACAGCAGGGGGGTGGTGGATTTTCATGTGGACGCACAGACTATTTTCAGCCCCTCCCCTGTTGTTAAATCGGGACTACCTCCTAGAATGGGTGGGTAGGATGGGGTGGATATTAACCAAAATAATAATTATACTTAATATCATATAATGTATATCCTCATCCCATAGCCTAGTTGGTTGATAGGGGGTTGATGGACTACACAGAGAAGGGAAACAGTCAAAAGGGAGTCCATGCTGCCTGGACCCCTTTTGACTCTGTTCCCTTTCATTATGTAGCATTATGAGCTATTCCCTATTGCACATGCTGATATAATTCTTCTCCTCAGAGACAGCTTCAAGCCTTTGATTCCTGCTGCTATCTGGGCACAGTAAAGCTAAACCTGATCCCAGAATCTGGTTGAGTATAGCTGGCCCTCACAAGGGTTCCCAATGACCCTCTGTCTATCAGGTGGCCACACGGTGGTAGCACATGGGGCAGAGGGCACCACTGTTAGAGAAATACACCCACTTCCTATGTGTACAAAGATGTATGTGTGAGAGAGAAAGAGGGAGGAAGTGAGAGAGAGGGAGAGAGGAAGGAAGTGAGAGAGAGGGAGAGAGGGATAGAAAGAGGAAGAGAGAATGAAAGAGGGAGAAAATCAGAGAGGGAGAGAGAGAGAGAGAGAGAGGGGGGGGGAGAGAGAGAGAGAGAGAGAGAGAGAGAGAGAGAGAGAGAGAGAGAGAGAGAGAGAGAGAGAGAGAGAGAGAGAGAGAGAGAGAGAGAGAGAGAGAGAGAGAGGGACAGAACAAGAGACCAAGGGAGCAAGAGAAAGAGAGATAGAAAAAGAGTGACATATAGGAAGACAACTCATGTTGTTTGTGCGGTGCTACAGTAGGTGGGTCATAGCAGACCAACTTGGAAGTAACCCTACAGAGCATGCAGAGGTATACATACAAGAACATAACTGGGCTCTATCCAATAACCTCATCCATGCGTAAAAAGATGAGGAGATAATGGAGAGAAAGGTCGACCTCAGAATTGGCTGCATCCCTAAAGATGGAGGTGTCTGAGGGGTTATTCCCACATTATGTGAAGTCCTTTTGATAACCCATTAGCTGGAGCCTTTAGATTATACATAGACTTTACATCACCTAAGAACAAACACTGTCTGGTGACCAACCAGACAGGTTAGATACCTCTGAGACACAGAGATAATAATGTGAGAAAAAAAACAGAGAAGAAAATGAGAGGCGAAAATCTGTGTCACTAATTATATCATTGCTCAGTAAATTAGTGTGAGGTTGTGTGTGCTGCCGGCCTTGGGCATATCCAAGCCAATCTGACAGCATTGGCTTGGGTATCCCCAGTGCTTTCACAAGCTCGCCTTATATTGCTGAATAAAGACAAGTGGAAATGGATAGGGTAGAATAATTATGCCAGCTTAAGCTGGGATCGGGAAATAGCACGGACAGTCTCTGGAATGGTCGGGGTGAGGAAAGGGTTGGGTGTATGGGATGGGCGTGATAAGGGGTGGGCATAGACAGTACGGGTATTAAATATGGTATTCAAATACCCCAAATACCAGTGAAAAAGTTGTATTGGTATATGATATAGTTGTACTCCATGACTCGGCTTATAGTTTAAAAATCATATTTATTTTTGGTATTGTGAAAATAATCTAGTTGGTATCGTGAAAAATAATCTAGAATAAAATACTAATTCTATAACAAATTGCCGCATGCTCTCTACATTGATTACATGAATATCTAGTCCCTGACAGTAATGCTACTGTCCATGTCATATGTAACTCCTCATCATCAATGTTATATACTGGTGGTAGTGATATTATTGACGAGTACATTTTATCACTACCGCAAGAAAACCGACTGAAAAGTGTTCACTTATCATAGTTTTCATAATTTTGTGCATAGCACCATACCGAGAACTTATCTAGGCAATCTCATTTCTATCTCATCGGGGGTGCGATTCAATGCTGTTAAATCAAGTGTAAGATCATAGCTTGCTTCACAACTTTGTACATTACCTGTAGAAACTACTATTAGGACAATTAATTTATTAAGATATGTTCATATGATACTTAATATCCATATTATAATGATATGTGATTAGATAGGACTGTGATACCATCCAAGTAAAATATCTTATAATCGATTGTTCACTTTTAAAAGCATTTACCTTATGGGAGGAGTTCTGAAAGAGAATATTGTAGCACTTTTGTATATTGTAGTACTTTTACTTACAACATACTCTAATCAATTTGGTGTACAAACGTGGAAACTAAGGAATTACTGTTACTAGATTATAATTTTGTGAGAATAAATCACCATAATGGAATATTAGGCCGTCTTTTTTCATTATTTTAACAAAGGAATTTAAACATAAATCGTTCAACTCATATTCCGCTCTAGCAGGATGGCCAGTGGACAGCGCCATGTTGATTGGTACCAGTGTGATGCCTCTACCCTACAGCAACCAGCTCAAGGAAATCTCGTGGACGAGACTAGGGTACAAACAGGGTGTAATTATTGTGAGTGGGTTGTACCTGGTCATTCCTTATGACATCTGTTCAGCATAGGATAGTGGTTAGAGCATTGGATTTGTGATACAAGGTACACTAGTTCTAATCCCTCCCAAGCCATATGTGAAACCATAAATTTATTATATTTATAATTTTTGTTTCTCTGTTTATAGCTTTATAGAAAAGTAACCATGAAGCTTTGGCATGGATTCGAAGCCAGTACCTCAGCATTGATGGCCCATGGTGCTAACCAGTCCCCCAATCTGGACAGCTGACATAAGGAGTATTCTACTATGTACATGTACCACTTAATCAAAATGTTATGACCCCTAAAACCCCCGATTTTGGACAGGCCAGGAACTAGCTTCAGCTATAGGTCTCACAATGCAGAACCAAAACAACCTGCTAGTGCGGAATACATATAGATCTACCTTATGAGTATGATATTCTACCTCCTTTTAGGAGGAACACAAACATGTTGAATAGTTCACGGCCATGCCCTAATTATAAGGTGAACGCATGGGTGATTCTATGTCATGTATTTACTGTAAAAACCTCGTGTACAAGCTTAACTCACGTATTACCCACCCCCTAACATAAAGGAATCATAAAAACCTGAATGTCTGGGTCTGTAAATTGTTAGTTTAGTCCTGTATAAAGTAGCAAAAGCTCATGTATAAGCCGCACCCCGACTCTGGGCCGATCCTATAAGCCGCACTGACGATCTGACTCGCGTACAAGCCACCGCCTGTACGCGAGGTATTACGGTATACTTGGGGGCCAGAAAGACAAAATATTGATATCAAACTTTAGGTTGGTGTGGAGACCAATACTTTATCTGAGAGTTGTATCAGGATATTCTGAGGGTGCTGATTCCGAATCTGCCATGTGTAAAGTGATATCTGTGTTGCATCAAGGTCAAATTCAAGGTCAAAGGTCAAGATTTGATGTAAAAATGAGACTGAAATGAGTACACCCATTTTGAAAAAATATATAAAGATATCAAGGGTAAAGCTTATTCATCTCATAAAATAGAATGAACTATTTGCTTTTAGTGCTGTTACCCTGCTTAAAATTTCAGTCTCATTCTTATACCAAATCGTGACCTTTCAAAGTTTGACCTTATATTTGACCTTGTTGCGACACAGATATCACTTTACACATGGCTAATTCGGAATCAGCAGCCTCAAAATACCCTGATACAACACTCAGACAAACTATTGGCCACCACACCAACCCCCTTCAGATTGTTAGCCTGGCCCCCCAATTAGTATATATTATAGTTAGTGTGACAAATTGCCATGACCATCTTCGACAGGTAAACTATCCCATTTAGCTTATGTTGACTAACCGGGCGCGCTTCTCACCAGGGCTGCCTTCATGCTTAAACCATGGGGAGGGCCAAGACAAAGGAATTCACACCTTGGTTACTTCCACTTAAAGGGGCATTATCACCAGTCGCGCTTAACCATATACATGTAGTAGACTAGAACAGTACTAGAATTGTGAGTGGGAGACGCATGGTGATTATGCCACTTTAACCCACAGGGAAGGCTAAGACAAAGGGCTACGCCTCTTGAGTATATTGTATGCCCTCACATACCCGAAGGTTAAGTCAGATCCCCCCCCCCTCCCCCCTTGTAACTGACTTTTTGTAATAATAATGATAGTGACCGGGTGGCCCATGAGGCCACCAGCTAGTCTGTTGCGGTTATCATGACATACACTCAGTTAGTTGTAGGGTATCTACTACATACCGTCTTTGCACATAATATCATAAGAGTAACATTAGGGCCGGTCTCAAATAAGCTTGAAATAAAATGATGCGCTATTTACCCAGTATATATCACACACAGTGTGGAAGTCTGATACCTGCCTTAATCTCACGAGAAATTCCGTGGTCAGAACTAACATGGTTAGGAATATGACCCCATTTGCCTTATTGCTATAGGGGTGAAGCACTGGCAATATAATGGTGTAACCATTTAATGACGCATGTCGCTAAAATATGGCATTCGTCGTCATGATGCACCCTGGCGAGTATCTTGCCGGTGCTGCATCGGTGCATCATGATGACCCTTCGGGAGTGTCTCAACCCTTTAAGGTCGGCATGATGCTTAGATGCAGTACTGGCGAGTTAGGCATGATGGGTTAAGGTATTATGCCAATCATCTATACTACATACTTCCCTCTTATCCGGACATCTTCCAACAGGCATCACCCACCAGGCATTTTCTTCCGGGCATCTCCCTCTGGACATTTTCTCTCTGAACATCCTCCCTCCGCCTCCAATCCATCCCCACACTATAGGACATATAACATATTATTTCATGGAAAGGACTTGAGTTGTATGAGTTGTTCACTGCAAGACCTTGAAATAAAAACAGAGCTGAACTTTTAAAAAAGTGACCTGGACGACAGTTTCCGCACTTACTGTGCCGTGCGCTCGTGCAGAAACTACCTTCGCGACAGCATGCGGCTCTGTCTATTTATGTTACACATTTCACAAAAAGAAATCAAACAAAAATTAAACAGGTTAACAAAAACCGAGTATATATGTCACCTTCTTCTTTAGTATTAATAACTAGTGTGAGCACACACACTTTAACACTAGGTTGTTACCCTCATGGTGACCGAATGCAATGCATCGCGGGTACCCATGTACTCGCCAGTGTTGGTCAGCAGCACACAGAAAAGTAAGGGTATCAACTGTGTCTCCCACGTGGCTCTGGTAAAATAGAGAGTTAAACTGCTGATGACTCTGCTTATTTGAAGAGTCAACTTGAGTTGACTCTGAACAATAAGTGTCAACTCAAATTGACTCTTCATCTAAGCAGAGTCATTAGCAGTTTGACTCTCTACTTTTACCAGAGCCACATGGGAGACCCAGTTGACACCTTTACTGTTCTGTGTGCGGACAAACCAGCAGGAATTGCCTGTGACCACTTACTCTCATTCTCAAATCAGGAACCAGAATGTGTGATGGTAGTTTTACCATCATACTTTCTAGCTCCATTTCCTGCTCCTGTTCACTACTAGTAGCTCCACACGGAGAAAAGAAACAGCGTCAAAAGGGAGTCCAGGTTGCCCCCAGAATGACTCCCCTCCTTAGGGGAGGGAGCCCAGGTCCTTATGTGACTCCCTTAAGTGAATCAGAAAACTATGTGACTCCCCCAGGTGACCCCCATCGGTCGCCCGGGAGGTCACCTATAGGCTCCCTTATGCAGCCTGGGCTCCCCTAAAGAAACCTAGCAAAGTCCAAGTTTAAGGTCATATTGGTTGTCACCAGAACCTTTCTTTGGAAGGATTTGGGAACAAGAGTAGTGACCGCTTATATAGCGGTTTGCTCTGGGGTGGCACCACCTATGCAATCCGGGCCGGGTTCATAGATCCCAGAGAGACTTTATCTGGGCCGCTCATGAGAGCGGTGGGGGAAAGACTTCACAAAGAAAAGTAAAGGAGTCAAATGTGTCTCCCACGTGGCTCTGGTAAAAATGGAGTGTCAAACAGCTATTGACTCTGCTCATTTGAAGCGTCAACTTGCATTGACACTGATAGTAGAGAGTCAATTCAAGTTGACTCTTCAAATAAGCAGAGTCATTAGCGGTTTGACTCTCTATTTTACCTGAGCCACGTGGTAGACACAGTTGACACCTTTACTTCTCTCTGTGTTCCCGATACCTTGAAAGGAACTATCCGGGCCAAACATGAATCCGGTCTGGGTAGGAGCTTTGTTTCTTGAGAGGGTAGTCTAATTTTGATTTGATTTGATTTTTTTAATTTGCTAAACTTGTACAGACAACATCTTGGATAAAGAAAAGGTGGTTTCCGTCGTTCACCAGTTGGGCTGAAAATGTTTACATAATGCCCAGTGGTTAACATTGCAACATTAACTGTGTGTCATGCTAAAATTGGCCGTCGAAAATCGTACATATACAGGGTTCAATGGTGTATATGTACATCACCATACTATTATGCATTAAATAACTACCGGTAGGCCAATGAACCCTTTATGGGGTTACCGTACTGACACATGAGAATGAGACACATCCAATTAAAGGAGTTGTCAGTCCACACCCAACACTCTAATCAATTTTACAGGTTATAAGATACATGTACCCCATTTCCCCAGTGTTAACAGATGGTGGTATATAATTATGTCACCCACTAAAATACCCCATAATGACTACAGGTGTACAGTCAGATCTCTATAAACCGCCATGCCTCCTTGCTGGTCGAAATTGGTTGGATGGTGAGTGTGGCGGTTTAAAGAGTGAGATTTGTATGGTAATATACAAAGACTACCCCCTTGTTAACCTGGCAGTAGGTGAGATTGGCGGACTATTGGATGGCGGTTTATAGAGATCTGACTGTAATAGTATAATCCCCCTCCCTCAATAAAAAAAATGATTTAAGACAAGAAGAAAAAAACACAAAAAAAAACCAAACAAACTAGACCTGAAACGCCCATGTTCTACATGTTAAGTACTGCTGTGACATATAATTATATCCCAGTATTTGGATAATTGGCCCTCCTTCAAATCTTATTGCCACTTTGCTCACATACTCATTAGAATGGCCCGTGGAAAACAACCCTGAAAACTAATAAAATGTTATGAGCTCATGTCTGTTCAGCATAGGTGGCGGAGCGGGGACAGGTTCAAGAGGCTAGCCCCCTCAACTAAAGTATGTGGGGTGGGGGGGGGGGGGGATTATCGCCCCCTTTGTTTTAGGAAATATGGAAATTCCCGACTCAGAGTAACCCAGAATCTACAGATGCAATATTTAGGAATATTTCCTATAAGGTATAGGCCCTAACTCCTGCAGAATACATCACGACAATGGTCAAATTTCAAAACGTTTATCAACCGATAGCTTATAAATCAAACAATTAGAGAACACGAATCTGAAGTTAGACTTCTAGAATAAGTCTGGGGCCAATCTAACTCCTCAGATAACAACACTCATTTTACTATTGGAAGTTTTGGGCTCAGATCAGTTTCAAAGTGTGCTGCCCGTTTTGGGCTCAGATCAGTTTCAAAGTGTGCTGCCCGTATTGGGCTCAGATCAGTTTCAAAGTGTGCTGCCCGTTTTGGGCTCAGATCAGTTTCAAAGTGTGCTGCCCGTTTTGGGCTCAGATCAGTTTCAAAGTGTGCTGCCCGTTTTGGGCTCAGATCAGTTTCAGAGCGGTTGTGTGATGTGGGATGAGGTTGAGTTTCTGACCATTGACACGAGATGTCACTACTTCAGGGGTTTCTACTCTAGGGTAGCTTTTTTTCTTGGGAATATAGTTGTATTAAAAAAAACCTCTAGATTTGGAATGTGATTAGAACGTGTTTTCCGTTTAATCCCAAATGGCTGTCCTTGTTGATATGTGTTGCCATGGAAACATGATTTTCATTCCAAATAGAGAAAATAAAGTAGGCTATCATTACCATGGAAAAAATGCGCGAGATCGACTGTGCCATCCTGGGGGTCTGGATGGGGGGTCCCCATGTCGATTGTCGATCTAAAAAAATGGCATTGTCGCATGCCAATGATCGCTTAATAATTCCCAAGTCCCATGTCGATTTTAAGAACTGCTCATGTCACCTGTCACTATGTTTTTGAGCCTCATGTTGCATGTCACTAGGCCTCATGTCGATTGTCGATTATAATAAAGAGCCATGTCGCCATGTCTAATTTGGTGGTCCACACCCATCATCCCGTTGTCGCAGAGATCATTTAGTTAATGCTCCCCTGCACAGAATATTGTAGCGGCGATGGGGGTAGGCTGTAGCTAACACAGCTCTCCTCCGCCGCCCTGGTTAGATGTAGGCCTACATAGTAGATAACAGTCTAGATGATGGGTATAGACCCCTAAAATCGACATGGCGACATGGGCATTTCTTAAAATCGACATGGCGACATGGGCATTTCTTAAAATCGACATGGTGACATGGGCATTTCTTAAAATCGACATGGCTACATATACATAATTATATGGCTCTATATTCCGCATTAGCGAGATACAGTGGCTCCACCTTATGGAACACTGGTACCAATCATAACCCTTTGCTCTGCAAGGACCAGCTCAGCCAAATCTCGTGTCCGAGATTAGGGTGCAAACAGAGTGAGTGTACTGGGAATGGGTTGTAGGTTGACATTTCATATATTATCTGTCCAGGATAGGGTAGTGGTTAGCATATTGGACTCATAATGCTGGGAGCCCAAGTTCAAATCCCTACCTGGCCAAATAAGTGTATGTCCTTTAAATATATATTTCTAAATTGTCGTTAGTATTGTGAATGATAATTTCCAAAATCACATTATTTATGAATTTGATTACCATGAATTGCATGGCAGAGAATTGAACTCAGGTACTCTGTATCATGAGTCCACAGTTCTAACCACTACCCTATCCTGGACAGATAATATATGAAATGTCTACCTACAGCCCATTCCCAGTACACTCACTCTGTTTGCACCCTAATCTTGGACACAAGATCTGGCTGAGCTGGTTGTTGGAGAATAGTGGGAATACAGAGGGGTACCATTGCAAATGGCGCTGTACACTGGTCATGTAGCTAGGGCGGAATATACCCCCCCTAGATGCGGGGGGGAGGGGGACGGAGTCAGTCGGTTCCGCTATAGATTGTACGGTGTTACTGATAGACTACGCCGACGCTGGAATGTCGGTGAGCCTAGAGGTAATGACTTTTTATACAGGCGCCGAATGGGGTTCCCACAGTTTTGATTGATACTTGAAACACAGGCGCGGATTCAGAGGGGGGGGGGGCGGACCCGGCGTACGCCCCCCTATTTTCCTGTATATTTTAATGTAAAATTGTTCAATACCCCCAGTACATTGCCTATTTCACGCCTCCCCTTTCCAAAATTCCTGGAAACGCCCCTGAAACAGCACGGAGCATTGCATATACTAAGCTGTTGGGCCAAAAAGAGCCAGGGAATAAAGTATCACCGCTCATTATACTTGGCGTGTTCTTGTCTTCCTTCACCTCAACAGTGGACGGTACAGTATAGTTTAAGTGACATGGTCCGATGATTAGGACTCAAAAATTGATCCTGTTTAAAATTGACGAAAATGTTCCCTATGGCCATACTTGAATGATATGCTATCTACTTCATTAAATATCACACCCTAGATTTCAGCTTAGAATTCAACTCATCAGATTTAGACTAGATTTTTACATTTTGGAGTGCATGCTATAATCCCTCCCACTGAAAATACATGATAAAATTAAACCTGGGCCAGGTGGGGTCCTCTACTTATTGCCTATAGAGGACATTATATTGTGGTTTATCATACAAATATGATACTGAAGCAGCATTTGGAACATATTTGAGCAGAATTTAAGATATGGAAATATATTGGACCATGTCACTTTAACGAGCTGAAGAGAATTCATATCAATGGAGGGTTTTGAGGGCATTTTGTCCATGTGTGTTTTGTCCGGATAACTTGTTACGAAGCAGTCTTTAAGATAAAGTAGTAAAGCATAAATATATTCAGCACTTAGAGTAGGTATCCCAGTAAGTGGCCGTTGGCCGTGTCCTCGCGTAAAAACTCACTAAAACTCATACTTTTAGAAGTGATTTTGCCCCCCATAATATTTGGAGTATCACATATATCTAAAATATGCTACTGAAAGCTCTAACCTATCCACGTTGCCCTAAGGTATCAGAATGGGTGCATCCTGCTTTTGAGTACCCCTATTTATGCTGTGAAATTTGCTAAAAATGGGAAAACGGGACCTTCTGTCATTGAGTATCCATAAAGCCATATGCCATTATATATACAGTCCCAGGAGCTTCACCACTGTATGCAGGACACTCTGGGCGTCATTTTAAGGTATTACAAGTGGGGCTAGGCCTATCATAAGTATTTTTTAATACAATTTTAAGGATTTTCGGGCAATTTTCGGCACTTTTCCAAAATGTTTTATAGACATATTTGGGGTCATTTGAAAGGTAATTTTCTCCTCTATCAGATGCACTAGCTACCTAGTTCATTAGGCTAATGGTGTAAGAGCGTAATTGGAACAAAGCTCTCAACCCCCTTAAGCCCTGTATTAGAAACTGCTTTCGCACCCATGGTATCAGATATACAGTTTCAGAAGTGACAGCAGGATACTTCAGGCTACATTTTGAGCTATTACACATGAGGCTGGACCTATATCTAATATTTTTAATTCAATAAATAAGAAATTTTTGGCAATTTCCAGAACTTTTTGGCACCTTTTTTAAATGCTTGATACATATATTTCGGGTTATTTGAAAGGCACTTTTTTGCTCTATCAGATGCATTAATTACTTAGTAAAACAAGTCAACTAACACCTTGTACCAGAGTGTAGTTATGAAGGCCTGTGTTCTCACATAATTATTGGCTTTAACGATTACATAACATGCCATACCTATGCATATCATGTATTTACACCTCTAAGGACTCTCATAGATGTGATTCCAGCCAGACAATCAATTGCAAACCCATTTGTTCCCAGCATAGAAAACCACAATATCAGGATTTCTAAATCATTATGTAATGGGCCTAACGGTTACATAATTGTGTTGTTAGGTTATATGATAGTATAAATGAGCTGATATTAAAAGTTGGATTCAGAGGATAGAAGGAATTTTGTCCTAAGATGCTATAAAGTAGCCTGATGCTAGTGATATTTCAGTAGTTTTAGAGAAATTCATGATTTTGATCAGATCAATCAGTATTATGTAACAGCTTTACTGTATAGAAATTGCTAGGAAATGATACCATACACACCTATGCCTATTGAAGATTTCAAGTTGATACATGGAATAACAGTTGTGTAGTGTTAATTTTTAGTCTGGTCATTTTCACTGTTCAGAGACATTGGGAAAATTAGTATTTCCCTCATTTTTGAATGAAAATTGTGAAGTCAATCTTGGTCATACAAATCAGGAAAAAAATAAGCACAGTCTCTATGACTTATAGAAAGGATTACTACAGAACCAACAAGATATCTGACATGTGGATGAAATGAGACCCTAACAAATTTGAGATATTTGTACTGGGCCACAGATCCAGACACATTTAGAACAAATAAAATCAGTAAGAGTTAATGGTCAGACAGAGACCGATAGAGAGTAGAACACGCTAAATGTATGTTAATTGTATCGTAACACACTAAGTCCAGGGGGCAGTACTGCAGGAATCGGAGAACTGGTATTATACAACCATTTACCGAATAGGAACCCTGGCATTATACAACCACTGACCAACAGGTCAAGGTTGCTTGTAGACAGGAAGTAACAGATCCACTTCTAGGGATGTAATTGTATTAGTTGAAGGTCAAGGATGTTTGGTGACAGGAAGTAGCATATCCAATTCCTGTGATGTAACTGTACTAACTATTGTCGTGAGGGATGACTCAAACCACTGGGGCAGTCAGCCAATTGATAATGCAAATAAGCCTAAGTGAATGTAATCAGATCCAATGTCAAGGCCAACACCAGAACCATGGTCAAGGTCGCTATACCAGGAGCAAATCACATTACCTAAATGTCAAGGACGCATTGCGTAACAGTTGTCATGGCCACACCAAGTAATAGGCCCAATGTCAAGGTCAGTCCGTGCAGAGCATAATCTATGTAGATTGGTATTAGGACTAATGGCACAAGCCTGGCTATGTAAATGAATTATGTAAAGGTCAAGGCCGCTGCTGTTCCTGATATACGTCAACGACGTCGAGAACTGCATACAAAATAGTAAGGGATACATCTATGCTGATGACCTGGCACTGGTGAGCTCAGCCAACTCTCCAGCAAGAGTCCAAAGACTGCTACAGATGGACACCAACTCTGTATCCGCCTGGAGCGCCCTGAACCAGTTGACTGTAAATGAGGACAAGACCAAAGTACTGTGGACGTACCCGGTCACCTTATCCGTCGACGCTACCATCTTACCAATAACCATGAATGGAAGGTTACTGGGAGTAGTACACTGTTTGGGGGTAGTGATCAACCGACATCTCTCCTTCGGTCAACATCTAAAGAAAGTGATCGGCACTGTTAGGAGTAAATACACTCAACTCTGGAACACGCGGAAGGAGACGGACAAACAGACAACATTGATGATATACAAGACAATGGCACTGCCCTGCCTCGAATACTGCCCACTTATTCTAGACAGTGGGCCTGCATGGGCAGTATCCAAACTGCAGACAATTCAAAATGACTGCCTGAGAATCATCAACAACATCCATGACACACGAGAAGCACATGTGGCGGAACTACACCAGGACTCGGCTCTTGAGATGCTCCAACCGAGAAGCAACAAACAGCTACTAGTATTGATGTTCCGCAGGTCCAAATGCGCGCGACGACAAGTTGAAGTTCAAGCTGCTCCGTCCCCACAAAACGAGCTATACTAACAGCCCTGAGTACAGAGGCTCCAGACTATGGGACCGCCTGACGTCAGCTCAACAAAACAGCCCAGGCGTTGAAGAGTTTGCGGCAAGCCTGAGACCCGCAGACTTAAGAGCCCTTGAACGCATCGTAATGTAATACCACATAGTATAAACCAGTCACGCATCTTGACTGATGGACAAATATTTGAACTGAGAGTAATGGACTGAACAATCACTAATATTCACAACCTGTGATCTATATCATATAAATGTGGACAGTCGAGGGAAAAGGGTCCTCCAAAGGTTAACTCAATTATAAAATTGAGGTCACCAGCTTTACAGTGATATATTTCATTAGCAGGTACCACTTCTAGTTTTTGAGAACTGGCTCCTTGAATATGTGTGGGCACTGTCCAATCTCAAATGCCAATAAGCTCCATCTTACTTTGTTTTAGAGATACCTCTATCTAATTAGCATAATTATGAAAATTCCCAAATATCCAAACTTTTTCAAACATTTGGTCACAGCTTTTAATCTTAAATGGAATTTACATTCCGTTTTCAGCATAGAAATCTTTGTGGGGCCTGTAATCATTAATCTTCTTGAAAAATTCAATTTAGAACGAAAATTGTGTTTCCATGGCAACCAACAAGTGCAAAAACACCAATTTAGGCCCAAAAACGCTCTTTTTACATTCCAAATATGGAGACCAAGGTCTGAAATTGGCCAAACAACATTTTTACATTTTCAAATGGCTGTTAAATCCAAACCGCTGGACCAATTTGTGTGAAATTTAAACTGTGTACATCATTAAACATGCTCTATCCATCTAACCCATTTCCATATGTGTAACAATAATATCTGAAAATGACCTACTTAGAGCACTCATAGATTTCAATGATCCTGCAACCCCGAAGCTTATACCGAACAACAACCCCACGTATCTTAAGGAGGGAAAGAGCTCCACCCAAGCTCACCGTAAAGAGGACGCAATTGGCTATATGCCATTTTTATGGCTTGTCGTGCGGACAATTATTAAGGATCCCAGAGAAATAAACACGAAAGGTTGATGAACTCTTCCAATTTAATTACATATCACACAAAGCTCCACAATCACATGAGTAAAGTTCAGTTCCACCATTGAAATTACCAAGTTAAGTTCCACCATATCCAAAAACAAAAGTTCTGCCTCGCAATGAGGGCTAGTTATGTACAGATCTATAAAACCTATGTACCATCGTGCTAAACTATAAATGGCGTTTATTCAAATTTATTCCGATGCTTAAATGGAACGTTCACAAATTACTTTTATGGGAGCCATTATGAGATGTTTATGAGCTATTATGAGATGTTTCTCCAGACCCTAGTATCTCCTGTCACCAATTTGGGCAACCCAAAGACCATCCCCGGCCATCCCCCAACCCCTATCCGGTGATGTGATTTGTGAACGTTCCCAAACGATCTAATGGTTTGTACACAGGCTATTCTATTTTAGGACCAGGTAAGTGTCGGTATGTTAAGTATATATGTCAATTTCCATAGGGAAGGCTATTATTTTAGAATTAACGCAGTGAACTTTGTAATAAGGGCAAAAAAAATCGTTTCAGGCAACATCGTCCGAAAAAAAAAGGGTAGCTAGGTCGGATTCTTTTATATCTAAAAGGGCTCGTTTTTATTTTTAAAGTAGCAGGAATGAGTCGGGCCCTTTTTTTAAGCTAGAGCCGGGTTTCCTGAAACACCTTTATTGTTTTGGCCTACCTTGGACCAATTAGCTTTGGCATCCAATCTACTATTACGACATGAAAAAAAACGAGGTTTATCTATGCATGCGAACGACATGTAGAGGGAACTGGTCGGTAATCTCAAAATCTCTGGACCAATTTAAATATTCACTCAAGGGTAACGGAGGTACATTATGGTATAAATACTTATTTGGGGAACGTTCACAAATGATGACACCGACTAGGAGCGGCGGATTGGATGGGAGTGACGAAATGTGACAAGGATCACGTATGCTGATGACGTATACATGCTGGCATACGTCTTGAAAACTGTACCAAAATTGGTGACATCATTTGTGAACACTGCTTATCTTATAACCAAATTAAAAGATACACGTACTGTACAACTATGGGCTAACACTTCTACAAGAAAGGTTTTGTTATATATATGATGGATTGGTACACTGTACACTGAGACCTTGATAATCCGACCACGACCGAATATTGGATCTGCCGGATTATTGAAACATATCTACATGTTTTGGTATAGAACTGTCCCTGGCAAAGCGACCGGAGATATTGAGCATGCCGGATAATTGAAAGTTGTATAATTGAGGTTTGAGTATGACACATATAACAACCTGTTTAAGGTCGCTGCAAATAAACTCATTACCACCATCCTATGCTGAGGGAATTTAACTTTTTCTTATTACCGGCAAGTATTAAAAACTGGATGGAGGATATCCACGGCACTTTCCCTTCCCAAGCGAGACACTTGGCTTAGAACTAAGAATGAGTGCATTAAAGTGAGAATAAAAAATAAACATTAATGTCAGTGGCATGAATCCAGGTGACCAGATTGGTTAGGGAGGGGCAGGTTCAGGTATTTAAAGAGAAAAGATAATGGAGCTGGGCAGGGAGGGAGGGAGGGAGGGAGGGAGGGAGGGAGGGAGGGAGGAAGGGAGGGGGAGGGAGGGGTGAGGGAGGGAGGGAGGGATGAAGAGAGGGAGAGGGGAAGAGAGGGAGAGGGGGAGAGAGGGAGAGAGGGAGGGAGGGAGGGAGGAAGGGAGGGAGCTGGGGAGGGAGGGAGGGAGGGAGGGAGGGTGTGGGTCACTAAACACAGGAAAGGGATGCGCTACGAGTCGCGGTTGTTTTTTACACGCTTTTATTGAATGTAAACATCCACAGACAAGCTGAGCCTTTCAACATTAGTCAATGTTGATAAAGAAAAAAAGCATATTATAAATCACAGATCATTAATGACACTGCACCTTACAGAGTGGCGCCATAACAACACACTCAGAAAAAAGTGAGCGTTACTGTTATCAAAGGCAACCTCACCTGAAAGTCAGGCACTGCCTGACTCTCATGTGAGAGTGCTTTCGGCGACAGTGACGCTCACTTTTCTGAGTGTGAAAGTACAGGCACTTAACTGGCCACAGCACGGAAAAAACAACATATGTACCATGTCTATTAAAGAGACATCAGAAAATATTTTGGACAGTAAATTAAGTAGACTTGATAGTGCAAATCTACGTGGCATTCCAGGACACAAATAGTCAAGATACATTTCTATCAACATCAAGCTTCACATATCACAGTCTATAGTAACTTCTATTGTTTAGCAACTTCTATCACCATCATTGTAAGAGTGTTCCCTGCATAAAATTACAGCCAGCAATTATAACTTTGATTTTATCTTATTGGATCAAAATGTTATTAGACAAATCTAAATGATTTTCCAAAAGGGCGAGAGTTTTTGGACTACCAAGACTCTTCCTAGGATCCGAGGGAGGATGATCACGTAATATCAGTTGCAGGGAGGGGCAATTGGAGTGCATTGCAAATTGATGATCCCATCGTTGTTTGTAATATAAGCACCATGAGTGTTAGTGATATAAGCAGCATCGGTGTTAGTGATATAAGCACCATCGGTGTGTGTAATATAAGCACCATCGGTGTGTGTAATATAAGCACCATCGGTGTCAATAATATAACCTGGGTAATATAAGCACCATCGGTGTTAGTAATATAAGCACCATCGGTGTTAGTAATATAAGCACCATCGGTATGAGTAATATAAGCACAATCAGTGTTAGTAATATAAGAACCATCGGTGAGAAAGGAAAGGTACTACCCGTAAAACCTCACGTAGAAACCACGTGCACGGCTAGTATGCGAGTCAGACTCAGCTTTAATTTGATACAAAACACATCTATATAGGGTGCGGCTTATACGAGGATTTTTGTCAGTATACTAAAGTACTAAATTCACAATTGTCAGACCCCTTGAGAGGCTTATAGGATCTGTCTACGCTGGGGTTGCGGTTTATACACAAGGTTTTATGGTATAGAGGCCACCCTTTCTCCCATACAGAAGCCCTGGAGAAAGGTTTTTTCCAAAGATGAAAAGGGTGCCGTCCCATCATAACACACCTCGCCATATTAGTGGGGGATGCCTCTTCTCAAAGGGTGTCTCCATCAAAGACCGTCCATGAAAACCGTCCAAAAAAGCAGGGATCTGGAGGTTTTTCATGGACGGACAGACAGTTTGCATCTCCACCAACGTCCGTTCGTCCAGTCCGTCCATCACAACTGAACGGACGGATCATTTTTCTCTTCTGTCCGTCCGTTCATCCATCTGTCCATCTGTCCGTCCATTCTGTCCATCCATCTGTCCATTCTGTCCATCTGTCCGTCCATTCTGTCCATCCATCTGTCCATTCTGTCCATCCATCTGTCCTTTCTGTTCATCCATTCCGTCCATCACAGAGTGGCAAACATGAACGGACTGACATATCTAAAAAGTTGGATATGCCCGTTCATCCATTTTTCCATCAGAAAACGGACATTTTCCGTCCTGATTGGTCACTCTGTGATGGATGGAATGGACGGATAGATGGACCGATCGATGGACAGAACAGGAATAGGATCCATCCGTCCATTTTATCCTGATATTTGTCCAGTATGTGATGGACGGACTGGACGGACGGACGTTGGTGGAGACGGAAACTGTCCGTCCGTCCATCAAAAACATCCAGATCCCTTCTTTTTTGGACGGTTTTCATAGACGGATGGGTGGACGATCTTTGATGGAGACACCCCTTCACAAGTACACAAGGGGTGCAAGTATATTCTCAATCTTCACAGGAGATTCTCTGATATTAAATTGACTATAAAAATCTGTTATGACGTGATAACATCACATAGTATGATAATCACATTTTTTTTGGATGCAGATAAAGGGCACACCTATAATTAGCATAGATCTCTCATGGTTAAAGTTAAGGTGTAGCTTTAGTTAAACATCCTCTCCGGGTCTTCCCACCTCAGATCGTTGTAAGAAAAAAGTTTGAGAGTTGGCCGCCAAACAATGGCATTAATAATTTCAGCCTCCACCGCACCCCACCTCCACCTATAAGGCCAAAACAAGGTGTATTTCAGGTTACATGGTCTAAGATTCTAGGTAGGATAGGTAGGATTTTTTTTCTTTTTTTAAATCTTTGACCTGAAAAGAATTGACTCCCAAACTTCAGCGCTGGCTCGCCAAAAGTGGCATCGATTTGAGGACTATCAAATTGACTCTGAAATAGCGCCAAAATTACTTAAAATATATAAAGATTTTCAAAATTGGATAAAAATTTCTAGGGTCGGCCCTGTTTTACTTGGAGGGTCAGATAACCTGAAACACCTCTTTTTTTTTTAAATTTTTTGGGCCTAATCTCACCCACTGATTCTGATTATAGATCTCCATTTCAAAAACGTTCGTCTTATCACATAATTTTATAACGATAATTCTAGTGGCTCTGTATGCGCGGCCATGGAAGTTCTGTCCATGGAATTTGCCGTGAGATTTAGGCGGTGAACAGGGCGCGGGGATAACTCACACATACCATGATGATAATTATGCCAGAAACAACCTGCATTCCGAGAGCAGAGCCAAGATCTCACGGGAAAACCTGTACCAGTGTATACATACATGTAAACGGCGGTCGGGGGAACAAGTTTCCTCGCGTTTCATCAATATATATGTGAGATCGCATGACATACGCTCGCATGACACACACTTTGGACGCGACACTTGTACTATATGATCCCAAAACTACCATCAGTTTACCTTGTCGCACCCATGGGTAAATCCGCATGCACCGCTCCATTTACCCCGACCCTACAGCACAGGGCGTCACCCATGGCCGGATGCCCATTCCACAGGAAGAAGCAATGGCGGATACAGGACTTTAAAGAGGGGGTGAGGGTGCCTTTGAAAGAAAGACTCATTTTCCACGAGTAACCGGTACTTGTTTTCCTTCCTCACTGCACGCAAACCTTCATCCTACTCTACTGGGTACCCTGGATGGGGAGTCGGGGGGTCGCGATGTCAGTCTGAAACACTCCCGAAGGATCAGCATGATTCATGAATGCATTTATGCATCATGAGGACAAAGCGCATATCGCACTAAAGCCATGTGTCACCTATAAGAGCGCATCACATCCCATGCCGAATTTAAGGAATATACAGTCAACCCTCACTACATCCAACACTTACTACCTCGGATACCTCATTTCCCCCTGAAAGTTGCCTGGCAACTGTCTAAAGTTATGTTCAATTCAAAAGAAAGATCCAATATATTTGGACGTAATTCCTAAAGACCCCTCCTTGCATTTTCCAAATTCGAGGAAGTGAGGGCCGACTGTACGTTTAAATCGTATTTCTTTCCCCATGTCCCTAAGCCCCATGTCACATATCGAAGTTAGTGGCCTAATCGCATGCCAAGCGATGGGTTAGGCATGTTAAACCACAGTGGAGTTGACACCATGGTTATCTCCACTTACCCAAACATAACCTCACAGCTGTGGTTAAAAACAGATAGACAATGTTTATGCGAGGGTAATTAAAATGTAACTAAAGTAGAATGACAGGCAAGGGTGCTACAAGGGAGCCAGCCAGTATACTGCTCATTTACCCTCTCATAGCCATCGTCTATCTATCACTAGACCCTCAGTACAAAGGGGTCTTAACACTAAAGACCTCCCTAGCATCTCATGTGAGTGGACTCGAGTGGACAGTGACACATATAGACAAAGGTGCACTCGTAGAGTTCCTCACTGATGGATATTTCACGCGGCGCAGCCGTGTGAAATATCCATCAGTGGGGAACTCTACGAGTGCTCCTTTCTGTTTATTTCATGCCGTTTTTAATAATATTCATTAAAATTCCATTTAATTACTCTGAAAAAGCTAATTTATAGTGGTTAAATCAACAATTTTGATCATTTGACAGGCCGTGAAATATGGACCAGGGTTATTTCACGGGGGGTGTTAAATACGGCCTTCCTTGGTTAAGTCAATGCGAGTGCCGTATTCACCATGAAATAAGTATAAAGTTGATGCTGTTCTACCTTACCTAGTCCCTGTGCCTGTAAAAGTCCTGGTTTCTACCAGTTCTCCCCCGAATATATTTGTATCTGAAGCTTTACATAGGCTACAGATCTCTCAGAAAACTTAATTACAAAGTGTCAGGGTGCAGATAGACTTGCTCTACATACTTCAGTAATAAAGACTGGCAGGGACTAGTTCTAGTTAGGAGTTGTATCCATAGAGTTGGGATGCTAGAGGAATGCTACCCCCCTCCCCTTCATCTGACTCTAATTGAGCTCAAATTGAGATCCCACTGCCAATGGGTGTTACACTTTGCGCGTAGCCTTCTGATTGGAGCTGGAAGATGAGACGTCAATGTCAGTCGGTGTTTGGATTGGGAAGGGGTACAGAGGGTGTATATTGGAGCACGTATCCCATGGAGGGTGACATTTGACTGTTGGGATTCACAAACGGAGATATATACATTAGGATTATAGCATTATCTCCATCACCGAAGCTCAACGAGAGGATTTTGCTGTGGACATTTACCCATAAATGAGGCAGGTGAATAGAAATATATTTGATTGAATTTTCAAAAACTTTGAAAATATCATAGATTTATTAATCCTTTATTGTCAACCTCCCCCCCCCCCCGGGGGGAGGGGGGGGGGGAGTCACTTAGTATATTTTGTATACATATGTGTGCAGCTGGCAAGGGTACTTTTTCCTCAAAATTCCCCATGACAAGGGTCCACTTTCTAAGTAAAATTGCCATAACAAAGGTCCTGTTTCATGAAAATCCCCATGACAAGGGTCTACTTTTCAAGAAAATGTCTGATATTTTACCAAAAATTCCAATTTTTCACTAAAACATCACACTTTCTAAACAACTTTTTTCGCACAAGAGTCAATTACTTTGGCAGATTTTACCAAACATAGTCCATTTTATTACTTTTTCCTCCAAACCTGGGCGCGTTTGGCCGAAAATGCCATGACAAGGGTAAGATTTTGGGGGTAAAAATCGCTATGACAAGGGTAAGAGGTGTCGAAGGTCCAACCCCACACCCCTGTAAAAAAACATGCAAACACAAATTCCATTACAATTTGGTAATTGAAGGAGTTTATCCAGGCAGTATCTATGATGAATGTATAGAGCGTCACTCCAAGGGCTAATCTGGGACATAATGTCTATTCTCCGCAATGCCTAGGGGACAAACGTCTACGTCTCAGGTCAAGATGTTGGATATGTACAAATGTACCATGAGAAAGACGTTTAAAATATACCCCTAAGTCATAACTATTCCACTTAGATTTTGTGATCTTTTAGGTGAAAACATGCATGTGGAATACAACGATGGGTCCCGGATTTTGAAAACGGTGTGGGGTGGGGAGATGGGCGTTATTGGAAAACGCCCATTTGATAGTTTAATTAGCCAAATTCAGAAGTAAAATAACGACCCACCCACTGGAGTAAAACATGTGCAGGAAGAGGCCAATAGCTACTTATGATACGTCATTTCCAAGAAGTAAGGAAACAATTTAGAAAGGTGATCTCTGATTGGTTGAGGATGTGTGGTGGTGGCAGTGTTGACCAATCAGAGACGTCCTTAGCTATAGAGTGACTTGATAGACACTGTACACCATAGAGGGTCCCTGGGTCTCACCAAAGTGTGACACAGTGCAGAAGCCTCAGTTCCCAGATACCTATAGACCAATGCTGCAAGAAAGGGTGACTTTTCAGAAAAGTTATTGATACTGTTTTAACATTTTGACACCATGACCTACAATTTCATAATATAATCTCAGAATCCCGCATTCTAATATCATACACTGTTTGAAGGATTATAGTGTGTTACATTTGCTAACATAGTCCTTACAGACAATGTCATAAAGATTCTACTGAAACCAACATGAACACTATTTTATTATGAAAAAGTCACCCTTTCCTGATGCGTGGGTCTATAGAAGAGGGTGTTACTAGTTGTCAGGGACAATTCCATACATAGGTATATAAATATGCTTCAACAATCTCACAGATTCAGGATCCGGTCACGTTTTTCCTGGAGCTGGGTGATCGGATTTTCGATGTCTCACCGTACTGACCCCCCAACATGGATGCCCCCATGGCCTAACAACCTAAGAGCCCTATAGCGCAGTAAAGGGAGGGAACTTGTGCCAGGGAATAACACATTTTCGCTTGTAGTTTTTATTCTTTCCTTTTTGCCTGTGGCCGCTGGGAAATTTTGGTACCAAGGGGGCAGTGTATTTTGCCTCTGACCCCCCCCCCCCCCCCCCCCACAAAAAAAAAATTGCTGTAAAAGACCGTAACCCAAGTCATCAAAATGATGTGCCTCCCCCCCCCCCATGGGCACAAAATACAGTTCAACATTGAATCAACATTACATCAACATTGAATCAACATTAACAACCATTTATCGATGTTGATTCAATGTTATTTGTCCACTGGGCCTCCCTTGATTGGGTCATTCAGTCCCTGTGACGGAAATATCTGGGGTCCAGAGAAAAGTCCCCTGCGCAAACTATCCTCGTGTTTTGGATGCATAGGTGTAATTGTCACCGTAATTGAAGTGATTTCAAAGTAAAGGTATGTGTCATAACGGAAATAGGGACACTAGATGGATATGGATGTGGTTGATGTGGAAAAGCATTTTGGTGTTAAGTGTTTTTGTTGTGCCAACTATCATAATTAAGAACCTGTTTTCATCAATTGAATTTGGCAATCCAACCAGTACGATATCCAAGCACCTCTATCAAGGCTATTAAAGTAGTCATTGCATGGATCTTTTCAAGAAAGCGTTCCTCTTTTCAAATTTGATGTCCCTGTTGTGATGATTCCCACCCCTCCCCCCGTTTTTGGGCAAAATTTGTTTTGTTTATTGTATGGCCTCCCCCCCCCCTTCTCAAACTCCTGGATTTGCCACTGTTATAATAAATATTCCCATGGTGATGTTACAAATTTAGGCCTATATCAGGTTATATTAGCTGCAGTGAGGTCTTGTTCCATAATATGGACTAGGTCTACTGTGCGGCTTATAGAATGGGCCCTGACTCAAGGTGCGGCTTATACACGAGGTTTTTTTTCTTCAAAATTCCGATTTCCGAAAGGGCCATTTACGAGACTGGCAGACCAGTAGAATGGCGCTGCTGCACTCAGGTCAGGCGAGTCAGTCTAGGGGTAGGGGGGGGGGGGGAAGCACATGATGGGTATTGACCCCTAAAATCGACATGGCGACATGGCCATTTCTTAAAATCGACATGGCGACATGGCTATTTCTTAAAATTGACATGGGACATGGTCATTTCTAAAATTCGACATGCGACATGGGGCTTAGTGATATGAATAAAAAATTCTCATTTACTGTAAAATATGCTACCCAAATCTTTCTTAAATTTCGTCCTTGTGGGTAGCCAAATTCCAAAATTTTCCGGGGCCTACGGCCCCATTGTATCAATTATGGTGCCCCTGCATTTCCCCCTTAGTGACACTAGTGACATGCCTTTTTCCTTAGTGACAGTTTAGGGTGTGGCTAATACATAGGTTTTTCCCAGGGACCATTTAGATAATAATCTCTGCTGCTTATAAGATTGGCTCAAACTCGGGGTGCGGCTTATGAGTAAGTTGGGCTTATAGGCGAGGTTTTACGGTAATCAGAACTTCTATTGCAATAACGTTGGGACTTATTGCAGTTAAAGTCAATTTGGAATTGCAGAAGATAACTACATGTATTCATATAAATGTGAGAAAAATGTCAGAAAGTTTTTTTCAAAAATATTTTACCAGCCCTATACTAGTCAAAGAGCCTATATCTGTCACATATCTCAGCTCTTTAGGATGTAACTTTTCACCGGTTTGGTTAACAAGGGTGACATAATTATGGTCTACAATTATCATACTTACCTTATTCGAAATTTAGAGTGAAGAAATCGGCCTCAAATATTCATTTTAATAGGCGACCCCCATGGTTGTCTTATAAAGATTACTGACCCACCTAAGTAGCCTTTACAAAGTTTCTACTCACCCTCTGGCTTCACACTTGACTTGGCCTTAACACCTGCACAGGTGTGAAGTGCTCCATGTCACACAAAGGTGTGAAAAAAACAATAACAAAACTGGAGGAACACATTAACAAAATCTGGGGAAATTCTGAAAGGGATGGGGCGCTTATTAGGGGGAGGGCACTAATTACGTCAAATACGGTAATAGATAAATCTTTCGATTTTATCCTTATATTCTGGATAGTGAACATCCATCTATTTTCATACCTCAATAAAAAAAAAATAGAATAATTTTGTTGAAATTTCCAGGTAGGCTTGAGCCATGGCGTTGTCATGGCGGAGGCCGTGGTGGGGGACGGTGAATCTCCTGGTCCTCTCCTCCTTCCTCCTGGCTCCAATACAACTTACCCACGCCCAATGCTATCATGTGTGGAGCCAGCCCCAGTCTACAATAGGGGGTAATTTATTCCCCTATAGCGCATATGGGGATATTCAAGGTCCACGGGAGATTACAAACCTACAAGCGACAATACAGATGGAGGATACAAGCTACAGTGAATTAGAGGCAAGTGGTTTTGATATTTTACATCATGTTTGATATAAATTATGTTGGATTCACTTACAAAATTTATGACGGACTCTGGATTAAAACCGACAAATTTACTTCCCAGGGGACTTATTTGTTCAATCCCCCAAATATAAACAAGCATGGACGCATTCACCATAATTTTCCATGCATAAGTGAACAAGTAGCACATGTGGTACAAACACCCCTTTAATCCTTTAAGGACGGTATGATACCTTAATGCATCATGCCTTTGGTCGTCCTGATTCATATATATATATATATATATATATATATATATATATATATATATATATATATATATATATATTATATATAAATATATATATATATATATATATATATATATATATATATATATATATACACAAATTATATATATATATATATATATATATATATATATATATATATATATATATATATACATATACATATATATATATATATATGCAGCCCTAATGAGTAACGCACTGGTGCTGCATTCAAGCATCGTGCAGACCCTATGGGGTTGAGACACTGCCCAATGATATGATGCACCAATGCAGCAGCGGCGAGTTACTCGCCGGGGCTACATTGGTGTATCACGACAACAAATGTCATCTTTTTGCGACATCCGTCCTTAAAGGGTTAATACTTCTTATATAATTTACTTTCACACATTTTGTTTCGGTGTTTTATTTTGGCTCATTTTAATTGAAACTTGAAACGATTATAGACCTATTACCGGTCCTCCACAAGGTATCTCTTAACATGATATAGAGCTTGTAATCATGTCAAGCAAGCGTGTCGAAACAGACACACCCTATTAGACTGAGAGAAAAAAAGAGACTAATCCTGGCTACCTCGGTAATAGACTTAAAGGGCATAGACGTTGTTAGGTCAATGACGTCAGCCGGTTATAGACCAAGCTGGCCCCAACTCGCGACATCACTGGTATCTTAGGGGTCATGACCACATCACTTCCCCCCGTATATTGGGGGGGGGGGGATTCCTATGCAGTACCCATCTGCACTTTTAATACCACAGCACCAAGCGCACCGGAACTATTTTAACCAGCAACCTCTGGTGCCAGCGATGACGCCCGGGAACAGAGGTCGAGGTGGGGCCAGCTTAGTGAGACTCAGTCTTTAGGATCATGGTGCATGAATGAAGCCCTGCACTGATATCCTATAGGTTTGCTATGGTAGTCAGTAGTGGCTACCGCAGGAACTATAGTCAAAGGGGTATTGGCCATTTTATTTTGTAAAGTACTAATGCATTAGTCAAAATGACAAAATGATACAAATGACTAATTGTCGAACTCACAAATTACACAACAGATTGCTAGGCCTTCCCAAATTCCTAGTTTGTAAGAAGACAAATAGTCACTCAGAAATTTTGTTATTTTTGGGAATTCGGACCTCAGGGTGGGGGTTAAAGTAATAAATTTATGCTTATTTGGGATCACAGTAATCTGGAGGTATTTGTTCATAGTCCAGGCTAAATATTTTATTTGTACCATATAAACCACAGTGGAGGGTTATGGGGGTGAAAAGGCCATATATAGTATTCATACACTGCTTAGGTCTCACTGCACAAAATCAATGCCCTGGTTTCTATGGCAAATTTAGGCTGACTTTTTTATTTTGGGCCTGTTGTATAATTTTCTCCATTTTAATAGCTAAATTATGGTATATTTGGCTTAGCTCTCAGGGAATTTTAAGTATTTCAAATTTTAGACCCAAGGTGTGTGACGTTGCTTTTTCCGAGGCCCGACTAGGCATTTAGGGTGGTACCACCAAGTATGTTGAAATAATTATCATTAACACAAAACGAGCTGAATACACATAGGGTTTTATTGGAAAGTTCTATGGCCCAGAACACTGCAAAAGTAGTGGGACATATATGTGACACGATCTGCGAAAAAGGCCCTTAGTGCAGTATGCACTAAGGTCCCTTTTCCCGGTACAACTAATAAGGTAAACAAATATAATTAAGTCGGAGGGTATAATGTATACATATGTAAGGATACATGGAGTACAGTATATCTAGTCTAATGACTAATAAATTGACACAGTTCACAGTTAACATATTACACAGTTCACAGTAAATAAGTATGATTGGTGTGTATGACCAAGTTGAGACATATGAGTGAGTATATATATACATGTATATATATATAGACAAAACTCCACGCCATTGACATACATGTACATCATACTTCACGAGTTGAAGCTGGGTCATATCACATGATGCCGAAGGCTGAGTGTGATATGACCCAGCTTCAACGAGTGAGGTATGACATACATGTATGTAAATGAGTGGGGTTTTGTGTTTATCACATGTTCCTACTCTCTTAAAATGAACGGGCCATGGAGTATGGCTACACCGTACTCCTTGGGGGCATGGAGTTCGGAGGTCACATAGGCTTAGCATAGCAAGGCCGTACCACCATGTAACAAAACCGATAGTTCATTGCCGCATTGTTATGTGACAATAGTAAAAAGGGAGGATAGGGTGGGACAATTTGATGTGAGTAGGTGGACACCGGGAGGCTGAGTGGTTAGGAGGCGACCCTAGGGAGGGGGAGAGGAGGAGAGGAGGAGGAGAGGAGGAGGAGAGGAGGAGGAGAGGAGGAGGAGAGGAGGAGGAGAGGAGGAGAGTGAGTGAGGGGGGGGGGGGTAAAGGGCCTGAAGGGGTTTCAGCTCTGGTGTTAAAGTGGCATGGTCCGATTTTTTCCATATTTTAAATCCCGCTTAAATGTGTTTCAAATGTTAGTACAATATCATATTTGGAGGATAGGACACAATAGAGTGTCATCTAGATATGCAATAAGAGCCCTATTAGAGTCTCAGATGTGGCCAAGTATAGCATTTTACAGTGTATTTTCAATGGGGGAATTATAGCGTGCACTCCAAAAGTCTTAAATTGAGCATAAAACTGATAATTAGCTGAAATCTAAGCTAAATTCTGGGGAATAATGCTCAATAAAGTAGGTAGGACATGAAATATAGTCACATTGAACATTCTGGTTCATTTTAGGAGAAATTTATTTTTGAGCCATAATCATCGGACTATGCAACTTTAATGATACAGTCTTTGGTATATTCCATTACCTCAGACTAGCAAAATTGTCAATTACTTTATACAGTTGAAACTTTACAATAGCTCACAAATGGCTGTATAATTTTGTATACATGTAAGAGCCATATATCTAATGATTTGCTCTTTCAACGACACTAAACATAACTATATTGATTAGATTTAGAGTTCTATGATTAGGTTAACATTGATTAATTAACTTTTTCCATCCACCCAGGTAGTTGATAAGAAAACTGCGGGCCCAGACTCAAAACTATGGTCCATTGACTCTGGGCCCACGTTAGTGTCTACATCCTGGTACCATACCCTGTAAAAAATGAATAATTTAACACTCCCATTTAGGGCAAATTTACTTAAGTCGGACACATACCCTGAGACAAACAATTAAATGTGTGTTTATACAAACATTCTAAACTTTATAGTTTTTTTGTGAATAATGGGAAAGTTTAGCTGTCTTCCTTTACAACATTTGAAGAAGCACTTATTGTGCATAACTAACCATACATTTCAGTGTACGTCTCAGGGTATGTGTCTGACTCATAGTGAACCTACAGATGGTGTAGTTTGAAAACCGACCTAACCCAGCCTAACCTAATAGGTCCACATGTCAGGCCCATGGGAACAGAAGTAGTCTTGATGAATCTAATCGTTCTGTTCTAATTTTCTCATTACACAGGTGAAATCAGACGGGTCGCTGGTATTACGCTCCAGATCAGAGGGTGGTATTCTGATTGATTCCTACCTTCTCAAACCATTCAAAAACCTACTGGAGGAAACACACCTTACGGTCTACTCCAGGGTGTCAACCAATTACACGGATATCTGTAGAATCAGTATACTGATAAGGTCTCAGAGCAGCGAGCTGGGACTGTTCTGGGCCACTGAGGTGGTGGTCGTGACATGGACTTTATCGGTGAGTTTCCATACCATTGCATACAAATAAACCCTTTAAAGTGGCATGGCTCGATTTTTTTTCCATTTTAAATTCTAGTCAAAGTTGTTCAAAATGATTTATCATTACACTATCATATTGTCGTTCTTGGATATACCAAAGGTGGTATTCGATATAGAAATAATGTTCCATGTGATGATTCCTAGAAATGAATTTGGGCTAATTGCATTACAAAACTGGGCTAATTATAGTCTTAATAATGTCCTAAGGGGACGCCTGTTAGGTTGGGAGACCTACGGTTAGTGACATACATTGGCACACTATGCCGACCATGTATACGCAGTAGTTAAACCACTGCCAGACCCCTGTACGGAGGATAATGCGACAGTCTAGGCTGATCACGAGTCGGCAGACGAGTGTGTTCAGCCGTGACCGTCGCATTATCCTCAGTACAGGGGTCTGGAGTGGTTTAACTAACTTATGCCTCACCACTCTGTCACCAGCATTAATTGCTTTGTACGTAAAATACAGAAAGGCCGTTTTCCTTCGTCTTTCCACCCAGGTGTGGTATAAAGCACTATTAACCCAATGGACACAGGCATTGAATTGTCTTAACCTTTATTGACTCTTTTCTAACATTTTCTATTCTTTTCTCCACAGGATGCCATAGTTCAGGTTATCATCGCCACGGAGGGAGATCTCAGTCGTGTAATCCTTACGTATGGAGCCACGGTAATTTTTGTTTTGTTTGTGTACGATATAACTTTTGAATGACAAGTTCGTGTAATACCTTAAGTCCCGTTTAAGCACAGGGCGTCTCAAATGAGCGCTGGTCTCATTTAATCGCAGGTCTATGACCCCCTCAAACCCGAAATTTCTCTCTTAAATGCCCAGCGCCCCTATATATAGAGCCGAGTACCTGTCCCGACTGTTACTGGACGTGCAGTAAGATCTGCGGGTTTAATGGACTCAAAGCGCGGGTCCCTGTATAGGCGCAGGGGGTGACATGAATTAAAAATGTATTTATAAGCCCAGGTGCATTTAAACGGGGCATTACGGTGCTTAAGGAAAAAATTACTATGACCATAGAAGTCGGTGCGTCAGTTCTTTTAATTTTTATTCAATTTTATCATGAAAAAACAACCGATTTTATGTCCTTCCTAAACATTTATGCCTGCTTCAATGATTTCTTTTTTCTAATATGAAAATTTTACAAAACGACCCATTACTCGGGATTCTTGTGGGCAGTCCACTTCCGACAATGCCAGCTTGCTCAAAGGGTTTATCACCTTATTTTATATTACTAGAGCTACAGCGTGGAAATTTGCATTTAAGCAAAATTAAAATTCTACAAGGGAATAATTTGAACGATCCTGACACGGAGAGAAGAAACAGCGTCAAAAGGGAGTCCAGGTTGCCTCCAGAATGACTCCCCTGTTATGGGGAGTCCAGGTCGACTAAGGGAGTCTAGGTGACTCTCTGGCTGACCTAAGGGACCCACATGAGGGAGTCATATAGCTCTCCGGGTCATATGACTCCCTCAGGTGACTCCCTTAGGTCAACCAAAGAGTCACCTAGGCTCCGTTAGTCGACCTGGACTCCTATAAACAGGGAAGTCATTCTGGAGACAACCCGGACTCCCTTTTGACGCTGTTTCTTCTCTCTGTGAAGCTCTTGCTGAAGGCCGGTATACATACTTTTTTCCAGCCTCCCCTCTAGAGGGATCACCAAACTCTCCCCTGCATTGCTAAACAATGACCACTCAATGAACTTAACATTGTCTTTTCTTATAGGGTGTTCAAAGGTATGACTATACAAGCTCAGCTCGATCCATGGCAACCAGCATCGGGAATCTCAATGATGGCGGTTTGGGACGATATATGTATGAACTCAGTGGTGAGTAGAGACAAAAAGCAACTCAATACCAAGAGAGCCCACTGGGCTGATATCCTGTTCCGTGACAGATGATACAATGTAGCTGTGCCTCACCAAATTAACTGATCAATAGAAGTTAAAACTCTTTGACTGGCACACGTCTATAACTGGTGTCCCTCTATGACTAGCAGAACTGAAAATGGCTTACTTAGAGCATAATTATTATCTACATAGAAGTGTAAAACTTTATTCAACTATAGAAAGCAATCGTCTTAGCCATTCATTTCCTTAAGGGTAATTCACAAATATCACAAAAATTGTATGTAAACCCCTTGAGACTTCTTATAGGTCATTTACAATATACCAGAGGCCTTCGGCCTCTGGCGAATCTCATCGCTCAGTCTCACCCTCATGTGTGAGTGACCATAGCCCAGCCCCATGCCTAAATAAGGCACACTGGGTCATGAACGGACGCGCGGTGTGCGGCTGGTGAACGGCACATGGAGGGGTTTACTGTCCGTGTGTCGCTCTCCATGAGCTTGGCCTGCCACAGAAACGGCGATCATTCATTGTAGTGTAGTGTAATAACCAATGCTCAACCCAGATATGGAAGTCATTGACCGAGCCATATTGCTACTGTAGCTTTCTACAGAACACGAATCTCTACACTGAAAATGACAGAGTTCTGTCCTAATTATATGACATTTGTTAGGAATGATGTATGGACTCTTCAACAGACTTAATCATAAGTTGGGGACATATCCATACTGTAATATATCAAAATATCAGAGTGGGTTATCTTTATAATTTCTATAACTTAGGAAATGAATATCCAACGTATCATCCAAATGGAACATTCTAAACTATAGTAATGAACCACTGACTATCTCATCAAGAGACCATCCTGACAATTGGCTGGTTAGCTCAGTCACCAGGGTGCCTCCCTCTAAATCCTAGGGTTGAGGGTTCGAGGCTCTCTTGGGGGAAAATTACTAAAATGTTTTCAAAATTAGCCCTGAGCCAACACACACCAGGGGGAGTCACTAAGTTTCTAAAGATTCTAAGAATGTCCATCAGGTGGAGTTAGTGAGTTTCTAAAGGCTCTGCACATCTGCACAGTGTCCCACCACTAATTTCCCATCATTATTCTTAATAACACTGATCCGGGCTACGCTGTCATAGAGGTACACCGGTCATAGAAGTGTACTAGTCAAAGATGTAGGCCGGTCATAGAGGTGCGCCGGGTATAGAGCTTCAAATAAGAACACTAGTTTTAAACCTAGTAAAGAGATGCAGATTTCTGGCCTCTGCAATGCCATTCCTTTATGAATCTGATATATATAGAACAATTACTACTAACAACATTCAATGATTAATTCATTCAATAATTACAACAGTAATGCTTGAAATATTAACTTTCAGATCTCCGTGAGCTACAAACGTTTAGTGCAACTGCACTGCTCACTGCAATGGATGAAGCCAACTCTGGCAGTGCGAGTAGTTCTGGGAGTACGAGTAATTCTGAAAGTGGTAGCACTTCCAATAGTGGAAGCACTTCACAGAGTAATTCTGGCAGTGGCAGCATTTCTAACAGTGGCAGCACATCTAACAGTGGCAGCACATCTAACAGTGGCAGCACATCTAACAGTGGCAGCACATCTAACAGTGGCAGCACATCTAACAGTGGCAGCACATCTAACAGTGGCAGCACATCTAACAGTGGCAGCACTGCTAACAGTGGCAGCACTTCTAACAGTGGCAGCACTTCTAACAGTGGCAGCACTTCTAACAGTGGCAGCACTTCTAACAGTGGCAGCACTTCTAACAGTGGCAGCACTTCTAACAGTGGCAGCACTTCTAACAGTGGCAGCACTTCTAACAGTGGCAGCACTTCTAACAGTGGCAGCACATCTAACAGTGGCAGCACTTCACAGGGTAATTCTGGAAGTGGCAGCACATCTAACAGTGACAGCACATCTAACAGTGCCAGCACATCTAACAGTGGCAGCACTTCTAACAGTGGCAGCACTTCACAGGGTAATTCTGGAAGTGGCAGCACATCTAACAGTGACAGCACATCTAACAGTGACAGCACATCTAACAGTGGCAGCACTTCTAACAGTGGCAGCACATCTAACAGTGACAGCACATCTAACAGTGGCAGCACTTCTAACAGTGGCAGTACATCTAGCAAGGGGGACAGTGGGTCCCCTGGAGACAGTGGTGAGCCTGGCGACCCAGGTGGAAACGGTGCTAAGGGCACCAAGGGTGGGAAGGGAGGCAAGGGAGACGCCGGAGACGGGGGCGACGCAGGCGAGTCTGGCACCCAAGGCGGACCCGGTGGCAAGGGCACCAAGGGTGGGAAGGGAGGCAAAGGAGACGCAGGCGACGGGGGCGACGCAGGGGAGTCTGGCAGCCCAGGCGGACCCGGTGGGAAGGGCACCAAGGGTGGGAAGGGAGGCAAGGGAGACGCAGGAGACGGGGGCGACGCAGGCGAGTCTGGCACCCAAGGCGGACCCGGTGGCAAGGGCACCAAGGGTGGGAAGGGAGGCAAGGGAGACGCAGGGGACGGGGGCGACGCAGGGGACTCTGGCACCCCAGGCGGACCCGGTGGCAAGGGCACCAAGGGTGGGAAGGGAGGCAAGGGAGACGCAGGGGACGGGGGCGACGCAGGGGAGTCTGGCACCCAAGGCGGGGCCGGTGGCAAGGGCACCAAGGGTGGGAAGGGAGGCAAGGGAGACGCAGGGGACGGGGGCGACGCAGGGGAGTCTGGCACCCAAGGCGGGGCCGGTGGCAAGGGCACCAAGGGTGGGAAGGGAGGCAAGGGAGACGCAGGGGACGGGGGCGACGCAGGGGAGTCTGGCACCCAAGGCGGAGCCGGTGGCAAGGGCACCAAGGGTGGGAAGGGAGGCAAGGGAGACGCAGGGGACGGGGGCGACGCAGGGGAGTCTGGCACCCAAGGCGGGGCCGGTGGCAAGGGCACCAAGGGTGGGAAGGGAGGCAAGGGAGACGCAGGGGAGTCTGGCACCCAAGGCGGGGCCGGTGTCAAGGGCACCAAGGGTGGGAAGGGAGATGCAGGTGATGTAGGGGACTCTGGGACCCCAGGCGGTGCCGGTGGCAAGGGCACCAAGGGTGGGAAGGGAGGCAAGGGAGACGCAGGGGACGGGGGCGACGCAGGGGAGTCTGGCACCCAAGGCGGGGCCGGTGGCAAGGGCACCAAGGGTGGGAAGGGAGGCAAGGGAGACGCAGGGGACGGGGGCGACGCAGGGGAGTCTGGCACCCAAGGCGGGGCCGGTGGCAAGGGCACCAAGGGTGGGAAGGGAGGCAAGGGAGACGCAGGGGACGGGGGCGACGCAGGGGAGTCTGGCACCCAAGGCGGGGCCGGTGGCAAGGGCACCAAGGGTGGGAAGGGAGGCAAGGGAGACGCAGGGGACGGGGGCGACGCAGGGGAGTCTGGCACCCAAGGCGGGGCCGGTGGCAAGGGCACCAAGGGTGGGAAGGGAGGCAAGGGAGACGCAGGGGACGGGGGCGACGCAGGGGAGTCTGGCACCCAAGGCGGGGCCGGTGGCAAGGGCACCAAGGGTGGGAAGGGAGGCAAGGGAGACGCAGGGGACGGGGGCGACGCAGGGGAGTCTGGCACCCAAGGCGGGGCCGGTGGCAAGGGCACCAAGGGTGGGAAGGGAGGCAAGGGAGACGCAGGGGAGTCTGGCACCCAAGGCGGGGCCGGTGGCAAGGGCACCAAGGGTGGGAAGGGAGGCAAGGGAGACGCAGGGGACGGGGGCGACGCAGGGGAGTCTGGCACCCAAGGCGGGGCCGGTGGCAAGGGCACCAAGGGTGGGAAGGGAGGCAAGGGAGACGCAGGGGACGGGGGCGACGCAGGGGAGTCTGGCACCCAAGGCGGGGCCGGTGGCAAGGGCACCAAGGGTGGGAAGGGAGGCAAGGGAGACGCAGGGGACGGGGGCGACGCAGGGGAGTCTGGCACCCAAGGCGGGGCCGGTGGCAAGGGCACCAAGGGTGGGAAGGGAGGCAAGGGAGACGCAGGGGACGGGGGCGACGCAGGGGAGTCTGGCACCCAAGGCGGGGCCGGTGGCAAGGGCACCAAGGGTGGGAAGGGAGGCAAGGGAGACGCAGGGGACGGGGGCGACGCAGGGGAGTCTGGCACCCAAGGCGGGGCCGGTGGCAAGGGCACCAAGGGTGGGAAGGGAGGCAAGGGAGACGCAGGGGACGGGGGCGACGCAGGGGAGTCTGGCACCCAAGGCGGGGCCGGTGGCAAGGGCACCAAGGGTGGGAAGGGAGGCAAGGGAGACGCAGGGGACGGGGGCGACGCAGGGGAGTCTGGCACCCAAGGCGGGGCCGGTGGCAAGGGCACCAAGGGTGGGAAGGGAGGCAAGGGAGACGCAGGGGACGGGGGCGACGCAGGGGAGTCTGGCACCCAAGGCGGGGCCGGTGGCAAGGGCACCAAGGGTGGGAAGGGAGGCAAGGGAGACGCAGGGGACGGGGGCGACGCAGGGGAGTCTGGCACCCAAGGCGGGGCCGGTGGCAAGGGCACCAAGGGTGGGAAGGGAGGCAAGGGAGACGCAGGGGACGGGGGCGACGCAGGGGAGTCTGGCACCCAAGGCGGGGCCGGTGGCAAGGGCACCAAGGGTGGGAAGGGAGGCAAGGGAGACGCAGGGGACGGGGGCGACGCAGGGGAGTCTGGCACCCAAGGCGGGGCCGGTGGCAAGGGCACCAAGGGTGGGAAGGGAGGCAAGGGAGACGCAGGGGACGGGGGCGACGCAGGGGAGTCTGGCACCCAAGGCGGGGCCGGTGGCAAGGGCACCAAGGGTGGGAAGGGAGGCAAGGGAGACGCAGGGGACGGGGGCGACGCAGGGGAGTCTGGCACCCAAGGCGGGGCCGGTGGCAAGGGCACCAAGGGTGGGAAGGGAGGCAAGGGAGACGCAGGGGACGGGGGCGACGCAGGGGAGTCTGGCACCCAAGGCGGGGCCGGTGGCAAGGGCACCAAGGGTGGGAAGGGAGGCAAGGGAGACGCAGGGGACGGGGCGACGCAGGGGAGTCTGGCACCCAAGGCGGGGCCGGTGGCAAGGGCACCAAGGGTGGGAAGGGAGGCAAGGGAGACGCAGGGGACGGGGGCGACGCAGGGGAGTCTGGCACCCAAGGCGGGGCCGGTGGCAAGGGCACCAAGGGTGGGAAGGGAGGCAAGGGAGACGCAGGGGACGGGGGCGACGCAGGGGAGTCTGGCACCCAAGGCCGGGGCCGGTGGCAAGGGCACCAAGGGTGGGAAGGGAGGCAAGGGAGACGCAGGGGACGGGGGCGACGCAGGGGAGTCTGGCACCCAAGGCGGGGCCGGTGGCAAGGGCACCAAGGGTGGGAAGGGAGGCAAGGGAGACGCAGGGGACGGGGGCGACGCAGGGGAGTCTGGCACCCAGGCGGGGCCGGTGGCAAGGGCACCAAGGGTGGGAAGGGAGGCAAGGGAGACGCAGGGGACGGGGGCGACGCAGGGGAGTCTGGCACCCAAGGCGGGGCCGGTGGCAAGGGCACCAAGGGTGGGAAGGGAGGCAAGGGAGACGAAGGGGACGGGGGGGGGGGCCGACGCAGGGGAGTCTGGCACCCAAGGCGGGGCCGGTGGCAAGGGCACCAAGGGTGGGAAGGGAGGCAAGGGAGACGCAGGGGACGGGGGCGACGCAGGGGAGTCTGGCACCCAAGGCGGGGCCGGTGGCAAGGGCACCAAGGGTGGGAAGGGAGGCAAGGGAGACGCAGGGGACGGGGGCGACGCAGGGGAGTCTGGCACCAAGGCGGGGCCGGTGGCAAGGGCACCAAGGGTGGGAAGGGAGGCAAGGGAGACGCAGGGGACGGGGGCGACGCAGGGGAGTCTGGCACCCAAGGCGGGGCCGGTGGCAAGGGCACCAAGGGTGGGAAGGGAGGCAAGGGAGACGCAGGGGACGGGGGCGACGCAGGGGAGTCTGGCACCCAAGGCGGGGCCGGTGGCAAGGGCACCAAGGGTGGGAAGGGAGGCAAGGGAGACGCAGGGGACGGGGGCGACGCAGGGGAGTCTGGCACCCAAGGCGGGGCCGGTGGCAAGGGCACCAAGGGTGGGAAGGGAGGCAAGGGAGACGCAGGGGACGGGGGCGACGCAGGGGAGTCTGGCACCCAAGGCGGGGCCGGTGGCAAGGGCACCAAGGGTGGGAAGGGAGGCAAGGGAGACGCAGGGGACGGGGGCGACGCAGGGGAGTCTGGCACCCAAGGCGGGGCCGGTGGCAAGGGCACCAAGGGTGGGAAGGGAGGCAAGGGAGACGCAGGGGACGGGGGCGACGCAGGGGAGTCTGGCACCCAAGGCGGGGCCGGTGGCAAGGGCACCAAGGGTGGGAAGGGAGGCAAGGGAGACGCAGGGGAGTCTGGCACCCAAGGCGGGGCCGGTGGCAAGGGCACCAAGGGTGGGAAGGGAGGCAAGGGAGACGCAGGGGACGGGGGCGACGCAGGGGAGTCTGGCACCCAAGGCGGGGCCGGTGGCAAGGGCACCAAGGGTGGGAAGGGAGGCAAGGGAGACGCAGGGGACGGGGGCGACGCAGGGGAGTCTGGCACCCAAGGCGGGGCCGGTGGCAAGGGCACCAAGGGTGGGAAGGGAGGCAAGGGAGACGCAGGGGACGGGGGCGACGCAGGGGAGTCTGGCACCCAAGGCGGGGCCGGTGGCAAGGGCACCAAGGGTGGGAAGGGAGGCAAGGGAGACGCAGGGGACGGGGGCGACGCAGGGGAGTCTGGCACCCAAGGCGGGGCCGGTGGCAAGGGCACCAAGGGTGGGAAGGGAGGCAAGGGAGACGCAGGGGACGGGGGCGACGCAGGGGAGTCTGGCACCCAAGGCGGGGCCGGTGGCAAGGGCACCAAGGGTGGGAAGGGAGGCAAGGGAGACGCAGGGGACGGGGGCGACGCAGGGGAGTCTGGCACCCAAGGCGGGGCCGGTGGCAAGGGCACCAAGGGTGGGAAGGGAGGCAAGGGAGACGCAGGGGACGGGGGCGACGCAGGGGAGTCTGGCACCCAAGGCGGGGCCGGTGGCAAGGGCACCAAGGGTGGGAAGGGAGGCAAGGGAGACGCAGGGGACGGGGGCGACGCAGGGGAGTCTGGCACCCAAGGCGGGGCCGGTGGCAAGGGCACCAAGGGTGGGAAGGGAGGCAAGGGAGACGCAGGGGACGGGGGCGACGCAGGGGAGTCTGGCACCCAAGGCGGGGCCGGTGGCAAGGGCACCAAGGGTGGGAAGGGAGGCAAGGGAGACGCAGGGGACGGGGGCGACGCAGGGGAGTCTGGCACCCAAGGCGGGGCCGGTGGCAAGGGCACCAAGGGTGGGAAGGGAGGCAAGGGAGACGCAGGGGACGGGGGGCGACGCAGGGGAGTCTGGCACCCAAGGCGGGGCCGGTGGCAAGGGCACCAAGGGTGGGAAGGGAGGCAAGGGAGACGCAGGGGACGGGGGCGACGCAGGGGAGTCTGGCACCCAAGGCGGGGCCGGTGGCAAGGGCACCAAGGGTGGGAAGGGAGGCAAGGGAGACGCAGGGGACGGGGGCGACGCAGGGGAGTCTGGCACCCAAGGCGGGGCCGGTGGCAAGGGCACCAAGGGTGGGAAGGGAGGCAAGGGAGACGCAGGGGACGGGGGCGACGCAGGGGAGTCTGGCACCCAAGGCGGGGCCGGTGGCAAGGGCACCAAGGGTGGGAAGGGAGGCAAGGGAGACGCAGGGGACGGGGGCGACGCAGGGGAGTCTGGCACCCAAGGCGGGGCCGGTGGCAAGGGCACCAAGGGTGGGAAGGGAGGCAAGGGAGACGCAGGGGACGGGGGCGACGCAGGGGAGTCTGGCACCCAAGGCGGGGCCGGTGGCAAGGGCACCAAGGGTGGGAAGGGAGGCAAGGGAGACGCAGGGGACGGGGGCGACGCAGGGGAGTCTGGCACCCAAGGCGGGGCCGGTGGCAAGGGCACCAAGGGTGGGAAGGGAGGCAAGGGAGACGCAGGGGACGGGGGCGACGCAGGGGAGTCTGGCACCCAAGGCGGGGCCGGTGGCAAGGGCACCAAGGGTGGGAAGGGAGGCAAGGGAGACGCAGGGGACGGGGGCGACGCAGGGGAGTCTGGCACCCAAGGCGGGGCCGGTGGCAAGGGCACCAAGGGTGGGAAGGGAGGCAAGGGAGACGCAGGGGACGGGGGCGACGCAGGGGAGTCTGGCACCCAAGGCGGGGCCGGTGGCAAGGGCACCAAGGGTGGGAAGGGAGGCAAGGGAGACGCAGGGGACGGGGGCGACGCAGGGGAGTCTGGCACCCAAGGCGGGGCCGGTGGCAAGGGCACCAAGGGTGGGAAGGGAGGCAAGGGAGACGCAGGGGACGGGGGCGACGCAGGGGAGTCTGGCACCCAAGGCGGGGCCGGTGGCAAGGGCACCAAGGGTGGGAAGGGAGGCAAGGGAGACGCAGGGGACGGGGGCGACGCAGGGGAGTCTGGCACCCAAGGCGGGGCCGGTGGCAAGGGCACCAAGGGTGGGAAGGGAGGCAAGGGAGACGCAGGGGACGGGGGCGACGCAGGGGAGTCTGGCACCCAAGGCGGGGCCGGTGGCAAGGGCACCAAGGGTGGGAAGGGAGGCAAGGGAGACGCAGGGGACGGGGGCGACGCAGGGGAGTCTGGCACCCAAGGCGGGGCCGGTGGCAAGGGCACCAAGGGTGGGAAGGGAGGCAAGGGAGACGCAGGGGACGGGGGCGACGCAGGGGAGTCTGGCACCCAAGGCGGGGGCCGGTGGCAAGGGCACCAAGGGTGGGAAGGGAGGCAAGGGAGACGCAGGGGACGGGGGCGACGCAGGGGAGTCTGGCACCCAAGGCGGGGCCGGTGGCAAGGGCACCAAGGGTGGGAAGGGAGGCAAGGGAGACGCAGGGGACGGGGGCGACGCAGGGGAGTCTGGCACCCAAGGCGGGGCCGGTGGCAAGGGCACCAAGGGTGGGAAGGGAGGCAAGGGAGACGCAGGGGACGGGGGCGACGCAGGGGAGTCTGGCACCCAAGGCGGGGCCGGTGGCAAGGGCACCAAGGGTGGGAAGGGAGGCAAGGGAGACGCAGGGGACGGGGGCGACGCAGGGGAGTCTGGCACCCAAGGCGGGGCCGGTGGCAAGGGCACCAAGGGTGGGAAGGGAGGCAAGGGAGACGCAGGGGACGGGGGCGACGCAGGGGAGTCTGGCACCCAAGGCGGGGCCGGTGGCAAGGGCACCAAGGGTGGGAAGGGAGGCAAGGGAGACGCAGGGGACGGGGGGCGACGCAGGGGAGTCTGGCACCCAAGGCGGGGCCGGTGGCAAGGGCACCAAGGGTGGGAAGGGAGGCAAGGGAGACGCAGGGGACGGGGGCGACGCAGGGGAGTCTGGCACCCAAGGCGGGGCCGGTGGCAAGGGCACCAAGGGTGGGAAGGGAGGCAAGGGAGACGCAGGGGACGGGGGCGACGCAGGGGAGTCTGGCACCCAAGGCGGGGCCGGTGGCAAGGGCACCAAGGGTGGGAAGGGAGGCAAGGGAGACGCAGGGGACGGGGGCGACGCAGGGGAGTCTGGCACCCAAGGCGGGGCCGGTGGCAAGGGCACCAAGGGTGGGAAGGGAGGCAAGGGAGACGCAGGGGACGGGGGCGACGCAGGGGAGTCTGGCACCCAAGGCGGGGCCGGTGGCAAGGGCACCAAGGGTGGGAAGGGAGGCAAGGGAGACGCAGGGGACGGGGGCGACGCAGGGGAGTCTGGCACCCAAGGCGGGGCCGGTGGCAAGGGCACCAAGGGTGGGAAGGGAGGCAAGGGAGACGCAGGGGACGGGGGCGACGCAGGGGAGTCTGGCACCCAAGGCGGGGCCGGTGGCAAGGGCACCAAGGGTGGGAAGGGAGGCAAGGGAGACGCAGGGGACGGGGGCGACGCAGGGGAGTCTGGCACCCAAGGCGGGGCCGGTGGCAAGGGCACCAAGGGTGGGAAGGGAGGCAAGGGAGACGCAGGGGACGGGGGCGACGCAGGGGAGTCTGGCACCCAAGGCGGGGGCCGGTGGCAAGGGCACCAAGGGTGGGAAGGGAGGCAAGGGAGACGCAGGGGACGGGGGCGACGCAGGGGAGTCTGGCACCCAAGGCGGGGCCGGTGGCAAGGGCACCAAGGGTGGGAAGGGAGGCAAGGGAGACGCAGGGGACGGGGGCGACGCAGGGGAGTCTGGCACCCAAGGCGGGGCCGGTGGCAAGGGCACCAAGGGTGGGAAGGGAGGCAAGGGAGACGCAGGGGACGGGGGCGACGCAGGGGAGTCTGGCACCCAAGGCGGGGCCGGTGGCAAGGGCACCAAGGGTGGGAAGGGAGGCAAGGGAGACGCAGGGGACGGGGGCGACGCAGGGGAGTCTGGCACCCAAGGCGGGGCCGGTGGCAAGGGCACCAAGGGTGGGAAGGGAGGCAAGGGAGACGCAGGGGACGGGGGCGACGCAGGGGAGTCTGGCACCCAAGGCGGGGCCGGTGGCAAGGGCACCAAGGGTGGGAAGGGAGATGCAGGTGATGTAGGGGACTCTGGCACCCCAGGCGGAGCCGGTGGCAAGGGCACCAAGGGTGGCAAGGGAGACGCAGGCGACGGGGGAGACGCAGGCGACTCTGGCACCCCAGGCGGAGCCGGTGGCAAGGGCACCAAGGGTGGCAAGGGAGACGCAGGCGAGGTAGGGGACTCTGGCACCCCAGGCGGAGCCGGTGGCAAGGGCACCAAGGGTGGCAAGGGAGACGCAGGCGAGGTAGGGGACTCTGGCACCCCAGGCGGAGCCGGTGGCAAGGGCACCAAGGGTGGCAAGGGAGACGCAGGCGAGGTAGGGGACTCTGGCACCCCAGGCGGAGCCGGTGGCAAGGGCACCAAGGGTGGCAAGGGAGACGTAGGCGAGGTAGGGGACTCTGGCACCCCAGGCGGAGCCGGTGGCAAGGGCACCAAGGGTGGGAAGGGAGATGCAGGTGATGTAGGGGAGTCTGGCACCCAAGGCGGGGCCGGTGGCAAGGGCACCAAGGGTGGGAAGGGAGTAGCAGGCGAGGTAGGGGACTCTGGCACCCCAGGCGGAGCCGGTGGCAAGGGCACCAAGGGTGGCAAGGGAGACGCAGGCGAGGTAGGGGACTCTGGCACCCCAGGCGGAGCCGGTGGCAAGGGCACCAAGGGTGGCAAGGGAGACGCAGGCGAGGTTGGGGACTCTGGCAATGTGGGGGGCCAAGGGGCCAAGGGGGAAATTGGACAGGCTGGAGCCCCAGGCGACCAGGGACCACGTGGACTACAAGGAGGAATTGGACCTCCAGGTTTCCCTGGAAATGCTGGGCCCATTGGTGGAGGTAAGTTCTACTCAGCTTTAATCCTCACCAGATGATTATAAACTATGGGTGGCATAATTGGTCAAATTGCAAAGTATTAGATGGTTTGCTCGAACTCTCTTTGTAATGTTTCCATGAATTTGGCACAATTAAGATTCACAAATTAGGCAGGGTAGCTACTAGTGCAATCCAACAAGGAGACTTTAAGTAGGTAGCAAATATCCATATCCATATTCTCCATGGCATTATACCATCCTGGAAACGTTAAAAGGACATGGTATCACAACTTTTATTGCAATTCTCTTGATGGTTTCTTCTATAATTTCCAGTGGATCATTGCATCTCGCGACCATGTAAAAACCAGGGAATCTGTTACTGGGTGGCCGACACATACGCATGTGACTGCCAGGCCGGCTTTACTGGTGGAAACTGTCAAACAGGTAAGACATCTATTATATTTAGACCTTTCTACTCTATTATTGAGAATTCATGAAATTACTTCGCTTAGAATACTAATTACAGCATTCAACATAATTAGCACCATCCTTACAATTAGTAAAACCTTCTCTTGTTCGCAGCATAGCATTGAATTAATTTTCATTTGATTTATTATCAACAGTTTTTTCGTGCTTCTGACAGTCTTTTTCAGATGGCATGACATTCCAGATTTTAGAATCCTACTCTCTGCAAATTGGTCTAAGCATGATAAATGTGGACAAGAAAATTCTGACTGTTCATCACTAATGATAGGTTGCTCTACACAGAAAAGCTTCACATTTAAGCCCAAGGTTTTAAATAAGTCCCTGTCTTGTATAAGCGCTGGAGGTAGAGGGGTAATGAAATATTTTTTAAGTACTAAACAGTATCTCGAATAAGCGCCTGTCTTGTTTGTATATGTGCCAGGGGTATATAGGCCTCCAAATTTATAAGGGTGCTTAAACACGACGGTACGGTAGACATAGGGACATGACCAAGTGCTATTTAAGAATGAGGCAAAACAATATATGACTGATACCTTACCCAAAAGAACTTAGCCTTATACCCATTGAAACTGAGAAGACTGTTAAAGTTTAAAATGTTAAGGCCAGTTGGTCAGTACTGACCACCCTGAGAGTATCATCTAACTAGGTTAGCTAGTACTGACTAAGTTAGGGGGGCGGCTTATACTTGAGTTGGGCTTATACGCGAGGTTTTATGGTACAGGCCAGATTATAAACTGTCCAAGAGAATTCTCAAATGACCATGTGATCTACCGATACTCCCCACACAAGCAGGTATTTCACAGAGAGACGCTGACCTGTCAACAATTATCATTACAGAGAGAAGAAACAGCATCAAAAGTGGGTCCAAGTTGCCTCCAGAATGAGTCTCCTGTTCAGGGGAGTCCAGGTCACATAAGGGAGCCTAGTTGGCTCTCTGGCTGACCTAAGGGAGTAACCTGGGCGACCCAGAGATCTATATGACTCCCCCTGGTGACTCCTCTAGATCAGCCAGAGAGTCACCTACCTACCTGGGCTCCGTTAGGCGACCTGAACTCCCCAAGAGAGGGGAGTCGTTCTGGAGGCAACCTGGACTCCCTTTTGACGCTGTTTCTTTTCTCTGTGATCATAGTAAAGTAATGGATCACTGACAAATATAAATCCACCGACCCCCCCCCCCCCCCCGTTGTTAAAAAATGACCACTGCCTAAGGTCACACAATCAGTGTATAGTCCACAAGAAAGGAGCATCCCAGGAACCTGAAACACATCTAGTTTGTAACATATTCTCAGTGACCAGAGCCAAATAAACGTCTGACTAATTCTCTCTTTTTTGTTCCTTCTTTACCATAGATATAGATGAATGTGCATCATCACCCTGTTTACAAGGTGGTGTCTGTTTACAATACCAGCGTGGGTACATGTGTCACTGCTTCCCAGGATTTATGGGACAAAACTGTGGACTAGGTAAAGAGAAAGTTACATTTTCCTCATACTTTTGAATACAATTGAATACCAAAATAAGCATATATCTGTCTACCTTAATGAAACAGACACCTGCCCCTTGTAGCTTCTACAGAATGTGGAATGAAAATAATGCGCAGGCTAGAACTATAGGAAATGGCCAGACTGGCAGTTTTTACTGTATTTACCCCACATCTTACCATTGAGTAACCTCAGTTGATTTTCTAGTCTCATATTCTCATTAAAATTAACAGTCACACTACTGGAATTGATACTATAGTGCATTCACCAGAATTGACTACTTTAATCTCAGTTAACTTCCCCTCCCTAATAAGCACACTATATATACAATTATTTCAATATTTTCTTCATAATTCGATCAGCTGCTGGGTTGACTGCCTGCTTCAGCAACCCATGTCTGAACTTCGGAGAGTGTATCTTGTCCACTGACAACATCAACTTTACCTGCCAATGTCTGCCTGGCTACCTGGGCGCAATTTGCCAGGAAGGTAAGTGTAAAAAAAAGGATTTCGTTTTCAGGAATGTCTATTTATTCTAATTTTGTATTTCGTATTGCACAGACACTTGACTGATCAATTTGATTTATATCATCACCAAATGAAATATTTCAGTGGAAAATATGTTAAATGATGAGCTAACAATGGAGAAGTGAAGCTTTATTATCTTAAAGGATTGAACTATTTTATTTTCCACTAAATCTGTCCAGTAGAAGATGTATGTATTGCATTGCTGTTATTGACTTAATTCACGAAGAAGTAGCGCCATGTAAATAAGTACCATACATGTAGAGTATATCACAGATTGTAAATGTTTAAAACTATTTTGATGTGAAATATTGCATAATAAGTCCCTATAGATAGTATAATATTTTTTGCTGTTTAATGTGAGATATTGAACAATAAGTCCCTATTTGTGATGTTTTGATGTGAAATATTGAATAATAGGTCCCTATTTGTGATGTTTTGATGTGAAATATTGAACAATAAGTCCCTATTTGTGATGTTTTGATGTGAAATATTGAACAATAAGTCCCTATTTGTGATGTTTTGATGTGAAATGTTAAATAATAAGTCCCTATTCATTGTGTTTCAGACATGAACGAGTGTGAGTCGAGTCCGTGTGTGAACAGCGGGGTGTGTGTAGAGGGGGCGCTGGGCGGCTACTCCTGTATTTGTAACGGCGACTTTGGGGGCGAAAACTGTCAGGACATAGTCTCAGGTAAATACAAGTACATATATTTTGAAAATTTTCGCATAGAAGCCACAGCTTGTACGAGTGTCAGAACCCTATAGGATTGTTCCAATGTCTAGGTATGGCTTATACGAGGGTTTTTATTAATAAAGTACAAAATAGCAATTTTCAGACCCACAGTGTGGCTTCTAGGACTGTCCCGAGTTAGGGGTGCGGCTTCTATGAGGGTTAGGCTTATTCGCGAGAATTTAAGGTACACAAAATCCCATGAGATTGTGATAGATTTCATCATTTTTCATTAGGTGTTACAGGAAAGGGTTCAATGAGTGAAGTGTGATACAGCACAGGGTTTCAGGACTAAATTGTTTCATGCTGGATACATGTTTAATGACAACAATGATTTTAAAAAGTAACATTTTGATTACTTTTGTATCATGACGTCATAGACTACATCATCCATAAGTGCTTTGTATGCCAGGGGGCCATAGCAGAGGGAACCCCCATAGGTTTAACACAGAGATCACTGAAGATGGTTTTATCACCCATGTAATAAGAATTATATTGCAATAAGATGAGAAATTGGCATAGGGTATATATGCATAGATAGTGTATTGTGTAGTCGGTAAGTTAAAAAGAGTTTTGTATGTCATTTAATTCATAAAAACCACCTCGGTTAAACCATGGCAGAGTGCAGGAGGTCGCTATAGTTTGAACCTTGGCGCTGCATCGTCTAGACTCTGACGTCAATCTATTGCCATTCAGTCTAGCAATAAAATCAACTAAAAAAAATAAGTTGATCATATGGCTGTCAAATAGCCAGAGTAGATCCAGGGGTATAGATGAAGAATACAGTTGGGAATAGTAACTCCTCATATATTCTGATGATAGGTTGATTCCTGTTCTATAGCTCTCACAGCACTGGTGTTTACTGCGTAAGATTTAATAGGATCATAGTAGTGGAACACTTAATGTATGTGTGTACAGATTAGTGCGTTATTTGGCTGCTTTATTGCATCATTTGCTGACTTTGAAATAACAAAGTAAGATCAATAATCCTCAATGGAAAATTGTTATTTATTCAACAAACACTGAATAGGAGTATACAAGCAGCCTGAATAATTCCCCCTATTTGTCTCTAGTTCTTTCAGACCCGTGCTTTTCGAACCCATGCTTTAACTTTGGTGACTGCATACGGAATGGCAACAATTATGTATGCAACTGCTTCGGAGGATTTACTGGACGACATTGTGAAACAGGTAAGTTTGCAGCGAATTATATATGTACTTATATCACATGCTTATAACATAGTTTACATTAACCCCTCTGTCTATGCAACTTTCCTCAGGTGTTATCATAGCAGAACCAACTTGAGAAGTATGACTTGATTTGAATGATCATCATGAATCTCTGTCTATGATATTCTGTACAGGACAATCAGCTGTTTCATTATTGTGTTATAATGATGTTGTATCTTATTTTCAGACATTGATGAGTGTGCGTCCACACCATGTAGAAACAACGGGATGTGTCAGCCATATAAACTGGGAGGTTTCTTGTGTATCTGTGAACCAGGCTTTGGTGGTCAATTTTGTGAACGAGGTAATTATTTCTCATTTTTCCAGTTATGATTATTTAAAACAGTTTAAAGCTACAGCTATGAATAAAGTAATGCCATTCATCATAATCATTTCATAAATTCAAGTATGTAGATCATGCTGTTTACCCTTCCACCACATACATCACTATTGATACTGTTAATGTGTGGACCTCCATATTGAGGCTATGTCGGAGGAGTGTTGTCACACTCACATTGATATAGGTGCCAATGAACATTTACCTACACTCTATGAACAGTGTGTTACGTTTATACACTTATCAACACGCCTTTCTGCAGCCACTTTTAACACCCATTTTGATGTGACACGCTACTCACTACACATTCTTTGCCAAAAGTGTGTTGATCTCAAAGGTGTTTTGCAAATTAAATTTTGTGTGTGTAACTCCTTATGCAGGTTTCAGGAACACACAGTTCTTAGAGTGTAGGCAATGCCTGCGTTATCTTTTATATACATGTACTGATTGCTTCAAAGGTTGATACTGTACAACGTTGTAAGCCCAGTAAACCGATTAAAAAAGAGAGCCTTTCATACTTTAGGACAAACCAGCTCATAAAAGGCGCTCAGGCACTAATCCCTTTCTTTGAAGCATTTAATAACATCATTGCCTCTGTGAGCTATTTCGGAGGCATTGATTTCATATACGCACCGCTAATTTTCACTTTATGTCATTCCACGCCCGTTTATATAGCACTGACCTTAGGCTAATAATCCAAACCACTGTTAAATGTTTCCCCATCAGATGAATCGAGGCATCTGAATAGTTCCTCTACAACATCAGATATAGTCGATATAATGCACGCTTTGCAATCACATTACAGGGCAGCAACAGCTACAGACAAATCCTTGTATTGGCTCTCCGTGTATCTGGGGTCAGTGTATACCATTAGTCAACACCTACAGATGTGAGTGCGATGCTGGTTACACAGGAGATAGGTGCCAAACAGGTAAGTCATATATTTTGAATACTTATGATGAAATAACAAAAGCAGTGATAACCAAACTACTACCCTTTGTCGGATTCACCGATTTACACGTGTAACTGAGATGATTTTCCTAATGACGCATTGTCTACTGGTTATGTCTACTAATCCCCTTGTCGGCATGTGCTGTAGTTTATAGCCCTTCCCATTTAGATCCTGACTACACTCCGATTCGATTTACTTTCAGGCATCATACAAGGTGAAATGCAGGCACAAATTATCGAGCTGGAAGCAAAGGCGGAATCAAATCCTTGGTTCCCTGCAGCAGTTGGTCTAGGGGCTGCGGTTGGACTTCTCACACTCGGCTTTATTGCGATGACATTCGGCATCCTTTGTGCCAGAAACAGAGGACTCTTCATGGTTGGTGGTGGGAATCCAGCAGCAGCATTTGCCGCCCCAAGGTAAACTCTAAACTTTGTTTTTAGACACTAGCTGAGACTTTGAAAAAATAACTACCTCTATGTTTACCACATGTAATGTACTAGTAACAACTCTCCATTCCATAGGATGTCTAAACTAGCAGCTTCAGAAATGAATAGATCAACTAAGCTATAGACAACAATGAAGTAAAATAGTATGAGTCAACATTGATACAGAAAACAATACTCTCAAGATCAAACTTGAGTTTAACCAAACACATGTAAGTTTAACATGTGTATCTTACACCATTTTTTTCAATAAAACATTTAACATGATAATTCTCATTTCAGGTATGTCGCTGGATACTCAGTTCCTCGTCCTTTCGTCAAAGCCCGGTTAGGGTTCATTAAAGGGGCGCCTCCTCCACCTGTACCAGGGATGTACCTGCCACCGTCTGCAGGCAGGGGAATAACACCCGGTGGACTATATGGACATTTTCCAAATGGGGATGTCAGAGTCCCTATCCATGGATCTAATGGCATCTATGGGAATGATGACAGAAGTGATGACAGTAGTACAACTCACTATCATCACCATGAACATACCTATTCATGTGATGGTGAATACTCAGACTGAATACTATTAACTTGACATTTAGGATGTGGTCAGCGAGGGTAAATATTACACCACATGCAAGGACTCCCATAGGATTAACACTGGGACTGTGTTCTGCATTAAGGATAATTCAGGGAAACTAGTGGCGGGACCCTGTGGACATTCTCAGAACCTTTGGAAATACAGTGACTCCCCCTGGTGTGTGTTCATTCAGTGCCAAATTTTGAGGCAGACAATCTACTGACTGAGCTAACTAGGCAAGTATCAGCAGGATCTATTGATGACATAGCCAATGGTTCAAAACTATAGTATAGAATGTGCCATTTGGATGATTTTTTGGTTATTTATTTTCTAAGTTATCATAGAAACTATAATGATAACCCACTCTGATATATTGATATATTACAGTATGGATATGTCCCCAGCCTATGACTAAGTAGGGTGAGGGGTCCATAGACCATTCTGAACAAATGCCATGTCATTAGGACAGACCTCTGTCATTTTCAATGTAAAGATGCCCATTCTGTGGAAAGCTGTAGTATCAATATGGTGTGGTCAATCACTTCTACATTTGGGTTGAGCATTGATTATATTATGTTGTAAGTGACCTGTGAGAAGTCTCAAGGGGTTTATATGCTTATTTAAGATACTAGGATTTCGCCTTAAAGGCGCAAATCTCGGTACCCCTCCAGCGACAGTCAGAGCGCAGTCGGGACAGGTACTAAGCCCTATTCATAGGGGCACTGGGCCTTTAAGCTAGAAACTCTCCATTTATGTGGCAGATTCCTGCTGGTGGTATGTCAGGTCGGGGTTACAACAGAGGCATCTTGTTTGTAGGACTAAAATCAGTCACAGTGTGATTACTAGGAAATACCTAATGTTATAGGATACAATGAGTGGATGAAGTCACTTTAGTATGGTGTCAATGTCTCTGTCTGTAGAGAAGAATTGAGCTGGACTATACTTGTGCACTGTAATGACTAATCAATGTCGATTATTAATCTGCATGGTTATGAGGCAAGTTCCAGTTTTAATATCTCCTCAGGAGGAATGCCAACACTGTAAATAGTTGGTGTAGGTACACAGTAGAACTTACAGTAGATCAACAGTAGACTCTGCTATAGAATGGATCAACAGTAGAATCTACTGTGGATTTAAAGTAGATTCTACTGTTTACCTACAATACACTGTACAATGCATCTACTGTACACCTACAAAAATGGTAACCAACTTTTTACAGTGAACCATGAATGGTATTGACTAGAAACTAGTTAGGCATAACTCAATTATTAGTGTCTGTGTAGAAATTGATAACTGCTGTATCAGGTGTTTAAGATGCTGCTGAGTTGCCAAGAGGGTCCCCCACCTTCAAATTCTGTCATATTTATCATCATTTCTACCTTACTGATATGGCAGTGTATAACCCTAAAGTGTCATCTCTAAATGAGAAGATATCTTCTCTCACATACTTGTGCAACACACATGTGTTTATTCATGTGACTACTATAATGAATGAAGGAAGCAATGATGTGATAGTTGATTAAGAGAGAAAGTGCTATGGAGGTACCATAGCCTAGGTAAGTATTAGATACCCTACACCTGGACAGGGTTATGCCATATAACCACTACCGAACAAGATTGAAAAGAGGTGTGATATTAAACACCGAGTAAATGCCCAGTGGGCTGTGGTTTTGTGGCATAACCCTGTCCAGGTGTAGGCTATCTGACTTTGGTTATGTGAGGGTATACAATATACCCAGGTGTGAAGTCCTTTGTATTAGCTCTCCACCGTGGGTTAAGTATTAGATACCCTACGAGTAACTGAGTATATGTCAAAATAACCACGGCAAACTGACTGGTGGCCTCATAGGCCACCAGTCACTTTACCATTGTTATTATTACATAACTCAGTCACACAGAGGGTATCTGACTTAACCTTCGGTTATGTGTTAGATAGACTACACCTGGACACGATTCTTCCATATACCCACTGCCCCACAGGGTCAAGACGAGGTGTTATACACCGAGTAGATGACCAGTGGGCAGTCGGTATATGGAAGGACCCAGGCCGGGTGTAGTGTATCTGACTTAACCCTCGGGTATACAATATACCCCCGAATATACCCAAGGTGTGAAGTCCTTTGTCTAAGCCTTCCCCCGTGGGTTAAGTAGAAATCAACAAGGTATGAAATGCTTTCTTTTAGCCCTCCACCGTAGGTTTAAGTGCAGTACAGTATTTGGCCATTCGATATTATGCACATTCCAATCATGGAATGAGAAAACATCCTTTGATTTTTATGGTAGAAATTCGGGATGTTATCATCTGTAACTGTTGATGATGTAATTGTACATAATATTATATCATATATATATATGTGTGTGTGTGTGTGTGTGTATTAATTTTCTGCTGGTGCTTCATGGTAGCTTAGGTCATAAATAATATGACAAATTATGTCTCTGCTTAACGCAATATGTTACAATAATTATGTTATTTATTGTTATAGTCTAAAGTGTGGCCAGAAATGTATGAAACATGTATCATCTCCCTACCCCATTCTTCTATTGTTTTAAACTGGTATACATGTAGTAGCGTAACACTAGTTTACATCATAGTATTCCTGTATGAAGAAACATTCTGTTGCATTTCCATCCTTGAGTTGCCTAACAAAGTTGGGACTTCCAACTTCCAATCTGTTAGCTTTGAGCAACATAGAGATAAATACAATTACCCAAACCAGCATCCGGCACAACTCTATGCAATGGACAAGTAATTCTTCAAAAAAAGCCTGAAAACATTGGGCCAGCTGTGGTAGACTAGAGTTCACAAATTGCTAGACACAGGCTAGCAATTTGTGGTTTTGGTATGTCCTTCGACTACCGGCTAGTAGGTTGCGTGCGTCACTAGCAGGTGGAAGCACCTGGGGTGCCGCATCGCTGTACTGGGCGTCCGGTGTGTGTGGTTTGGCCTCATCAGACCAGGTGGAAGCACATGGCTGGTGCACCCTTACCGCCGCCGGACTTCCGGTGGTGCTACGGCTGGTAGCCGTATACCAAGCTGGCCCCACCTTGACCTCTGTTCCCTAGTGTCACCGCTGGCACCAAAGGTTGCTGGTTATAATAGTTCCTGTGCGCTTGGTGCTGTAGTATGAAAAGTGCAGATGGGTACCACGTAGGAATCCCCCCCAATATATGGGGGAAGTGACGCGGTCATGGCCCCTCAGATACCAGCGATGTCGGTCGGACGCGTCCAATCACGAGTTGGGGCCAGCTTGGCCGTATATTAGCCATCAACTCCTTCACCAGTGGGTCTCAGAACTCAATAGGATTGTCCAGTCGATGCTATTTATGGCTGATTGGGAATCAAAAGAAACGCAGTGCCCTGCGATGGGTGCAGTCAGTTCAGGTAAAACCAGCCAGTGGGGATCACTTCTAAACCATGGCAGAACTGGACAGAGTGTGGAACTCGCACTCTGGGAAAGAGTTACACATGGTGTGACTGTAAACTTACAAAGGCTCCCCTCATAGAGTTGTGTAAGGCTGCTGCAGCAATAGGACTGAGTATAGACCCAGATGGGCTGACAGAAGATAGGGAGGAAGTTATTAAGGATACGGTTACTGTAGACTGAGGTCTCCCCAATCACCCATAAATAGCACTGACTGGTAACTCCTATTTGATACCTTGCTCTGATCTGCTCCCCTACATACGTTGAACCAGTGCTGACAGAAAAGGAAAATCTTTGACCCTTTGTGAGGCTGTGATTATAATACCTCGAACTTGTCTTTGTACATTTGTACCTACATTTTTAGCAATTGAATCAGTGCATTATGTAATACTACAGATCTGTCATTATGAACCTTCAAAACTTCAATAAACGCAACCTGTTGCACTTGAAACCGAATTTGGAATCTGAGTTTGACTTATATTTCCACATCCACTACACAAGTGTGAATAAACGTATAAATCGTATGTATATCACTGTGTACACTCATTGGCTTTATGATTTAGAATGCTCTGTGAAATGTGAAATTTATTAGCCAAATACAAATATTGTCAAACTCAAAACCCGACAAACCAGTTTTTTTAATATCTGAGTATAAGAAATTTTGGTTATGGTTGTCATCTATGATTTACTTCAATGAAGAAAAACGTTTAACAAATATTTAATGTATTACCGCAATAAAACTGAATTCGGTGACAACCTGATCAATACTTTTTACACATAATTCTACTTCAAATCTAGTCCAGTCCTTCCCCAATGCTCCTTGATCACATTGTCTATTCAGGGTGCCATCTTTGACTGGGTGCTATCTTTGACCGGAATATTTTACGAAAATTAAATGTCTTCTTTGAATATGTAAGGGATGAAATAAAGAAAATGGTGATGGTTATATATTATCCACATATAACTTCACCTGCCCTAAATAAACTGTTTTCTGTCACGAGATCAAAAATGGCACCCAGTCAAAGACGTTTACATTGGCCCGATCTCATGAGACACAGCCTGGTCTTGTATAAGTGCCTGGGTAAAGGGTTCTTGTAATATTCCTTAAACCCACAGATCTTACTGTACGTCCAGTAACAGTCAGAGTGCAGTCGGGACAGATACTCAGCCCTATATATATATATATATATATATATATATAGGGGCGCTGGGCCTTTAAGCACTAAAATAGAATATTGTACAAGCGCCTATCATGGGTTTGATGGCCCCGCCAAATTGAAGAGCGCCCTGGCGCCAAATTGAGACGGTATAGTAAGTAGAATACCATCACAATAATGGCAAAGCCCCCAAGTATAAGGTGACAGTAATTGGTTAAGTGTATTATAATTTCTTTCATTTATACTGAAAAGCAGGTAGGCCAATGACCTGTGATTCAACTCAATCCAGTCGAGGCTACATATAGCCATACATGTCCTTATATCAAATATCATAAAATATTTAAGCTTACGGCCATGACTTAGTGTACCGTATTTGATGTACGTAATAAGCGCTGGGCGCTCATAAAATAATTTTTAGGGCCCTTTAGTACTTTTTAGGGCGCTTTAATACTTTAGAGTTTAATTGTCTCCAAAATCGTGAAATTTGAGCCTTTGTTGTAGTCCAAAAATCCCCCGAAAAGGGAGGGGCGCTTATTAGGGGGAGGGCGCTTATTACGTCTAATACGGTAATAGAAAAGATGTTACCGTAGTACAGAAATTCAATGTGATAAGAGGCTGATGTTATTGCTTTATGAATAATGGATTTTTTTGTGACTGGTGTTGTTTACAGGCAAGGTTATATGGTGATCGGCCATATATATATAACTGTAGTCACGCTGGGTTTCTGGTTCAAAAATATGTAAAAACATAAACATGTTTATTTAAACATTTTTAATAAGGTATAATCCAGTAGTACTGAATCCCTCAGATCATATCCAGTGCCAAACAAAGGCCCAGACACCTGAGGTCCCAATGGCATACAGTAATGGTGTAGTTAAATACCCAAATGTTGGTACCCCTACAGCAACAATCGGAACAGGTGCTCAGCCCTATGTATAGGGTGGGTGGGGGTTAGATACTCCCAAAACAAGCGGTTTACAATCAGTGTTACCATAACGTTAGCCAGGTGCGCTAATGTAATGGTAAGGATGATATGCATGGGGGAGCATGGGAGGTAATTGGCTCTATAATGTGCACCTACTGGTAATTTAATTTCATGTACATAAACCTTCTGCCCTTGTTGAATAATTAGCACTCCAAGGACCCAAAGGGTTGATAGAAGCGTTGATATAAATGATACACTTCCATCTAAACTTTGACCTTGACACAGCTGTGATTTGGAACACTTAAATAATTAATCACAATAATTTACCACAGACTATCCCACAACGCCTATTTATCATTAACACAATGACGTCACAAATGACGTCACTGGCTGGGGAATTTCGTCCATAAACATTACTTGGGCTATACATTAAAAGCTGCACGTGACCATTCCCGATAACAATGGTTGTGGAGGGCTTTAATTTGGAAAGGGTTCAAGAATGTGTGATTTCATTTGTAAACGTTTCCTTAAGAATCCATCCCTTTCTGCATGGCTTCTCATATACATGTATATAATTCCCCCGAGCAGACACGATGCAAAGTATCTACCTACTATGGCCTTTCTACCCAGTGCCTTGTCTTACATGTTATACCACAGTGGAGGGGTATTAAAGATAAAGGTTATTTCGCATACTGTGTAATGATCACGTGGGAGCGTGTGTAATTATTACATCAGTTATTAGTCAATCGACCATGTGAACTATCGTCCCTGAGACTTTACCCCTAGCTATATCTACATCAATGGTACCTACCTCCTTCATGAGTATACGTCGACTTGTTCACAGCAGTTGCAGCCGGTATCCACAGTTTATAGATGTGCCATAGCTGAAACGTGAAAACTAACTACCCTGTAGCTCAAGAAGCACCTTAGCACAGGGGGGGGGGGGGGGGGGCTTCACATATTTTGTATACGCATGTGTGCGGCTGGTAGGGGTACTTTTTCCACAACATCGCCCTAAGACCCAGTGGGCACAAAATTCAGTCCAATGTTGAATCAACATTAATTCAACATTGAATCAACATTGACAACCATTTATCAATGTTGATTCAATGTTCTGTGCCCACTGGGGAGGGGTCCATTTCTCAAGAAAATTCGCCGTAACAAGGAGTTTTCACCCAGATTTGCCAGTTTTCGCTTCGAATGTCCATGTTTTTGGCAATATACTTCCCCAGAAAGTA
>OX381719.1:48288853-48500805 GCA_947462335.1 Harmothoe impar | reverse complement strand
GAAAATAGCGCGCGTTCGCGCCCCTTTGTAGCATAGTAACGCGCGGGCTTTTCCCCTCAAAACAGGTTGAATTTTTTTCACCCCCCCAAGAGGGGTCTAAATTTTTTACCCCCCCCCCGGTCAAGGGGTCCAAATTTTTTACCCCCCCCCCCCAAATCCACCACCCCCCCCCCTGTTGTTAAAAAATGAGCACTCCCTAAGTGTTTAAAACCTAAACACCTTTTTTACAGTGTATATTTCACTATTTCATAATACCTCCACAATGTGTCAGTCCCTCCATTAGAATTATACCATAGAGCTTGGATATTAACGTAAAACGCCACGCGATTTGCATATGAGACATTGTACACCACGGATCCACAAGTGGCTTTATAAGCCACGAGTGGATCCGTGGTGTACAATGTCTCATATGCAAATCAAGTGATGTTTTCGATTTATTCTACCTACTTTAATTAGCATCCATTCACAATTCTTTTTCTTTTTAAATCATGAAAATCCGCCCAGAAATAAACATTTTAGAGCTGAATTTGTGGAGTTTAGCTGGACAGGATGACTGTGGTACGCCCCGCTCACACCAGCGTGGCGTACCACCATTGTACGCCCCGCATACGCCGTCGATAGCGTCTAGGCTTTAGATATACGTCGTCTGTATGCATTTATGTAGTAGGTAGAATAAAACAGGTATACGCCCCTGGGAATATGACCCCACCACCCCCCCCCCCCTCCCCCACAACTGCCAGTTTCTGTGAAGGCCTCACCTTTCTGGAAAATCCTGGCTCCATGCAAACTGTATAGTCATGTGGCCACAGCACTGTGAGCTTCAGCACTCAAACCAACCCCCACCCACCACCACCCCCATCCCCATCCCCGCTAATGCACACCCCCCTCCTAACACCCCCTCAGCCCCCCATCCACCCCCCCCCCCTACTCTCACCTCCACCACCCAATCGAAAACAGTGCCCTTGGCACCGATAGAGGTCATGAATAATTAATTAGGCCGCCTGCGCAGGCGCACTACTAGGGACATATATTTGTGGTGACGTCACTAGGCTGGCTTCAGTGCAGGTCGGGTAAGCCACCTAGAGCCCCCCCCCCCCCCCTCTCCTTCCTCCCCACTCCCTCCTTCCAGTCTCCCAGCATCTGTACCCAGGTTTTCCCACCCCCTCCCTTGTTCCCTTTTATCATTTGCCCCTATTTGAGTCATTTGCTTTATCTTTACATCAATTGGAATGGACAGGGCACTGATGATACCATACTAGTAGACATAGCATTCTCAGGCCATCTATCCCAATTCAAGTCCTCACGCCTTCCGTCCCTCAGTCCCCCCTCGCCCACTCCAGGCCTTCATCTGTCCCTCCCTCCCTCCCCCCTCTCACTACTCAACCGCTACCCTACTATTGCCCCCCCCCCCCCCCCCCCAGTCAAATCCCCCCTCCCACTCACTAGTGTGAATCCCGTTGGCCGTGTGTTTCTCCCGTTAGCGCAAGGCAAATATAGATAAAATGGCCGCCCTATAGTATCAGCGTTCGTGACGCAAATTATATATCCTATTTGTTGCGACGTGGTTCCTGACTTTTAAATACTCGAAAACGAAAAAGAATACAATAAAATAAGCTCGTGAGACTATAAAAGAGCATCTGTCGATCTAAGTGGAATTACTTTGAATGCGTGGTCTGTTTTCGTGATTGTAACCTCTTTGGAGTGGATGAAAGAGGAAATGTAAATATTAAATTTAGTATTTTGCTCGCATTGTATGAATCATAAGTGCTTGGTTTTGTCATGGGTCACGTGGGCTAAATACAATTGTGTAACGTCTGGGTATATCAACAGGGCCTACAAAAAAGGCGGTAGACTACTTAAACGAGAAAATAAAATGTGTCAATAAAATGGAGGAACTTGTGGGACCAACTGTTTTCCTATATACTGTACTGCACATGCTATCTCGATATAATGAAAATGAAAAGTGCTATAGCCTTAATGGAAACGATTTCAGGGGAGGGGGGGTCGGTTTCGGAGAGTTCCGTTTGTTAAAACACACATTCATTTAATATGCGTACGCCTCGAAAGCCGTTATATTTCAGAAAATAGTCAATTTATGCAAATGGAATGGTCGTCCTAAACTATCATATAATGTATGATTAATTAGTTTTAAAAGTGTTCGTTTGCATCCCTATATACGTGTCCCCCACACCTATTTCTAAAGCGTTGGTTTTTATATACTAGAGGAATCCATCAAATATTCATGAATATGGAAATTTGAAGTTATAATCGATTCCATACTCGTATATCTATATTTTCTTATCATCAACATCACAAATTTGACGCCTAAATACTCTTATGGTATTCTAGTTTCACAACACTGAATTAATCATGTGTTTCCAGGTTGAGTGTCTCTTCATTGAGGGACATCTCTGATACCTGATACTGTGGGCAAGTTGGGGAGGGACGTGCCTCAATCGGGGGGTTGGGGGGGGGGGGGTATGGTCAGATAAGGGTAAAACGTCGTTGCTCCTTTGGAGGACGGCCTAAGTAACCCTTATCAGCCGTGGTCATGGTCTGATGGTCACGGCACATGGCACACTACACTTATGGGACGATGGCCTGGTCCCTGCACTCAGTACCCAAAGGGGGACGTCACCTGCGTTCTCCATCTTAAAAAAGACCCCCTTATTCACAGATTTTTGTGTAAAAAAACACCCCTTTCCCTCTCAAAACAAGGGTATTTGGGGGCCTAAAAATAAACCCTTTTTCTAAAAAACACGGGGAGTTTTAGAAACATACCCCTTTCTCTATGAATGACAGATATTTGATAGTAAAGAGTGTACTATAGGTTCAGTGGAATGCAACATAATTCCCAGTATATTGCCAGCCAAGGTCACATCCCCATCAAAATATACCCCTTTTCTTGGAAAACACGGGGATTTATTAAGAAAAATACCCCTTATTCTGGAAATTCAGGGGCCATTGGAAATGCTAGAAAATTGACCCTTTTCCTGTGTTTTTAGAACGCAGGTGACGTACATTATATACACTAAGTGCAGGGACCGGGGACGATGGTCATATGTCTCATAATTACGTAACTACTGTGTTCTTTAGCAGTAGACTAGAAGCATAATACTTTTTTTTAAAGAAAAGACCCGGGGGGAAAAGCTCAACGCACTTGTGGTATGATTTTAACGAGCTATATCTATATTGTGGGTAATTTTATTCAAGAAGGATTTGAAATAGAATTAGCAAACCGATTTGTCAGCCCAAAGACCACGTTTGTACACGTTTCTCTATAAATTACCCAACCATACCAGAAAGATTCACCCGCCCATGCATTTTCATCCAAATGGCACGGATATATTATTATACGTCAATGTGTTCCCAAATATTGGTAATTTCGATAACTGCAAGACATAACAAGGACTTTGCAGTTTCTGGTGTAGCTTTTAATGTGCTGAAATATCGTTGTCCGAATGTTTCAGCGATGTCTTAATCCATGCATGCTTTATATTAAGACATAACATGAGTAATGCTGGCTCTACGTGTGTTTTCTTTTTCCTTGTAGATGGTGGCTGTATAGATGACGTGAAAAGCGACAAGAGCATCGCGCTGGGAATTCAACATTGATTGGATTATTATCAACTGATAATAAATAAGTAAGTAAGTATAGGTTAATTATCCCCTGTATAGCTATTAAATTAACCGGTAGGTTAAATTCACCAACTTAACTGCTGACATTTGATCCATTTACCTCTTTTTAAATATGTCATTATGATTACAATTTTGCATTAAACAAAAACTTTTTCACAATCTTGTACTCTATCCCGTACTATGCAAGAGAGCAATCCGAATAAATGCTACTACAACAACAATTTTCCTTGTCACATCAATTTTTACCTACATATACAAACGTTTCTATATGCTTTATTTCCATTATGTTATCAGTATCAAATTGGATTTTCCCCTTTTATCATCATGATGTGCCTTGATAAATGCTTTAGCGCATATAAGGAATATGGAGGTTGTTATCAATTGAGATGAAAAATCCTAGATCAGAGTTGCACAAAGAAAAGAAACAGAGTCAAAAGGGAATCCAGACCATATCCGCTAGCAACTATATAGAATCCATATTATCATACTGTATGAATTACACCACGATGCTTAACTACCGTATTTAGGTGTACTGGTCTGTCTGATGATGCAGTTAAGTAGACTCGGAATATATGTACTACCATTATACGGACACCCTTACACCCATGTGGACTTGAGCAAACTAATTCCCGGCTTGCTGAGATTAAGATGCAAACGTACAATAGTGCCAACTGCAGAGGGGTACATAGGGCACATGAACAGAGCGAGAAATAGAAGAGAAACAAGAAGAATATGAATACTGCTCAAGAATACCCGTTTCAACGAGCAGGTGGACGACGCTTTATGACACAATATAATATTCTAAAGATCCATCCTGTATCTTAAAATTGTCAGGACACAAGGAAAGGTCAATTCGGTATGATGTGATGCTACTTTATATAATATCATAATCATACAACCGTAGTAGCGGAGGGTATAAATGTCTATCATATTCGTCTATATTGTCTACATGGATGGATCTGGCTTAAGGCATGGTGTATATGTACATGTAGTTACAAATTCGCCCACTTGGGGATGCCACCATACTGGCTATCATCTGTGTCTTATATATACACATGTAGCAACACCCATTGTGACATCCCAGTGGGCACAAAAGTCAGTCCAACATTGAATCAATGTTGAATCAACATCGAATCAACATTGACAATTATTTATCAATGTTGATTCAATGTTATGTGCCTATTGGGATAGAGCTTATATCTATAGGATGACATATTCAATACACATTTAACATTGCTTATTTAACGAGGGCAGACAGTCTAGAAATGTCAAATACTATTTTAACCCCCCTTTCTTTGACATAGAAAGCAGTAGCCGTAGTCTACTAGCAGATAAACCCTATAGACCTATAGATAATCCTAAAAAGTTGGGGAAAAAACATTGTCACATTTGGTTGAGTTGAAAGAGAAAGATATAATGATAGAATGTTATAGCGATGTTCAGCAATACAACAAGAGTCTACACTCTAAGAACAGTGTGTTACGTTACACACTTATCACCACGCTTTTCTGCAGCCACTTTTAACACACATTTTGGTGTAACACACTACACACTACACACTCATTGCCAAAAGTGGGTTGATTTCAAAGGTGTGTTGCAAATATGTGTGTATAACTCCCTATGCATGTTCCCGCAGCACACTGTTCTTAGAGTGTATGGTTTAAAAAACACAAGTAGAATTAACATTAGATCTGTGTGGTATTATGTATAGAAAGTCGGACCAATACATATATAGTCAACGTGGAAATACCGATGAGTTCTCTCAAGTGAGAGACGATACCTTAGAACATCCACAGAAGCCATACACTGAGACCTACATTTAGCCGCACCCTGGACATCCGCAAAACACCATCACCAGTTTATGTGGCATGAACTGCGAAAAGGGACCTCATTGCAGCTTGCACTAATGTCCATTTTCCAGGCCATATGTCACATATTTAAGTGAAACGCCTGCACTCTATATACAGGCTTCATATTGCTTCCTTATGTCACAGAGGTATATACCCTGGATCAAGTATACCTCACTCCTTTTATTTATAATCATTTCCAAAATTGAGTGTGTATATATATATATATATATATATATATATATATATATATATATATATATATATATATATATATATATATATATATATATATATATATATATATATACATGTACGTAGAACAGCATGGAAAACAAACCATAAATAACTCTTCCAGTGTATTATATCGAATTAATTAATCATGACCAATCCATTCCAAGACACACTAAACAGCACCTGGGAAGCGTGAGAGGAAACGAAAAATAGAGAGCATTGTTTATAATATGCACTTGGGGAACTTTCACGAACGAGGTCACCGGTCAGGTGGTGGAGGCTGCCTGATTTATTTGGTCTTGAAAACGGTCCGAAAAGAAGTGACGTCATTCATGAATGTTCCCCTGCCTTAAAGCGGCATTCTCACCAAGCGTCTGTCAGTCATATTTCTATACCATTGTACTAGTCTAATATGTAGTCATTGTGGATCTTTACCATGTATTATTACGTGAAATGCGCACACGATGTGCACATGTAATATTATTGAAATATGGCGAATGGGTCAACCGATGGACCTAAAAGGTCGATCAATATTGGTAGTAGTATAGTATGTATTGGAACGGGACTATAGTTAAGTACTGTTTATTACTCAATCGACCTGCAGCCAATCAGAGGCCTCCCTTTTGGCGGGAAATTCAAAAGCAGCCAATGAGAGGCCTCCCTTTTGGCGGGAAATTCAAATAGGTCACGTGACCGGAAGTGACCTACTTCCGGTCACGTGACCTTTGGGCGGGAAATTCAAATAGGTCACGTGACCGGAAGTGACCTACTTAAGAGGGTCACGTGACCACCATGTTGGCGGGAAATTCAAATAGGTCACGTGACTGGAAGTGACCTACTTAAGGGGGTCACGTGACTACTAGGTTGGCGCGAATTTCAAAATAAGTCACTTGAGATTTTTATGGATAAATAAATTTTAAAAAAGAAAAAAAGCAAGCTGAAAGCTTGCTAAAAAATAATTTAAAAATGTGGCTCTTTTTTTTAGGGGGGGGAGGGGCACTCTGGGGGGCACTCTTTAAGATGCATGGGGGGGGGGGGGAGGGGGGGAGGGGGGGAGGGGAAGGTTTTTTAAGAGTGAGACTCGCTTCTCTGCCCTCTCTTTTAGAGGGCAGAGAGGCGAGGCTACTGGTTCGTCTACTTACAATGAAATGTATCATGATTGCGTTTATGATGATGTGCATCATGATGTGACTATCTTACAACCCTATAAGAAATAAGCAAGGTCTCTCTCCTATACATGGGCGTACTTACACTGACTATTTGTAAACTAATGAATGGGACTTCCTCGTTAAAATCAGTATCTACAACTCTTTCAATCCTAAGGCTTTTTTTTGAGTTTATTCTTTTGTTCAATTTTGGGCCCACCTCAAAAGAGGAATAGGCCCTCGCTTGCTCATCAGAGCCGGGGTGTAGAAGGCCCCTGCCCTGTCGGGTACGTTCTGAGATAGATCGCCCTCTGGTACGTTTTTGGTTAGTTTGGAGCTCTCAGTCGACTGTCTTATCCACCTTAAAAAAACCAGACTTTCGGTGTCTCATGATAAAACTGGTGCCCTATACTAAGTGCTGGATTACTTTCTCATTTTTTTATTGTTCTATCCGATGCTTATTTAATTTTTGCACTGATAAAAACGGCTAGCTTGTACAAACACGCGGTCTATTTAAGTGTTAAGTGTAGAAAATGAACAGAACAGTGCACAGAAAATAGAGCTACCGACTACATTTCGCCCAGTCACTCAGCGGAGAACAAAAGAACTACTGACGTAGTGTACCCGCTATTCCGACAGTTGGCGCCACCGTTATACTTTTCCCGCGTGCGACATGAAGCCCTGGGTAGGTACTGGCTGTTTGGTTGTAGGTACCGAAACATAAAAAACTACAGCCAGCCCATGTCATGGTGAGACAGCTCTCTTATTCCCCCTTGAGTAGCGTCCGTAGGGCCTATGACAAAACCTAGTCCCGTACACTGAGCAGCTTCAGGTCTGAAGGCTCATACAGAAAAATGTGTGGGTGTGTGGGTGTGTGGGTGTGTGGGTTGCTTTACGCCTTAGTTAACAGCTATGGTCATTTCAAGGGCGGTGATGGTGATCGAATCTATGGCCCTTTTACCGAGACAAGGGTTCTTTTACATCCCACACTACATAGCAGAGAGACGTCTAGCAGATTCAGAGTGGATAGAATTTATCCACTGACCACGGGAGCCCCAGACAGCCGGTGACCAGTGGTGGTGGTGGAAGGGGTCAGGGGCAGTTTGTAGTAATCTGATACATCCTGGTCAGATACCACCACTAACCTTACCCCTTCTAACTGTGCCTGCAAACCCAAAATATTTGAATACCTGATTGAATTGATGTTATTCTTTAATAAGCATGACATGCATGTCATGTGCTTCACATAGGTACTTTATTTATGATTCAACTCCTACCAGAAGCCAGTATATAAGAAAATGTTTGATACAACGTTATCATGTTATACATTTTTGTATTACTGCTTCTAGAAGGAGTTGAGGCTTAATTAATTTACCTCTGTGGAACACAGAACATGAATAATATATCTATTTTAGAATTTCATCAAATTAATGAAGCCTTTTATCATCTTTGATTGTGAGGCATACGCTTTTCTTACACACAACAGCTGTCATCTATCAAGGGGCTCTGGATGGGGGGTCCCCATGTCGAATGTCGATCTTAGAAAATGGCCATGTCACATGTCAATGTCACTTAATAATGCTCATATCCCATGTCGATTTTAAGAATTGCTCATGTCGCCTGTCACTATGATTTTTGGGCCTCATGTCACTTGTCATTAGGCCTCATGTCGTTTGTCGATTATAAGAAATGGCCATGTCGCCATGTCGAATTTGGTGGTCCACACCCATTATCAAGTGTCAGGGCATGTTGGCTGCTTGACCACATAGTCTGTCATCACCCTTGTTTCTGTGCCTTATCTAAACAGCCAATTAGTGGCCGCTAGCCGAGAGTACCTCCCTGGTCACCTCTCCCAAATCTGCTAGACGCCTCACTGATAGGGGTGTGTGGGTGTGTGGGTCTGTGTGTGTCTGTTCGGTCTGTGTGTGCACGCGTCTTGCACTCTAGTCTTGCGGACCACTGTTAAGACTGTGGTTGGAGAGCGCGACATAGCCGCCCGCTACACTCTCCAAACAGGGGTCCGCAAGACTAGGCCAGATCGCGCTCTTGCTTAAAGGTGCACCTCAACTCAGTGCGCCTTTAACAGCCGTCCCAAATAGGTGAAGTTCCTGACGCGGCACAGCGCTTCCCACCAGTAGCCAATCAGCGCGCCGAACGCCGGACACACCTCCACCGTGTGAGCCTCTAAGTAGGTCACACGAATCATACTAAGATACCGAGGTCTTCAGTCGGTTCGTCGCGACGGCCGCGAGCGATTGCGCGGTCGTCTAGATTCACTGCCTTGATTGGCAGAGGGGGGGGCTGATTACCCCCCGTCGGATGAATTGCGGCGAAACCATAATCAATTTTTCGCTGTTTTAGATAAAAGAGATCCAGAGCTATCCGCTCGTCCAAGAATTATTTTTCTATCAGCCCGGGATCACCCTCAAATTAAGGCCTAAAGTCCAAAAACCCAAAATTTTTTCCCTATGGGATTTCAAGGTCTAAGCGTTTTTTGTGGCCCCAAGGAGCAGCTCACGGGTTCGAACCCTGTAAACGCCTTGACGCGCTTTCGTCGCCTTAGGCGACGTGGCTAGACGTCTTGACTAAAACTTAGTGAGGGTTCGAACCCGGAACGTCCGTATTAGACGCCTAATTTCTACTAGCCCCGAAAACGAGAGTATCACATCTATATAGGTCAACCATGTTAGCCTTGGTTTAAGTGCGTGCAGAACCGTGTATTGTGCATTTATGCAGCATACAGATATGGAGACAGGCTGCTACAGTGTCAAATTGATCGACATTGTATGTAACTGGACATGAAGAAGGATAATTTTTACTTAGTTTTCTAAAAAAGAGGGTAGTTCTCGGTACTCCTCCAGCAGCAGTGGTAGAGGGGTCGGACAGGTACTTAACCCTATTTATAGGGGCGCTAAGGTAGGGAGTTTGATAAATTTTTGAAAAATGAGTTAAAAAATACATATTGGTTCCATTAGTATAGATCCCTATGAGAGCTTTTCAGATCTGTAAAAGATCAGGGGTTTCTATCCTGCCTAGATCCAGAAATATCATGGTGAATGCAACTGAACATATTTCCCATTTCTGTGATCTAGGCAGGAGAGGGGCACTTTCACAGCAGTTAGGGGTTCTGTAGCTCTAGCCCTCCTAGGCACCCTTCTAACTCAGACAGAACAGGTTAACTTAAAATGGCTAGGGACATCATTGGGCAGAGGCACATACATCTGGATTTCACATACGTCTTCAAGAACACAATTACCAACATCCCCATGGTAACAAGTTTTAACAACTCATATTTATTTATTACATTTTGACATGAAGAATGTCACCATAATATTGTAGGCTACAGAAAACAGAGACTCTTATCTTTCTCCACTAATGGTTCCATTCATGTTGACTGCCATGATATTGTGATTAAAATGAGGGGTTTGTGTTTTTTATAGCTCAAGAAATGAGGTCAGGGGGGGCTATTTTTATGCAATGCATCAGTGGGGGTGCTATTAGGAAGGGTTCATATTGGATCACAGAAACGGGCAGACTACAGCGTTATTCACATCTTTTGACAGGGACTTGGTTGGTTGTTGGGCTGCTTTACGCCCTAATTAACAGCTGAGGTCATTTCAAGGGGGGTGATGGTGATCGAATCTATGGATGCCTGAAGGTGGAAAGCACACACCCTACACTTTTACCGAGGCAATGGTGCTGCTCAAAGGGTGTGGCGAGCTAGACTGGAGGATGTAATAACTAGGCGGCAGAGGGGCTAAAAAGACAATCACGTAGTAGTAGGTCTACTTGGATCTTGAGTAGCCGCCTTTGTGGTTATAATTACCTAGACTAGTTGGCTCTGCCAGCCTGGTCAAGTGAAAATTGGTAAGGAGACTATGAACTAAGCTAAGCTCGGATTTTAAAAATGGTCTATAAAAGTATAATAAAACTATAGCACCCTCTTAGATTTGATGATAAGACGCTGCCTACTAGGTATACGCATTTGTACAAGGGTATCATTGTGTATAAAACGCTCTTTTGGTACATCATCCCGACTCTACACGAGCACCATTTTCAACGACAGATAATGCTGTAGTTAGGGTGGCCGGAGGGTCGGCGTGAGGGCCCAGTGTGTATCTGATCCTATGTTAAATGACCCTTTTATGATATGCCCTCATTTTCGATTCAAGGCAGATAGACACTTCTAGTAATTTGTTATCAACAGATCCTGAATGGGTCCATCCTATACAGGCTGGATAATGCATTATAAACTGTATTACATAATGTAATTCAGGGGCAATGTTGACAGACCTCAGGTTTTGAGTCTCCTTTAAGCTCATAACTGGGAAATCTCTTTAACCTGACCTTTGGGAGAATTTGCACTGGCTGATGGCAAATCCATGTATCAACGAGATTCCTTTTCTGTTTGAAGCATCTTGAATGCAGCTATCCCATGGAGGGTCCTATAACTACTTAGGATATTGTTATCTTTTTTGAGATAAGCCACCTAAATTGCGCATTTTCAGGGCTCTTTTTTTTTTAATAGAAATCTTTAATTGGTAGTTTACGGTAAATTACTGAATATAGAGATAAATCAAGTTAAAATAATGCATTTTGAATGGAAATGATACAATCTACCGCCAGCCAGCGTCAGAGCATCTGCTGGGGGTCATATGAGGACCTCAGACCCCAATCTCAAGTATTAAAATCATATAAATAACACTAGAGGACACCTTCTGTCATACAGTTAGATAGAGAAATCTTAGTTCTCCCAATAGCCACTATAGCATGGCAGGGCTATAAGTAAGCCATGGGTATGGCATGTCTTCTCTATATAGATCTTCAGATCTGTCAGAAAGGTTTGAGGAGTGAGGTATATGTAATCAGCTACAGTTAGTTACCTAGTTACTCTATCAATATAACAGTGCTAATTTGTTAAATGCGAATATTGAGACATTCTAGACATACATAATACATGTGTGTCTAGTTTATTTTCAAAAATGCTCCGGCCACCCTACTGTAGTGAATTTCCCATCTCAAGGCGAGCCCCGCGCTGGGTGGTGCTTATGTCTCGTAAGAGCTCCATCTCATAAGTATTAGTTACCATCACCTCACACCCGTTTAACAACAGATTCAGGGTCTAATTATGGAGACCCTGGAGTAGGATTAACAATATATCCCAATGTCTGTGGTGGACATTTACGACATGCAGCCTGCCTCCTAGAGGTGATAGATCTGACCACAGGTCCGCAATATGGAGCTCCCCCTCTGAGAGTATCAAGGTTTGCGTATAGTCTCCTGCAGTTTAATCTGTTATCTCCCCCTTTGTCGACCTCGCCAAAATCCTGGGAGATTCACTTTAAACCTAAGTCCTACCCTTTTTTATTCTTTGTTTATTGTGTGGCCCCTAAAGAGGGGCCGCGGTGTTGATTAATTACACCACATGTTAAGCAGCATGAGATCAAACCTCCCTCAAAAGCGTCAAGGCTCAAAGTCCTGTTGGACGGGAACCCTGTGTTGCTTTCGAGGACGAATGGTTGAGTGATCCGTTGCAGAATACCGATCCGTCAGAGGTTCTGACTTTATATAGCTTTTATATCGCTTTAGATATGGTGTAGTATTTTCAATCTCACTATAGTTTAGTTGATATTTCAAAGAATCTGCCTCATTCTATCAGAAATACACAACGTTGACATGTTTCTTATATTCAATATATTAGAAGTGTGCTTTGTTGCTTATTATAGGTCATTATGCGTTTAAAATGTTCGCGAGTATCGTGGAAATGTACAAAAACCCTATTGTGGCGTCATCTGACGAAAAGAGCGGAGAACTATACTAGAGCATGTAATCGCCAGACCAGCAGGCGGCGGCAGAGTGGTCAAAAGACAATCTCGTAGTAGTAGGTCTACTTGCATGTTGAGTAGCCGCCCTTGTGGTTGTAATTACCTAGCCTAGTTGACCCTGCCGGCCTGGTCAAGTGAAATTAGTAAGGAGACCACCCATTAACGTGCTCCACAGTCTTTAGACAGTTAAGACTATAGTCAAGACTGGAGAACTTGGCGAGACGCCCCTCTGGGAGGTCATAATCCTCACTGTTAGGTGTTAGCTCATTAACATCAGATACCATATTAACAACCCATTTAAAATGTTCATTTTAATAGCAACTCACCCTATTCTGACAAAATCCTATTAGCAGGTAACCTCTGTATAAACCATACTGCAAACATCTGCTACTTCCAGCGTCTGCCTCGTGACTGATAGTGTACAACAAGACGAAGTGGGCAGAGATTAGAAAAAATGAGGCTCTTTATATAGCCGAGAGAGCAGCTAATCTGGATGTTCTAAGCTTGTTTTCACCTAGAGCCCCACCCTCTTCCAGAGAGAATCAAATCGCTTTTCACCTGAACCCTTCCACCCCTAATCCATCAGCATGAAAAGAGAGATAACGAGTGTAACGTGCGCTACATGTATATGGGATTATAGCTGGTGAAGAGATAAAGCCGAGTCACCTGTGTATACAAAGACTACAGGGGGTGATTAACGCCAGGTGTGACGCGCCAGCCCGTGAACGGATTATCTTTTAAGCTGACGCTTAAATTCAACTAGCTAGCTGCCGTCCACACCACTCACTGCGGCAAGAGGAGGTGCTTTTGTTTTACACTTGAGTCGCTTACCACACGGTCTCTACCTCACAGACAGACACGCGCCCCCTGTAGCTTTTTTTTTTTTTTTTTTGTATACACACGCTAATCTCATAACCCCCTTATCCGTTATACAGGTAACGGGTATTCTCTTTTAAAATAGCTGCCAGTCAGCTTAGCTCTAGAAGCAAGAAGGTGTGTATAGGCGCCTTATAAGTCGGCAGGGGGTAAATACTAGTGAAAAAGGAAGGCAGGTGTGCAGGTAGCTTTTCTAACAGACACGTGTGTGCACTAAGCTGCTTAAGTCTAAACCCTCCCGCAGTAGTCAGGCGGCATGTGAAAACTTACTTAACAGATCTCTTACATTGAGTAGAGTCTCTGTGCTGAGAGAGTCTTTTCAGCTATTTTAAGAGGATTATCTAGGACAGGGTACATAAGGAGTGAAACGCCGAATAGCGGCTACTCAGTCTCGTGCAGCACAAGCAGCAGCATCTGGCAGCGGCTTCAGCAGCAGCTGCACGTGCAGCACAAGCAGCTGGCAGCGGCTTCAGCAGCAGCTGCACGAGCAGCACAAGCAGTAACATCTGTCAACAGCATCCGTGACATCGTCAGCAGCAGCAGCAGCAGCAGCAGCAGCAACATCTGTCAACAGCATCCCCCATGACATCGTCAGCAGCACAAGCAGCCAGCAGCTGCTGCAGCTGCTTCAGCAGCTGCTGCACGAGCAGTAGCACAAGCAGCATCCGTGACATCGTCAGCAGCAGCAGCAGCAGCAGCAGCAGCAGCAGCATCTGTCAACAGTATCCATGACATCGTCAGCAGCACAAGCAGCCAGCAGCTGCTGCAGCTGCTGCATGAGCAGCACAAGCAGCACAAGCAGCAGCACCGACAGCAGCAGCAGCAGCGGCAGTGTGGACCACTAAATTCGAGATGAAGCCTAGTGACATTTGACATGAAGCTTGAAAAACATAGTGACAGGTGACATGAACAATTCTTAAAATCGACATGAGATATGAGCATAATTAAGCGACATCGACATGCACCATGGCTATTTTTTAAGACAAACGTCATATGTCATAGCCTCCTCATCCAAACCTCCACTAGTAGTGCTCTATAAGCGCAAGCTTTGCCTTAAGAGAGCTGTAGCTGTGAACCCTCTCCTCCCCCCGTGCACACAGGTGAATTATCAGAGTCAGCCAATGGTGCCAATACCACTCTCATACAAGGGTCAGGCGCTGCTGGACTATAATAGATGAGTCAAGGACTGTTCTACTGAGGGTCAAGCAGGCTAAGTCGGACATTCAATGACAGGCAGGTCTTTGGCAAACTTGCTTGAAAGTCTGGACAGCATGGACAGACTGGGGCATAAGGATCTCGCATGGTCAGACTTTTCAAGCAAGTTTGCTAAAGTCACGTTATTGAATGTCCGACCTAGCCTGACCCTCAGTAGAACGGTCCTTGACCCATCTATTATAGTCCAGCAGTGCCCGACCCTTGTCTGAGAGCGGTTTAGGTGCCATTGGGTGCCTCTGATATTTGCCTCTGTGTAAGATGAGAAAAGGAGCTGTTGAAAGACTATATTTCAAGCTAGAAAACTGTAATTGTATAGGAGAGAGACCTTGCTTATTTCTTATAGGGTTGTAAGATAGTCACATCATGATGCACATCATCATAAACGCAATCATGATACATTTCATTGTAAGTAGACGAACCAGTAGCCTCGCCTCTCTGCCCTCTAAAAGAGAGGGCAGAGAAGCGAGTCTCACTCTTAAAAAACCTTCCCCTCCCCCCCTCCCCCCCTCCCCCCCCCCATGCATCTTAAAGAGTGCCCCCCAGAGTGCCCCTCCCCCCCCTAAAAAAAAGAGCCACATTTTTAAATTATTTTTTAGCAAGCTTTCAGCTTGCTTTTTTTCTTTTTTAAAATTTATTTATCCATAAAAATCTCAAGTGACTTATTTTGAAATTCGCGCCAACCTAGTAGTCACGTGACCCCCTTAAGTAGGTCACTTCCAGTCACGTGACCTATTTGAATTTCCCGCCAACATGGTGGTCACGTGACCCTCTTAAGTAGGTCACTTCCGGTCACGTGACCTATTTGAATTTCCCGCCCAAAGGTCACGTGACCGGAAGTAGGTCACTTCCGGTCACGTGACCTATTTGAATTTCCCGCCAAAAGGGAGGCCTCTCATTGGCTGCTTTTGAATTTCCCGCCAAAAGGGAGGCCTCTGATTGGCTGCAGGTCGATTGAGTAATAAACAGTACTTAACTATAGTCCCGTTCCGATACATACTATACTACTATTGGTGTTAGCGAAATGAAAGCCGATGCTTCCAATAAATATAATATTGTATTGTATGCCTCGCCATACTATGGTTAGTTTTGTGTTGGTTTCAAATGCTTGGGCAGATCATCCACACATGTGCTGCCCCCTGGTGTTTGACAAACACACTACACATCATTTAAAGTCATATCGAGGATGCAGGTGGGCAAGGTAAGTTGACGAGGAAGGAAGAGTATATGACGAAAGGAGGAGAAGGGAGAGGAGGAGGAGAAGGAGGAGAAGGAGGAGGAGAGAAGAGGATATCTTAATACAAGCATGATATAATTACATACACGCAATGCATTCCCCATGAGGAGAAAGGGGAACCCCATACAGAACTATATTAGAGACATGGCATGGTTAGAAATGACAATAGGGGAGAATAATCTGCTGACAATGCTATTGCAATGGTGAAGTTAAAGAAACACTTAAATATTTGGATTTCTTTCTTTAGCATCCCACGACCATGAATCCTGTAGCCTATAAATGCCAACACATTTGATGATTACGTAAAAAAAGAAATCGAACACAATCACCTCTATACACTGTGCACCTGAATATATGTGATCATTATCAGATTTGGACTAGAAACACATCATTCAAAGGATTCATACTACATGTACCTAGGCGTCTACACACATCTTATATACTGGCATGGATATAAATCATATCTAGTGCGCTGTGAAGGTTTTGCAACATTACCTAGTATGTATGGCCTTCTATATAGGTTTAGTTAAGTACCACTATGCTGCTAGGAGACTGGTACATATGCTAGCTTTGCTACTTACCACATTTACATTTTTCATGTACATTGTTTTTGAATCTATGAAGCGGAAGGAAAATATTTTTAAAAGGTGCTTTTTCCTTTTAGGAATATTGTCTATTCTACATTTTTTCCATATTTTATCACTGCCATACTAATCTCAATAAGTTGTCATATTACGTATTGCATAATAACAAAATACAAATGTTTCATTTCCTATTCTCAATTGCCAATAAACAAAATTGTTAACATACCTGTAGAACCGTCGTAGATTATACGCTCCTGATTAAAATTTAAATCCAAAGTCAACTTCAGGGGAAGTCCACACAGCTACATAGATGTACTAATCATAGGCACTTCCATTTTGTACGTATACTATCCTACATCCCTCCTCCTGCCCCGTCCCATCCCGCCCTCAGCTTCAATTCAAATGACCAGCAAAAATACCCCGCCGCCAAACCAGCCTCACAGCCCAATTGCACACGAAAGCAACTAGTTTAACCCATTTCCGGCCTGTTTTTAGACACTGCACTTTTGGTGAGCCCCCATGATACAGATGGGTCTATAGCTCTGGAGGCTGGAGTCGGCAGGGTGGGGTTGGAATTAACCACTTATGGACCGGATAGTGTCTTGATGTACCATATGCAGTTGGTTGCTATCGTGGATAAATACAGTGTTGGTGTTAAAATTAGACTCACCAGGGCTGCATGCATTGGCGTATCATGCCAATCCTTCAGGAGTGCATCAACATCATGGGGGTCGGCATGATGCATCAATATAACACCAGACTCACCAGGGCTACATTCATGCTTCATCCCAACCAAGGGTAGGCCCATAGTAAATTAAAGCATGCTGCAGCGCTTAAAGGGTTAGCCATCATTGTGTGGGGGTTGGGGTGGTGTAACCTGGGTTTATGTAAACACTCCTGCCGTGACGTCCTCCATTAGTACCAGTGCTAATGGCGCCACTACATGACAACAGCACCCCCTAGTGGGACGCAGCACCAACTATAGACCAGACGCTGCCTGCCGCCTAGCGGGTGTGTGGGGAACCAAGGCAGCTGGCGCGCACACACACGTACAATGATACACACACCCCATTTGGCAGATTATACATGTGTCTAAACCTCATTCTTTATTAGGGTATTAACCCTGACCTTCCATATGATACCCACTTTCAGTATGAGCCCACCTTCTCCGCACCGGCGCCAGAGGAATGTCATCCCATTGGGATGATTCAGCCCAACTGGTTATTAAACGACGGAAACCAGCGTTTCTTTAGCTAAGATGCTGTCTATACCAGTTAAACCCCCAGCTCCCATATAAATAGCATTCACCTTGGGCATATGCAAATCACCTGTCAGACCATGGTTTGTCAGAGGGAGATGACATGTTTGTGTATTGACTAGAATATAGCTACTTACCACCTCTATATTTTGTCATGGTAACTTATGAATGTTTCCCAGAGCAAGCTATACCAAAAGAACTTTACACATGACACTTGAATCAATAGAATACAGGGATACAATTCCAAGTGTATATGCTGAGTGGGTGGTAGTGGCTGTGTGATTGGCAGGTACCCTGTGTTGTTTGTGTATACCTGGGGGACAGAACACATGGGGCTGAGGTCTGAGTACACCCCACAGGCCAGGACCCACACCTGGGGAGGCCTTATGACCTGTAGGTTACTGATATGGTCACTGTACAGGTCTGCCCTCTGTGGAGAATTATGGTACTAAAGACCTTACTTCAGTACTGGGTGCCTGACCTAGTTTGTGTAAGACCTCCCCTCCTACTGCCCCACTGTGGCTAGTTATACACAGCACCTGTCCGTCACCTTACAAGCCACTCCCCTGAACCTTACTGGACGTGCAGTAAGATCTGCGGGTTTAAACAAATACAATTCAAAGGGAAAAAAAGAATGATTCTCCCGCCCTCTGTCCCCTGCCGTCTGTCTCTGTCTCTGTATCAGTCTCTATCTTTGCCTGTCCCTCTGTCTCTGCCCTAATATGTCTTCCCTCTGTCCTTTGACCTTTGACTCTGCCCTCTATGTCTGGGCTCTTGTCTGGGGTCTGACTCTATCTATGCTCTCTGATATCTGTCCTCTACACTCTGCCTCTGGCCCTGACTCTTTATTTCTGCCCTCTACATTCTGCCTCTGGTTCTGACTCTATTTCTACCCTCCGACACTTGTACCCTTTACACTCCCCCTCTGCCTCTGGTTCTGACTCTATATCTGCCCTCTACTCTCTACTACTCTAGTTTACCCTTTGCCTTCCATCCTGTGCCTCTATTCCTGCCTCTGCCGCTGTCATGTGTCTCTCCCAACGTCTCCCCCTCTCCCCCTCTCTCTCTCTCTCACCCCCTCCGCCTCATCCCCGTCTCTCTAGATCTCTCGGCCTCTCTCTCCCCACACCTCTACCCCACCTGGTGGTAGGTTGTGTAACTACAAGTAGTCCCAGCTGACGACCCTGGTGGTGGATGATGCAACTAACTGGTGTAGGAACCGCATACTAGAGTCAGAGTGGGCGAACTTTCATAAATTGCATCAATTAAGGGCGGATCCAGGATTTTCAAAAGGGGGGAAGGGGGGAGGGTGTGTGTGTGCGATATAGGCAATGTACTGGGGGTGTTGAACGTTTTTACATCAAAATGTATAGGAAAGTAGGGGGCGCACGCCGGGTCCGCCCCCCCCCCCCACCTTCGCCCTGAATCGCATAATAGGATCTAGCTTTTTATGTGTGACATAAGTTATAGCTATCGGTACCATAGTTCACTTACCATAAATAGGTCACAGTGTGTAGTTTGCCAACCACACGCTCCAAATAATATGTATAATTAAATCAAGAAAATGTAACTCACAATCACACCACGGCACGGTCACTGTTGGCAAGTATGGAGTATTGTCTCACTTGTCTTCTTGGTATGTTCCCGAAGACCCCAGGACCTCTGTATGATTTAAACCCCCAGTAAGATCTGCGGGTTTAAAGTCTCCATCCACAGGCCAGGGCAGAGGTCATCAACACAATCAATCAAACAATACCATACCCCAGCAAAAACCTTTTAACACCTTCTCACGGCTTGGAGTTTGGGTCGGCAAGATCAATCAACCATGGTATGACAGAAGTGCTCGAGGGGCGCGCGGGGGGGGGGGGGGGCACTTGTGTTTTTTTCCGACACAGGTGTGCGGCTGGACCTCTGACCACCCTTACGCATGTTAAGGTGATTTTGACCCCAAAGACTTACCCAAAAGCTCAGGACTAGGTTTTGAGAAAATTGCAACAAAATAGATTATGGTTGAAAAAAATTGATTTGCAGAAGAAATACTTTCTGGGGAAGTATATTGCCAAGAACATGGACATTCGAAGCGAAAACTGACAAATCTGGGTGAAAACTCCTTGTTACGGCGAATTTTCTTGAGAAATGGACCCCTCTTAGGGCGATGTTGTGGGAAAAAGTACCCCTACCAGCCGCACACATGTGTATACAAAATATGTGAAGCCCCCCCCCTCCCCTGTGCTAAGGTGCTTCTTGAGCTACAGGGTAGTTAGTTTTCACATTTCAGCTATGGCACATCTATAAACTGTGGATACCGGCTGCAACTGCTGTGAACAAGTCGACGTATACTCATGAAGGAGGTAGGTACAATTGATGTAGATATAGCTAGGGGTAAAGTCTCAGGGACGATAGTTCACATGGTCGATTGACTAATAACTGATGTAATGATTACACACGCTCCCACGTGATCATTACACAGTATGCGAAATAACCTTTATCTTTAATACCCCTCCACTGTGGTATAACATGTAAGACAAGGCACTGGGTAGAAAGGCCATAGTAGGCCTACATGCAGATCTATACTTTGCATCGTGTCTTCTCGGGGGAATTATATATATGAGAAGCCATGCAGAAAGGGATGGATTCTTAAAACGTTTACAAATGAAATCACACATTCTTGAACCCTTTCCAAATTAAAGCCCTCCACAACCATTGTCATCGGGAATGGTCACGTGCAGCTTTTAATGTATAGCCCAAGTAATGTTTATGGATGAAATTCCCCAGCCAGTGACGTCATTTGTGACGTCATTGTGTTAATGATAAATTGGCGTTGTGGTATAGTCTGTGGTAAATTATTATGATTAATTATTTAAGTGTTCCAAATCACAGCTGTGTCAAGGTCAAAGTTTAGATGGAAGTGTATCATTTATATCAACGCTTCTATCAACCCTTTGGGTCCTTGGAGTGCTAATTATTCAACAAGGGCAGAAGGTTTATGTATATGAAATTAAATTACCAGTAGGTGCACATTATAGAGCCAATTACCTCCCATGCTCCCCCATGCATATCATCCTTACCATTACATTAGCGCACCTAGCTAACGTTATGGTAACACTGCTTGTAAACCACTTGTTTTGGGGGTATCTAACCCCCACCCACCCTATATATAGGGTTGAGCACCTGTTCCGACTGTTGCTGTAGGGGTACCAACATTTGGTTCTTTAACTACACCTTTACTATGTGCCATTGGGACCTCAGGTGTCTGGCGCCCCCTCCCTTTTCGGGGGATTTTTGGACTACAACAAAGGCTCAAATTTCACGATCTTGGAGACAATTAAACTCTAAAGTATTAAAGCGCCCTAAAAAGTACTAAAGGGCCCTACACATTATTTTATGAGCGCCCAGCGCTTATCACGTACATCGAATACGGTACACTACTTTAAGGTATACACCAGGATCTACACATGCGGCACCTGGTGGCAAAAAATGAAACTACCTAAAACCATGCTAAAAGCATATCTCCCTTTTGCATATCATCTAACTCACATTTACTAACCCTTTAAATGCCTCCCTATGGCATTCTACACATCTTGTCACTGTTTTTATTCTGCTTTGAAAAGCTGTGCCCTACGCTTTTATAGGTGTTTAGACTGACTAGAAAATATTTGAATAAATCCCAAACTGTTTTTATTTATCAATGAATCACTTTTTCTTTTGTTGTAAAATGTATCTTATTCTAAATTTGTGTTTTTTCCCTAAATCAGTCATGGCTCTTTGGTTTCACCTATGACTACTCATTTTCATGGATTGATTATGTTGCATATAATCTCCACTAAAGATCTAAGAAGTTTGGTTGAGATATTATGGGTCAATCTTTCAAAAATTTGAAAAACATTGAAAAAATAAGGGTTTACCCATACGCGGTCATAGTTAAGGGTGTCCTATCTTCAAATGTCTATATATCAAAATCTAGCACTTTGAGGTATTGATTTCTTTGCTTCTATTACATCACCATAATTATATCAAACTAATATAATCACAAGTGATTAAGAGATATTATGGGTAGATCAGGATTGACCGAACCCTGGTGTATACCTTTAAGTCATGGCCGTAAGCTTAAATATTTTATGATATTTGATATAAGGACATTTATGGCTATATGTAGCCTCGACTGGGTTGACTTGAATCACAGGTCATTGGCCTACCTGCTTTTCAGTATAAATAAAAGAAATTATAATACAATTAACCAATTACTGTCACCTTATACTTGGGGGTTTTGCCATTAATGTGATGGTATTCTACTTACCATACCGTCTCAATTTGGTGCCAGGGCGTTCTTCAATTTGGCGGGGCCATCAAACCCATGATAGGCGCTTATACAATATTCTATTTTAGTGCTTAAAGGCCCAGCGCCCCTATATATAGGGCTGAGTATCTGTCCCGACTGCACTCTGACTGTTACTGGACGTGCAGTAAGATCTGCGGGTTTAAGGAATATTACAAGAACCCTTTACCCAGGCACTTATACAAGACTAGGCTGTGTCTCATGAGATCGGGCCAATGTGAACATCTTTAACTGGGTGCCATCTTTGACTTCGTGACAGAAAACAGTTTATTTAGGGCAGGTGAAGTTATATGTGGATATATAACCATCCCCATTTTCTTTATTTTATCCCTTACATATTCAAAGAAGAAATTTATTTTTCGTAAAATATTCCGGTCAAAGATGGCACCCAGTCAAAGATGGCACCTTGAATAGACAATGTGATCAAGGAGCATTGGGGAAGGACTTGTCTACATTTGAAGTATATTATGTGTAGAAAGTGTTGATCAGGTTGTCACCGAATTCAGTTTTATTGCGATAGTAAATTAAATAGTTGTTAAACGTTTTTCTTCATTGAAGTAAATCATAGATGACAACCATAACCATAATTTCTAATACTCAGATTAAAAATTTAAAAAAACAAACTGGTTTGTCGGGTTTTGAGTTTGACAATATTTGTATTTGGCTAATAAATTTCACATTTCACAGAGCATTCTAAATCATAAAGCCAATGAGTGTACATAATGACCCAGCAAATTAGCGTTTATTTGAGATCATCTGCGTTATCCTATCACGCATTGCGTCAAAAACGTGTACATTGCGTAGGGGTTGCGTTAATCGCAAACCCACTCAAACTGACGCAATGCGTTAGACGCAGATGGTCTCAAGTTGACACAGTTTGCTTGTATGCGTTGGTCACATGACCTGCTTGGTGGGAAGGGGGAGGGGGCTTGTGAGGGGGAGGGGAATTAGTATTAGTGGGAGGTAGATATACCATTTCCTCCCTTGTTCTTTTTGTATGTTCATCTTTATTAACATCAATTGAAATACTCTTGTTCCTTGAGACCACGGTTCCAATGTAGTAGTAGCTTTGTGTATCTGGAAAGAGATCAGTCCTGAGATGGGTTCAAACAGTAGACTATACATATATGTACACCCTACATGTACATGTGCACAAATTGCTGTTCCCTTATTTATATCTCAATGAGAACACTTGACCATAAGTTACCAGTAGGCTGGGTATGTAAGATGCTACATTGTTAGGTACAGACAGTTTATGATAATAGAATATGTTTTAAGCTGAGCTAGAAAGGAAACATGCAACTGCTTACCATATACACATCCTTCCTCCAGTACCTCCTTGTGCTAACTGCCACTTCTCTGAACAAAGAGATTTGAAACTTGAAAACTTGACCAATCAGAGAAGATCTGTCTCAATTCTACATTTGAGTGGGGATGAGTGAGACCTGCGTTAGAATACTCTCATCTCACGCATCCCCACGCAAACCTAACTCATTGTTTGCGTCAGTTGAGTGGGTATGATTGAGACCTGCATTAGAATACTCTCATCTCACGCATCCCCACGCAAACCTAACTCATTGTTTGCGTCAGTTGAGTGGGGATGCGGGACTGTTGCGTCAACTCACGCAAAGCCAACGCATCCTCACACATTGCGTTAGAACGCAAAATTCCTTCACGCATACTCACGCATGTTCACGCTTGTATGACGCAAATTTGCTGGGGATATACATACGATTTATACGATTATTCACACTTGTGTAGTGGATGTGGAAATATAAGTCAAACTCAAATTCCAAATTCGGTTTCAAGTGCAACAGGTTGCGTTTATTGAAGTTTTGAAGGTTCATAAATACAGATCTGTAGTATTACATAATGCACTGATTCAAATGCTACAAATGTAGGTACAAATGTACAAAGACAAGCACTGGTTCAACGTATGTAGGGGAGCAGATCAGAGCAAGGTATCAAATAGGAGTTACCAGTCGGTGCTATTTATGGGTGATTGGGGAGACCTCAGTCTACAGTAACCGTATCCTTAATAACTTCCTCCCTATCTTCTGTCAGCCCATCTGGGTCTATACTCAGTCCTATTGCTGCAGCAGCCTTACACAACTCTATGAGGGGAGCCTTTGTAAGTTTACAGTCACACCATGTGTAACTCTTTCCCAGAGTGCGAGTTCCACACTCTGTCCAGTTCTGCCATGGTTTAGAAGTGATCCCCACTGGCTGGTTTTACCTGAACTGACTGCACCCATCACAGGGCACTGCGTTTGTTTGATTCACAATCAGCCATAAATAGCACTGACTGGACAATCCTATTGAGTTCTGAGACCAACTAGTGAAGGAGTTGATGGCTAATATATGGCCAAGCTGGCCCCAACTCGTGCTTGGACGCGTCCGACCGACATCGCTGGTATCTGAGGGGCCATGACCGTGTCACTTCCCCCATATATTGGGGGGCTGGGATTCCTACGCTGTACCCATCTGCACTTTTCATACTACAGCACCAAGCGCACCAGAACTATTTTAACCAGCAACCTTTAGTGCCAGCAATGACGCTAGGGAACAGAGGTCAAGGTGGGGCCAGCTTGGTATACGGCTACCGGCCGTAGCACCACCGGAAGTCCGACGGCGGTAAGGGTGCACCAGCCAGATGCTTCCACCTGGTCTGATGAGGCCAAACCACACACACCGGATGCCCAGTGCAGCGATGCGGCACCCCAGGTGCTTCCACCTGTAAGTGACGCACGCAACCTACTAGCCGGTAGTCGAAGAACATACCAAAACCACAAATTGCTAGCCTGTGTCTGGCAATTTTGTGAACTCTAGTCTACCACAGCTGGCCCAATGCTTTCAGGCTTTTTTTTGAAAAATTCCTTGTCCATTGCATAGAGTTGTGCCGGATGCAGGTTTGGGTAATTGTATTTATCTCTATGTTGCTCAAAGCTAACAGATTGGAACTTGAAGTCCCAACTTTGTTAGGCAACTCAGGGATGGAAATGCAACAGAATGTTTCTTCATACAGGAATACTATGATGTAAACTAGTGTTACGCTACTACATGTATACCAGTTTAAAACAATAGGAGAATGGGGTAGGGGGGTGATACATGTTTCACACATTTCTGGCCACACTTTAGACTATAACAATAAATAACATAATTATTGTAACATATTGCGTTAAGCAGAGACATAATTTGTCATATTATTTATGACCTAAGCTACCATGAAGCACCAGCAGAAAATTAATATACACACACATACACACACACACACACACATATATATATATATATGATATAATATTATGTACAATTACATCATCAACTGTTACAGATGATAACATCCCGAATTTCTACCATGAAAATCAAAGCATGTTTTCTCATTCCATGGTTGGAATGTGCATAATATCGAATGGCCAAATACTGTACTGCACTTTAACCTACGGTGGAGGGCTAAAAGAAAGCATTTCACACCTTGCTTATTTCTACTTAACCCACGGGGGAAGGCTTAGACAAAGGACTTCGCACCTTGAGTATATTGTATACCCGAGGGTTAAGTCAGATAGACTACACCTGGCCAGGGTCCTTCCATATACCGACTGCCCACTGGTCATCGACTCGGTGCATAACACCTCGTCTTGACCCTGTGGGGCAGTGGGTATATGGAAGAACCGTGTCCAGGTGTAGTCTATCTAACACCTAACCGAAGGTTAAGTCAGATACCCTCCTTGTAACTGAGTTATGTAATAATAACAATGGTAAAGTGACTGGTGGCCTATGAGGCCACCAGTCAGTTTGCCGTGGTTATTTTGACATATACTCAGTTACTCGTAGGGTATCTAATACTTAACCCACGGTGGAGGGCTAATACAAAGGACTTCACACCTGGGTATATTGTATACCCTCACATAACCAAAGTCAGATAGCCTACACCTAGACAGGGTTATGCCACAAAACCACAGCCCACTGGGCATTGACTCGGTGTTATCACACCTCATTTCGATCTTGTTGGCCAGTGGTTATATGGCATAACCGTGTCCAGGTGTAGGGTATCTAATACTTACCTAGGCTATGGTACCTCCATAGCACTTTCTCTCTTAATCAACTATCACATCATTGCTTCCTTCATTCATTATAGTAGACACATGAATAAACACATGTGTGTTGCACAAGTATGTGAGAGAAGATATCTTCTCATTTAAAGATGACACTTTAGGGTTATACACTGCCATATCAGTAAGGTAGACATGATGATAAATATGACAGAATCTGAAGGTGGTGGACCCTCTTGGCAACTCAGCAGCATCTTAAACACCTGATACAGCAGTTATCAATTTCTACACAGACACTAATAATTGAGTTATGCCTAACTAGTTTCTAGTCAATACCATTCATGGTTCACTGTAAAAAGTTTGTTACCATTTTTGTAGGTGTACAGTAGATGCTACTGTAGGTGTACAGTGTATTGTAGGTAAACAGAAGAATCTACTTTAAATCCACAGTAAATTCTACTGTTGATCCATTCTATAGCAGATTCTACTGTTGATCTACTGTAAGTTCTACTGTGTACCTACAGCAACTATTTACAGTGTTGGCATTCCTCCTGAAGAGATATCAAAACTGGAACTTGCCTCATAATCATGCAGATTAATAATCGTCATTGATTAGTCATTACAGTGCACAAGTATAGTCCAGCTCAATTCTTCTCTAAAGACAGAGACATTGACACCATACTAAAGTGACTTCATCCACTCATTGTATCCTACAACATTAGGTATTTCCTAGTAATCATACTGTGACTGATTTTTGTCCTACAAACAAGATGCCTCTGTTGTAACCCAGACCTGACATACCACCAGCAGGAATCTGCCACATAAATGGAGAGTTTCTAGCTTAAAGGCCCAGTGCCCCTATAAATAGGGCTTAGTACCTGTCCCTACTGCACTCTGACTGTCGCTGGAGGGGTACCGAGATTTGCGCCTTTAAGGCGAAATCCTAGTATCTTAAATAAGCACATAAACCCCTTGAGACTTCTCACGGGTCATTTACAACATATAATCAATGCTCAACCCAAATGTGGAAGTGATTGACCACGCCATATTCATACTACAGCTTTCCATAGAATGGGCATCTTTACATTGAAAATGACAGAGGTCTGTCCTAATGACATGGCATTTGTTCAGAATGGTCTATGGACCCCTCACCAGACTTAGTCATAGGCTGGGGACATATCCATACTGTAATATATCAATATATCAGAGTGGGTTATCATATAGTTTCTATGATAACTTAGGAAATGAATAACCAAAATATCATCCAAATGGCTCATTCTATACTATAATATTGAACCATTGGCGATGTCATCAATAGATCCTGCTGATAATTGCCTGGTTAGCTCAGTCAGTAGATTGTCTGTCTTTAAATCCAAGGGTTGAGGGTTCGAGGCTCTCTCGGGGAAACTTACTAAAATAAACACTGAATGAACACACACCAGGGGGAGTCACTGTATCTCCAAAGGTTCTGAGAATGTCCACCAGGTGAAGTTAGTGAGTTTCTAAAGGTTCTGATCATCTCCACAGGGTCCCGCCACTAGTTTCCCTGAATTATCCTTAATGCAGAACACGGTTGCGGTGTTAATCCTATGGGAGTCCTTGCATGTGGTGTAATATTTACCCTCGCTGACCACATCCTGAATGTCAAATTTATAGTATTCAGTCTGAGTATTCACCATCACATGAATAGGTATGTTCATGGTGATGATAGTGATTCGTACTGCTGTCATCACTTCTGTTATCATTCCCATAGATGCCATTAGATCCATGGATAGGGACTCTGACATCCCCATTTGGATAATGTCCATATAGTCCACCGGGTGTTATTCCCCTGCCTGCAGATGGTGGCAGGTACATCCCTGGTACAGGTGGAGGAGGCGCCCCTTTAATGAACCCTAACCGGGCTTTGACGAAAGGACGAGGAACTGAGTATCCAGCGACATACCTGAAATGAGAATTATCATGTTAGATGTTTCATTGAAAATAATGGTGTAATGTACACATGTTAAACGTACATGTGTTTGGTTAAACTCAAGTTTGATCTTGTCTTGCCTGTCATAGATCAGAATGATAACTACCGGTAGTTTGAGAAAACAGTAGTAAAGAGCGTGGCACATTGGGATTCAATAGCAGAAACTAGTTTGTTCATTAATGGAGAAGTCTTGAAATGACTACAGGAATACACCACTCTGAAGGTAAGGGGAACTTATGAAAAAAGGTTGGAAAGGAAGGTCGATGGTTTAATTTAGGATATGGCAAACATCATAATATGTATATAAATTGATATTTCTATTATTGCAAGTTGATATCAAAGAACTGTGGGGTTGTATTTAGCATTCATATAGCTTGAGTGTATGCAATGGTATACCTTGTCTGGGAGGACCTGGTAAGGCTCACATAGGGCCTTACTAAGTGCTCACATAGGGCCTTACTAAGTGCTCACATAGGGCCTTACTAATAATTATAATGGTTTCTCTGTGGGAGGCTTATAAATGAGGTGTTGCCATTCACAGAGAAATAAAACAGCATCAAAGGGGAGTCCAAGTTGCCTCCAGAATGACTCCCCTCTCTAGGCCGGGACTGCACCGAAAAAGTGGACAGAGCCACTCTTGACCCCGACCCTAGATCTGTGAATGGTGTGGTAGTGCTATTTCTAAACTGTGACTTAAAACCTATTTCCGATTTTTCTTCTTATGGTCCTAAATTCGAAACCCTACCTAGTTTATAGTTTATCAAATTCTCTGCAAGATGCAATTATTTATATTGTAAGAGGATTTCTGGTTATTGAGAAATCACACGTTTTCTATTCATGACTGCATGACTGACTACCAGGTCGAAGTAACTGCTGGGAGGATAGGACGCCCTGGGCTGGAAAGTGCGGCCTCATTCCTGAGGACGGTCTAACACCCCCCCCCCCCCCCCCCGCCCGCAACACCGCCCTCCCCTCCTGCCGCACAGACACGGCTCAACTGTCTGAGGGAAACCACTCACACACATATGGGTATCGACCTCTAAAATCGACATGGCGACATGGCAATTTCTTAAAATCGACATGGGACATGGCCATTTAAGTGACATGTGACATGGCCATTTCTTAAAATTGACATGTGCCATGGGGCTTAGTGATATGGATAAACAAAATCTCATTTAGTGTAAAGTATGCTACCCAAAGCTGTCTTCAAATTCCGTCCTTGTGGGTAGTCAAATTTTTAAAAATTCCTGGGGCCTACGGGCCCAAGAGCCCAATTATATCAATTACGGTGCCCCTACAGTTTCCCTTTAGTGACACTAGTGACATGGCTTTTTCCTTAGTGACATGTGACATGGCCATTTCTTAAAATCGACATGCGACATGGGGACCCCCCCATCTACCCCCCCACACATAGATTTGAGGAAGTGAGCCGGGGGGGGGGGGGGGGTTGAGTGTCAAACCCGGCGGGAGCTGCATAGCTATATGCTGCCGGCACAGGTCCATGTATCTCCCGCCAGGTTTGACACTAACCCCCCCCCCCCCCCCCCACTTCCTCAAATCTATGTGTGTGAGTGGTTTCCCTCAAAGAAGACAGTTGAGCCGTGTGTGTACGGCAGGAGGGGGGGGGGGGGGTGTTGCGGGCCTAGAAGTAAAGCTGAGAATAGAAGGGGAGGAGGGGGCAGGGCAGAGGCAGCAATGCCGGCTTGTGCAGCTACTAGTGTAGGTTGGGGTGGGGTGGGGGGGGGGGGGGTGAGAAATGACGACGGGCCTAGAAGTAAAGCTGAGAATAGAAATGTGAGCAGGGTCATTTCTTGGCCGCGTCTCAGACCTGAGAGTATTGTTTTCTGTATCAATGTTGACTCATACTATTTTACTTCATTGTTCTCTATAGTTTAGTTGATCTATTCATTTCTGAAGCTGCTGGTTTAGATATCCTATAGAATGGAGAGTTGTTACCAGTACATTACATGTGGTAAATATAGAGGTAGTTAATTTTTTTTTAAGTCTTAGCTAGTGTCTATAAACATAGTTTGGAGTTTACCTTGGGGCGGCAAATGCTGCTGCTGGATTCCCACCACCAACCATGAAGAGTCCTCTGCTTCTGGCACAAAGGATGCCGAATGCCATTGCAACAAACCCGAGTGTGAGAAGTCCAACCGCAGCCCCTAGACCAACTACTGCAGGGAACCAGGGGTTGGAATCTTTCTCGATAAATTGGGTCTGTAATTGGGTCTGTATTTGGCCCATGATCTCTGAAAATGAATAGTTATACTGTTGCTTGTAAACGATAAAAAAAGATAATTTTATTTTCAGGGTGATCCTTCAATGCAGCATGTTCATTTATCTGTTGCTGTTACAGGCAAAGTTACTCAGACAAATAATTATAGGTTATAGGTTCTTTTATTAACAAATAAAAGAGTGATTTATCCAATTTATTTATTTTGCTTGAACTGTAGAAAAAGTTATCAGAAAATGCCAGGTCAAAGCCATGTGGAATGCACTTATTTTCGTCACACTTATGAATAAAATCCTCTATGCTCTGATGAGCCTTCCGCTGTGCATTCAAATAATAGGTATATAATCATGGCATTGTAAATTCTAAAAGTAATATCAGCACCTCTCATATATATCTTTATTGTACTATAAGTACACCTACCTGCACCAAGACCCGTTTGGCACCTGTCCCCTGTGTAACCAGGATTACACTCACATCTGTAGGTATTGCGTACTGGTATACACTGTCCATAGATACACGGAGAGCCAAAACAAGGATCTATCTGTTGTAGGCCTAATGCTATATAAAAGGGTATAGAATGACATGAAGTGAAAATTAGCGATGCGTATCAAATCAACGCCTCCCAAATAGCTCACAGAGGCAATGATGTTAACATAGGCTTCAAAGGAAGGGCTTCGTGCCTGAGCACCTTTTATGAGTTAGCTTGTCCTAATGTATGGAAGGCTCCCTTTTTTAAACGGTTTATTAGGCATAAAACGTTTGACAGCATCAATTTTTGAAGCAATCAGTACATGTATATAAAAGATAACGCAGGCAATGCCTACACTCTAAGAACTTGTGTTCTGGGAACATGCATAAGGAGTCACACTAACATATTTGCAACATACTTTTTGAGATCAACATACTTTTGGCAAAGAGTGTGTAGTGAGTAGCGTGTTACATCAAAATGGGTGTTAAAGGTGGCTTCAGAAAGGCGTGTTGATAAGTGTGTAAACGTAGCACACTGTTCTCAGAGTGTAGGTAATGTTCTTGAGCCCCTATATCAATGTGTGTCCTCTGACATAGCCTCAATATGGAGGTCCACGTAAACAATGTCAATAGTGATGTCTATAGTAGAAGATAAAACAATGATAATTAGAAAAAAAGAAATAATTACCTTGTTCACAGAATTGACCACCAAAGCCAACATTGCAGAAACAAGTAAAACCTCCCAGCTTTAATGGCTGACATGTCCCGTCGTTTCTACATGGTGTGGACGCGCACTCATCAATGTCTGAAACACATAACAACATCATTATAACACAATAATGAAACAGGAGATTGTTCTGTTCGGAATATTATAGACAGAGATTCATGATAATCATTCAAATCAAACCATACTTCTCAAGTGGGTTCTGCTATGATAAAACCTGAGGAGAGTAGCACAGACAGAGGGACCAATGTAAACTATGTATATGAGTACATATGAGCACATAATTATATAATTTGCTGCAAACTTACCTGTTTCACAATGGCGTCCAGTAAATCCTCCAAAGCAGTTGCACACATAATTGTTGCCATTCCGTATGCAGTTACCGAAGTTAAAGCATGGGTTCGAAAAGCACGGGTCTGAAAGAACTAGAGACAAATAGGGGGAATTATTCAGGCTGCTTGTATACTCCTATTCAGTGTTTGTTGAATAAATAACAATTTTCCATTGAGGATTATTGATCTTACTTTTGTTATTTCAAAGTCAGCAAATGATGCAATAAAGCTGCCAAATAACGCACTTATCTGTACACACATACATTCAGTGTTTCCACTTCTATGATCATATTAAATCTTACGCAGTAAACACCAGTGCTGTGAGAGCTATAGAACAGGAATCATCCTATGATCAGACTATATGAGGAGTCACTATTCCAAACTGTATTCTTCATCTATACCCCTGGATCTACTCTTGCTTTTTGACAGCCATATTATCAACTTATTTTTTCAGTTGATTTTAATGCTAGACTGAATGGCAATAGATTGACGTCAGAGTCTAGACGATGTAGCGCCAAGGTCCAAACTATAGTGACCTCCTGCACTCAAATCAGATGCTCTGCCATGGTTAAACCGAAATGGTTTTATGAATTAAATGACATATAAAACTCTTTTTAACTTACCCACTACACAATACACTCTCTATGCATATATACACCCTATGCCAATTTATCACCGTATTGCAAGATAATATTTATTACATGGGTGATACAGCCATCTTCAGTGATCTCTGTGTTAAACCTATGGGGGCTCCCTCTGCTATGGCCCCCTGGCATAAAAAGCACTTATGGATGATGTAGTCTATGACGTCATGATACAAAAGTAATCAAAATGTTACTTTTTAAAATCATTGTTGTCATTAAACATGTATCCAGCATGAAACAATTTAGTCCTGAAACCCTGTGCTGTATCACACTTCACTCATTGAACCCTTTCCTGTAACACCTAATGAAAAATGATGAAATCTATCACAATCTCATGGGATTTTGTGTACCTTAAATTCTCGCGAATAAGCCTAACCCTCATAGAAGCCGCACCCCTAACTCGGGACAGTCCTAGAAGCCACACTGTGGGTCTGAAAATTGCTATTTTGTACTTTATTAATAAAAACCCTCGTATAAGCCATACCTAGACATTGGAACAATCCTATAGGGTTCTGACACTCGTACAAGCTGTGGCTTCTATGCGAAAATTTTCAAAATATATGTACTTGTATTTACCTGAGACTATGTCCTGACAGTTTTCGCCCCCAAAGTCGCCGTTACAAATACAGGAGTAGCCGCCCAGCGCCCCCTCTACACACACCCCGCTGTTCACACACGGACTCGACTCACACTCGTTCATGTCTGAAACACAATGAATAGGGACTTATTATTTAACATTTCACATCAAAACATCACAAATAGGGACTTATTGTTCAATATTTCACATCAAAACATCACAAATAGGGACTTATTGTTCAATATTTCACATCAAAACATCACAAATAGGGACCTATTATTCAATATTTCACATCAAAACATCACAAATAGGGACTTATTGTTCAATATCTCACATTAAACAGCAAAAAATATTATACTATCTATAGGGACTTATTATGCAATATTTCACATCAAAATAGTTTTAAACATTTACAATCTGTGATATACTCTACATGTATGGTACTTATTTACATGGCGCTACTTCTTCGTGAATTAAGTCAATAACAGCAATGCAATACATACATCTTCTACTGGACAGATTTAGTGGAAAATAAAATAGTTCAATCCTTTAAGATAATAAAGCTTCACTTCTCCATTGTTAGCTCATCATTTAACATATTTTCCACTGAAATATTTCATTTGGTGATGATATAAATCAAATTGATCAGTCAAGTGTCTGTGCAATACGAAATACAAAATTAGAATAAATAGACATTCCTGAAAACGAAATCCTTTTTTTTACACTTACCTTCCTGGCAAATTGCGCCCAGGTAGCCAGGCAGACATTGGCAGGTAAAGTTGATGTTGTCAGTGGACAAGATACACTCTCCGAAGTTCAGACATGGGTTGCTGAAGCAGGCAGTCAACCCAGCAGCTGATCGAATTATGAAGAAAATATTGAAATAATTGTATATATAGTGTGCTTATTAGGGAGGGGAAGTTAACTGAGATTAAAGTAGTCAATTCTGGTGAATGCACTATAGTATCAATTCCAGTAGTGTGACTGTTAATTTTAATGAGAATATGAGACTAGAAAATCAACTGAGGTTACTCAATGGTAAGATGTGGGGTAAATACAGTAAAAACTGCCAGTCTGGCCATTTCCTATAGTTCTAGCCTGCGCATTATTTTCATTCCACATTCTGTAGAAGCTACAAGGGGCAGGTGTCTGTTTCATTAAGGTAGACAGATATATGCTTATTTTGGTATTCAATTGTATTCAGAAGTATGAGGAAAATGTAACTTTCTCTTTACCTAGTCCACAGTTTTGTCCCATGAATCCTGGGAAGCAGTGACACATGTACCCACGCTGGTATTGTAAACAGACACCACCTTGTAAACAGGGTGAAGATGCACATTCATCTATATCTATGGTAAAGAAGGAACAAAAAAGAGAGAATTAGTCAGACGTTTATTTGGCTGTGGTCACTGAGAATATGTTACAAACTAGATGTGGTTCAGGTTCCTGGGATGCTCCTTTCTTGTGGACTATACACTGATTGTGTGACCTTAGGCAGTGGTCATTTTTTAACAACGGGGGGGGGGGGGGGGGTCGGTGGATTTTTGAGCAAGCGGGACGAATTCTTTTTGCCCCCCCAGACACTAATATATTTGTCAGTGATCCATTACTTTACTATGATCACAGAGAAAAGAAACAGCGTCAAAAGGGAGTCCAGGTTGCCTCCAGAACGACTCCCCTCTCTTGGGGAGTTCAGGTCGCCTAACGGAGCCCAGGTAGGTAGGTGACTCTCTGGCTGATCTAGAGGAGTCACCAGGGGGAGTCATATAGATCTCTGGGTCGCCCAGGTTACTCCCTTAGGTCAGCCAGAGAGCCAACTAGGCTCCCTTATGTGACCTGGACTCCCCTGAACAGGAGACTCATTCTGGAGGCAACTTGGACCCACTTTTGATGCTGTTTCTTCTCTCTGTAATGATAATTGTTGACAGGTCAGCGTCTCTCTGTGAAATACCTGCTTGTGTGGGGAGTATCGGTAGATCACATGGTCATTTGAGAATTCTCTTGGACAGTTTATAATCTGGCCTGTACCATAAAACCTCGCGTATAAGCCCAACTCAAGTATAAGCCGCCCCCCTAACTTAGTCAGTACTAGCTAACCTAGTTAGATGATACTCTCAGGGTGGTCAGTACTGACCAACTGGCCTTAACATTTTAAACTTTAACAGTCTTCTCAGTTTCAATGGGTATAAGGCTAAGTTCTTTTGGGTAAGGTATCAGTCATATATTGTTTTGCCTCATTCTTAAATAGCACTTGGTCATGTCCCTATGTCTACCGTACCGTCGTGTTTAAGCACCCTTATAAATTTGGAGGCCTATATACCCCTGGCACATATACAAACAAGACAGGCGCTTATTCGAGATACTGTTTAGTACTTAAAAAATATTTCATTACCCCTCTACCTCCAGCGCTTATACAAGACAGGGACTTATTTAAAACCTTGGGCTTAAATGTGAAGCTTTTCTGTGTAGAGCAACCTATCATTAGTGATGAACAGTCAGAATTTTCTTGTCCACATTTATCATGCTTAGACCAATTTGCAGAGAGTAGGATTCTAAAATCTGGAATGTCATGCCATCTGAAAAAGACTGTCAGAAGCACGAAAAAACTGTTGATAATAAATCAAATGAAAATTAATTCAATGCTATGCTGCGAACAAGAGAAGGTTTTACTAATTGTAAGGATGGTGCTAATTATGTTGAATGCTGTAATTAGTATTCTAAGCAAAGTAATTTCATGAATTCTCAATAATAGAGTAGAAAGGTCTAAATATAATAGATGTCTTACCTGTTTGACAGTTTCCACCAGTAAAGCCGGCCTGGCAGTCACATGCGTATGTGTCGGCCACCCAGTAACAGATTCCCTGGTTTTTACATGGTCGCGAGATGCAATGATCCACTGGAAATTATAGAAGAAACCATCAGAGAGAATTGCAATAAAAGTTGTGATACCATGTCCTTTTAACGTTTCCAGGATGGTATAATGCCATGGAGAATATGGATATGGATATTTGCTACCTACTTAAAGTCTCCTTGTTGGATTGCACTAGTAGCTACCCTGCCTATTTTGTGAATCTTAATTGTGCCAAATTCATGGAAACATTACAAAGAGAGTTCGAGCAAACCATCTAATACTTTGCAATTTGACCAATTATGCCACCCATAGTTTATAATCATCTGGTGAGGATTAAAGCTGAGTAGAACTTACCTCCACCAATGGGCCCAGCATTTCCAGGGAAACCTGGAGGTCCAATTCCTCCTTGTAGTCCACGTGGTCCCTGGTCGCCTGGGGCTCCAGCCTGTCCAATTTCCCCCTTGGCCCCTTGGCCCCCCACATTGCCAGAGTCCCCAACCTCGCCTGCGTCTCCCTTGCCACCCTTGGTGCCCTTGCCACCGGCTCCGCCTGGGGTGCCAGAGTCCCCAACCTCGCCTGCGTCTCCCTTCCCACCCTTGGTGCCCTTGCCACCGGCTCCGCCTGGGGTGCCAGAGTCCCCTACCTCGCCTGCGTCTCCCTTGCCACCCTTGGTGCCCTTGCCACCGGCTCCTCCTGGGGTGCCAGAGTCCCCTACCTCGCCTGCGTCTCCCTTGCCACCCTTGGTGCCCTTGCCACCGGCTCCGCCTGGGGTGCCAGAGTCCCCTACCTCGCCTGCGTCTCCCTTGCCACCCTTGGTGCCCTTGCCACCGGCTCCGCCTGGGGTGCCAGAGTCGCCTGCGTCTCCCCCGTCGCCTGCATCTCCCTTCCCACCTTTGGTGCCCTTGCCACCCGCTCCGCCTGGGGTGCCAGAGTCCCCTACCTCTCCTGCGTCTCCCTTGCCACCCTTGGTGCCCTTGCCACCGGCTCCGCCTGGGGTGCCAGAGTCCCCTACCTCGCCTGCGTCTCCCTTGCCACCCTTGGTGCCCTTGCCACCGGCTCCGCCCGGGGTGCCAGAGTCCCCTACCTCGCCTGCGTCTCCCTTCCCACCCTTGGTGCCCTTGCCACCGGCTCCTCCTGGGGTGCCAGGGTCGCCTGCGTCTCCCCCGTCGCCTGTGTCTCCCTGTCCACCCTTGGTGCCCTTGCCACCAGCTCCGCCTGGGGTGCCAGAGTCCCCTACCTCGCCTGCATCTCCCTTCCCACCCTTGGTGCCCTTGCCACCGGCTCCGCCTGGGGTGCCAGAGTCCCCTACCTCTCCTGCGTCTCCCTTGCCACCCTTGGTGCCCTTGCCACCGGCTCCGCCTGGGGTGCCAGAGTCCCCTACCTCGCCTGCGTCTCCCTTCCCACCCTTGGTGCCCTTGCCACCGGCTCCGCCTGGGGTGCCAGAGTCCCCTACCTCGCCTGCGTCTCCCTTCCCACCCTTGGTGCCCTTGCCACCGGCTCCTCCTGGGGTGCCAGGGTCGCCTGCGTCTCCCCCGTCGCCTGCGTCTCCCTGTCCACCCTTGGTGCCCTTGCCACCGGCTCCGCCTGGGGTGCCAGAGTCCCCTACCTCGCCTGCGTCTCCCTTGCCACCCTTGGTGCCCTTGCCACCGGCTCCGCCTGGGGTGCCAGAGTCCCCTACCTCGCCTGCATCTCCCTTGCCACCCTTGGTGCCCTTGCCACCGGCTCCTCCTTGGTTGCCAGGGTCGCCTGCATCTCCCCCGTCGCCTGCGTCTCCCTGTCCACCCTTGATGCCCTTGCCTCCGGATCCGCCTGGGGTGCCAGAGTCCCCTACCTCGCCTGCGTCTCCCTTCCCACCCTTGGTGCCCTTGCCACCCGCTCCGCCTGGGGTGCCAGAGTCCCCAGGGTCTCCCCCGTCGCCTGCGTCTCCCTTGCCACCCTTGGTGCCCTTGCCACCGGCTCCGCCTGGGGTGCCAGAGTCGCCTGCGTCTCCCCCGTCGCCTGCATCTCCCTTCCCACCCTTGGTGCCCTTGCCACCCGCTCCGCCTGGGGTGCCAGAATCCCCTACCTCGCCTGCGTCTCCCTTGCCACCCTTGGTGCCCTTGCCACCGGCTCCGCCTGGGGTGCCAGAGTCCCCTGCGTCGCCCCCGTCGCCTGCGTCTCCCTTCCCACCCTTGGTGCCCTTGCCACCGGCTCCTCCTGGGGTGCCAGGGTCGCCTGCGTCTCCCCCGTCGCCTGCGTCTCCCTTCCCACCCTTGGTGCCCTTGCCTCCGGCTCCGCCTGGGGTGCCAGAGTCCCCTACCTCGCCTGCGTCTCCCTTGCCACCCTTGGTGCCCTTGCCACCGGCTCCGCCTGGGGTACCAGAGTCCCCTACCTCACCTGCGTCTCCCTTCCCACCCTTGGTGCCCTTGCCACCGGCTCCGCCTGGGCTGCCAAAGTCCCCCACCTCGCCTGCGTCTCCCTTGCCACCCTTGGTGCCCTTGCCACCGGCTCCACCTGGGGTGCCAGAGTCCCCAGCGTCTCCCCCGTCGCCTGCGTCTCCCTTGCCACCCTTGGTGCCCTTGCCACCGGCTCCGCCTGGGGTGCCAGAGTCGCCTGCGTCTCCCCCATCGCCTGCATCTCCCTTCCCACCTTTGGTGCCCTTGCCACCCGCTCCGCCTGGGGTGCCAGAGTCCCCTACCTCTCCTGCGTCTCCCTTGCCACCCTTGGTGCCCTTGCCACCCGCTCCACCTGGGGTGCCAGAGTCCCCTACCTCGCCTGCGTCTCCCTTCCCACCCTTGGTGCCCTTGCCACCGGCTCCTCCTGGGTTGCCAGGGTCGCCTGCGTCTCCCCCGTCGCCTGCGTCTCCCTGTCCACCCTTGATGCCCTTGCCTCCGGATCCGCCTGGGGTGCCAGAGTCCCCTACCTCGCCTGCGTCTCCCTTCCCACCCTTGGTGCCCTTGCCACCCGCTCCGCCTGGGGTGCCAGAGTCCCCAGGGTCTCCCCCGTCACCTGCGTCTCCCTTGCCACCCTTGGTGCCCTTGCCACCCGCTCCGCCTGGGGTGCCAGAGTCGCCTGCGTCTCCCCCGTCGCCTGCATCTCCCTTCCCACCCTTGGTGCCCTTGCCACCCGCTCCGCCTGGGGTGCCAGAATCCCCTACCTCGCCTGCGTCTCCCTTGCCACCCTTGGTGCCCTTGCCACCGGCTCCGCCTGGGGTGCCAGAGTCCCCTGCGTCGCCCCCGTCGCCTGCGTCTCCCTTCCCACCCTTGGTGCCCTTGCCACCGGCTCCTCCTGGGGTGCCAGGGTCGCCTGCGTCTCCCCCGTCGCCTGCGTCTCCCTTCCCACCCTTGGTGCCCTTGCCTCCGGCTCCGCCTGGGGTGCCAGAGTCCCCTACCTCGCCTGCGTCTCCCTTGCCACCCTTGGTGCCCTTGCCACCGGCTCCGCCTGGGGTACCAGAGTCCCCTACCTCACCTGCGTCTCCCTTCCCACCCTTGGTGCCCTTGCCACCGGCTCCGCCTGGGCTGCCAAAGTCCCCCACCTCGCCTGCGTCTCCCTTGCCACCCTTGGTGCCCTTGCCACCGGCTCCACCTGGGGTGCCAGAGTCCCCAGCGTCTCCCCCGTCGCCTGCGTCTCCCTTGCCACCCTTGGTGCCCTTGCCACCGGCTCCGCCTGGGGTGCCAGAGTCGCCTGCGTCTCCCCCATCGCCTGCATCTCCCTTCCCACCTTTGGTGCCCTTGCCACCCGCTCCGCCTGGGGTGCCAGAGTCCCCTACCTCTCCTGCGTCTCCCTTGCCACCCTTGGTGCCCTTGCCACCCGCTCCACCTGGGGTGCCAGAGTCCCCTACCTCGCCTGCGTCTCCCTTCTCACCCTTGGTGCCCTTGCCACCGGCTCCTCCTGGGTTGCCAGGGTCGCCTGCGTCTCCCCCGTCGCCTGCGTCTCCCTGTCCACCCTTGATGCCCTTGCCTCCGGATCCGCCTGGGGTGCCAGAGTCCCCTACCTCGCCTGCGTCTCCCTTCCCACCCTTGGTGCCCTTGCCACCCGCTCCGCCTGGGGTGCCAGAGTCCCCAGGGTCTCCCCCGTCACCTGCGTCTCCCTTGCCACCCTTGGTGCCCTTGCCACCCGCTCCGCCTGGGGTGCCAGAGTCGCCTGCGTCTCCCCCGTCGCCTGCATCTCCCTTCCCACCCTTGGTGCCCTTGCCACCCGCTCCGCCTGGGGTGCCAGAATCCCCTACCTCGCCTGCGTCTCCCTTGCCACCCTTGGTGCCCTTGCCACCGGCTCCGCCTGGGGTGCCAGAGTCCCCTGCGTCGCCCCCGTCGCCTGCGTCTCCCTTCCCACCCTTGGTGCCCTTGCCACCGGCTCCTCCTGGGGTGCCAGGGTCGCCTGCGTCTCCCCCGTCGCCTGCGTCTCCCTTTCCACCCTTGGTGCCCTTGCCTCCGGCTCCGCCTGGGGTGCCAGAGTCCCCTACCTCGCCTGCGTCTCCCTTGCCACCCTTGGTGCCCTTGCCACCGGCTCCGCCTGGGGTGCCAGAGTCCCCTATCTCACCTGCATCTCCCTTCCCACCCTTGGTGCCCTTGCCACCGGCTCCGCCTGGGCTGCCAAAGTCCCCCACCTCGCCTGCGTCTCCCTTGCCACCCTTGGTGCCCTTGCCACCGGCTCCGCCTGGGGTGCCAGAGTCCCCTATCTCACCTGCATCTCCCTTCCCACCCTTGGTGCCCTTGCCACCGGCTCCGCCTGGGCTGCCAAAGTCCCCCACCTCGCCTGCGTCTCCCTTGCCACCCTTGGTGCCCTTGCCACCGGCTCCGCCTGGGGTGCCAGAGTCCCCTATCTCACCTGCATCTCCCTTCCCACCCTTGGTGCCCTTGCCACCGGCTCCGCCTGGGCTGCCAAAGTCCCCCACCTCGCCTGCGTCTCCCTTGCCACCCTTGGTGCCCTTGCCACCCGCTCCGCCTGGGGTGCCAGAGTCCCCTACCTCGCCTGCGTCTCCCTTCCCACCCTTGGTGCCCTTGCCACCGGCTCCGCCTGGGGTGCCAGAGTCCCCTACCTCGCCTGCGTCTCCCTTGCCACCTTTGGTGCCCTTGCCACCCGCTCCGCCTGGGGTGCCAGAGTCCCCTACCTCGCCTGCGTCTCCCTTCCCACCCTTGGTGCCCTTGCCACCGGCTCCTCCTGGGGTGCCAGGGTCGCCTGCGTCTCCCCCGTCGCCTGCGTCTCCCTGTCCACCCTTGGTGCCCTTGCCACCGGCTCCGCCTGGGGTGCCAGAGTCCCCTACCTCGCCTGCGTCTCCCTTTCCACCCTTGGTGCCCTTGCCACCAGCTCCGCCTGGGTTGCCAGAGTCCCCTACCTCGCCTGCGTCTCCCTTCCCACCCTTGGTGCCCTTGCCACCCGCTCCGCCTGGGGTGCCAGAGTCTCCCACCTCGCCTGCGTCTCCCTTGCCACCCTTGGTGCCCTTGCCACCGGCTCCGCCTGGGGTGCCAGAGTTGCCTGCGTCTCCCCCATCGCCTGCATCTCCCTTCCCACCTTTGGTGCCCTTGCCACCCGCTCCGCCTGGGGTGCCAGAGTCCCCTACCTCTCCTGCGTCTCCCTTGCCACCCTTGGTGCCCTTACCACCCACTCCGCCTGGGGTGCCAGAGTCCCCTACCTCGCCTGCGTCTCCCTTGCCACCCTTGGTGCCCTTGCCACCGGCTCCGCCTGGGGTGCCAGAGTCCCCTATCTCACCTGCGTCTCCCTTCCCACCCTTGGTGCCCTTGCCACCGGCTCCGCCTGGGCTGCCAAAGTCCCCCACCTCGCCTGCGTCTCCCTTGCCACCCTTGGTGCCCTTGCCACCGGCTCCACCTGGGGTGCCAGAGTCCCCAGCGTCTCCCCCGTCGCCTGCGTCTCCCTTGCCACCCTTGGTGCCCTTGCCACCGGCTCCGCCTGGGGTGCCAGAGTCGCCTGCGTCTCCCCCATCGCCTGCATCTCCCTTCCCACCTTTGGTGCCCTTGCCACCCGCTCCGCCTGGGGTGCCAGAGTCCCCTACCTCTCCTGCGTCTCCCTTGCCACCCTTGGTGCCCTTGCCACCGGCTCCGCCTGGGGTGCCAGAGTCCCCTACCTCGCCTGCGTCTCCCTTCCCACCCTTGGTGCCCTTGCCACCAGCTCCGCCTGGGGTGCCAGAGTCCCCTACCTCGCCTGCATCTCCCTTCCCACCCTTGGTGCCCTTGCCACCAGCTCCGCCTGGGGTGCCAGAGTCCCCTGCCTCGCCTGCGTCTCCCTTTCCACCCTTGATGCCCTTGCCACCGGCTCCTCCTGGGGTGCCAGAGTCCCCTACCTCTCCTGCTTCTCCCTTTCCACCCTTGGTGCCCTTGCCACCAGATCCGCCAGGGGTGCCAGAGTCCCCTACCTCGCCTGCGTCTCCCTTGCCACCCTTGGTGCCCTTGCCACCAGCTCCACCTGGGGTGCCAGAGTCCCCAGCATCTCCCCCATCGCCTGCGTCTCCCTTGCCACCCTTGGTGCCCTTGCCACCGGCTCCGCCTGGGGTGCCAGAGTCCCCTACGCCGCCTGCGTCTCCCTTGCCGCCCTTCCCACCCTTGGTGCCCTTGCCACCTGCTCCACCTTCGCCCCCCACGTCGCCTGTGTCTCCTTGGGCCCCAGCATCTCCCTTCCCTCCCTTCCCACCCTTGGTGCCTTTGCCACCGGCTCCGCCTGGGTTGCCAGAGTCCCCTACGTCGCCTGTGTCTCCCGTGTTTCCCTTGCCTCCCTTGCCTCCCTTCCCACCCTTGCCACCGGGTCCGCCTGGCATGCCCCCGTCGCCTGTGTCTCCCGTGTCTCCCTTGCCTCCCTTGCCTCCCTTCCCACCCTTGCCACCGGGTCCGCCTGGCATGCCCCCGTCGCCTGTGTCTCCCGTGTCTCCCTTGCCTCCCTTGCCTCCCTTCCCACCCTTGCCACCGGGTCCGCCTGGCATGCCCCCGTCGCCTGTGTCTCCCGTGTCTCCCTTGCCTCCCTTGCCTCCCTTCCCACCCTTGCCACCGGGTCCGCCTGGCATGCCCCCGTCGCCTGTGTCTCCCGTGTCTCCCTTGCCTCCCTTGCCTCCCTTCCCACCCTTGCCACCGGGTCCGCCTGGCATGCCCCCGTCGCCTGTGTCTCCCGTGTCTCCCTTGCCTCCCTTGCCTCCCTTCCCACCCTTGCCACCGGGTCCGCCTGGCATGCCCCCGTCGCCTGTGTCTCCCGTGTCTCCCTTGCCTCCCTTGCCTCCCTTCCCACCCTTGCCACCGGGTCCGCCTGGCATGCCCCCGTCGCCTGTGTCTCCCGTGTCTCCCTTGCCTCCCTTGCCTCCCTTCCCACCCTTGCCACCGGGTCCGCCTGGCATGCCCCCGTCGCCTGTGTCTCCCGTGTCTCCCTTGCCTCCCTTGCCTCCCTTCCCACCCTTGCCACCGGGTCCGCCTGGCATGCCCCCGTCGCCTGTGTCTCCCGTGTCTCCCTTGCCTCCCTTGCCTCCCTTCCCACCCTTGCCACCGGGTCCGCCTGGCATGCCCCCGTCGCCTGTGTCTCCCGTGTCTCCCTTGCCTCCCTTCACACCCTTGCCACCGGCTCCGCCTGGCATGCCGCCGTCGCCTGTGTCTCCCGTGTCTCCCTTGCCTCCCTTCCCACCCTTGGTGCCCTTGCCACCGGGTCCGCCTGGCATGCCCCCGTCGCCTGTGTCTCCCGTGTCTCCCTTGCCTCCCTTGCCTCCCTTCCCACCCTTCCCACCGGGTCCGCCTGGCATGCCCCCGTCGCCCCCGTCGCCTGCGTCTCCCTTGCCTCCCTTCCCACCCTTGGTGCCCTTGCCACCGGGTCCGCCTGGGGTGCCAGAGTCCCCTGCGTCGCCCCCGTCGCCTGTGTCTCCCTTGCCTCCCTTCCCACCCTTGGTGCCCTTGCCACCGGGTCCGCCTTGGGTGCCAGACTCGCCTGCGTCGCCCCCGTCTCCTGCGTCTCCCTTGCCTCCCTTCCCACCCTTGGTGCCCTTGCCACCCGGTCCGCCTGGGGTGCCAGAGTCCCCTGCGTCGCCACCGTCACCTGCGTCTCCCTTGCCTCCCTTCCCACCCTTGGTGCCCTTGCCACCGGGTCCGCCTGGGGTGCCAGAGTCCCCTGCGTCGCCACCGTCGCCTGCGTCTCCCTTGCCTCCCTTCCCACCCTTGGTGCCCTTGCCACCCGGTCCACCTGGGGTGCCAGAGTCCCCTGCGTCGCCACCGTCGCCGGCGTCTCCCTTGCCTCCCTTCCCACCCTTGGTGCCCTTCCCACCGGGTCCGCCTGGGGTGCCAGAGTCCCCTGCGTCGCCCCCGTCGCCTGCATCTCCCTTGCCTCCCTTCCCACCCTTGGTGCCCTTGCCACCGGGTCCGCCTTGGGTGCCAGACTCGCCTGCGTCGCCCCCGTCTCCGGCATCTCCCTTGCCTCCCTTCCCACCCTTGGTGCCCTTGCCACCCGGTCCGCCTGGGGTGCCAGAGTCCCCTGCGTTGCCCCCGTCGCCTGCGTCTCCCTTGCCTCCCTTCCCACCCTTGGTGCCCTTGCCACCGGGTCCGCCTGGGGTGCCAGAGTCCCCTGCGTCGCCCCCGTCGCCTGTGTCTCCCTTGCCTCCCTTCCCACCCTTGGTGCCCTTGCCACCGGGTCCGCCTTGGGTGCCAGACTCGCCTGCGTCGCCCCCGTCTCCTGCGTCTCCCTTGCCTCCCTTCCCACCCTTGGTGCCCTTGCCACCCGGTCCGCCTGGGGTGCCAGAGTCCCCTGCGTCGCCACCGTCACCTGCGTCTCCCTTGCCTCCCTTCCCACCCTTGGTGCCCTTGCCACCGGGTCCGCCTGGGGTGCCAGAGTCCCCTGCGTCGCCACCGTCGCCTGCGTCTCCCTTGCCTCCCTTCCCACCCTTGGTGCCCTTGCCACCCGGTCCACCTGGGGTGCCAGAGTCCCCTGCGTCGCCACCGTCGCCGGCGTCTCCCTTGCCTCCCTTCCCACCCTTGGTGCCCTTCCCACCGGGTCCGCCTGGGGTGCCAGAGTCCCCTGCGTCGCCCCCGTCGCCTGCATCTCCCTTGCCTCCCTTCCCACCCTTGGTGCCCTTGCCACCGGGTCCGCCTTGGGTGCCAGACTCGCCTGCGTCGCCCCCGTCTCCTGCATCTCCCTTGCCTCCCTTCCCACCCTTGGTGCCCTTGCCACCCGGTCCGCCTGGGGTGCCAGAGTCCCCTGCGTTGCCCCCGTCGCCTGCGTCTCCCTTGCCTCCCTTCCCACCCTTGGTGCCCTTGCCACCGGGTCCGCCTGGGGTGCCAGAGTCCCCTGCGTCGCCACCGTCGCCTGCGTCTCCCTTGCCTCCCTTCCCACCCTTGGTGCCCTTGCCACCCGGTCCACCTGGGGTGCCAGAGTCCCCTGCGTCGCCACCGTCGCCGGCGTCTCCCTTGCCTCCCTTCCCACCCTTGGTGCCCTTCCCACCGGGTCCGCCTGGGGTGCCAGAGTCCCCTGCGTCGCCCCCGTCGCCTGCATCTCCCTTGCCTCCCTTCCCACCCTTGGTGCCCTTGCCACCGGGTCCGCCTTGGGTGCCAGACTCGCCTGCGTCGCCCCCGTCTCCTGCATCTCCCTTGCCTCCCTTCCCACCCTTGGTGCCCTTGCCACCCGGTCCGCCTGGGGTGCCAGAGTCCCCTGCGTTGCCCCCGTCGCCTGCGTCTCCCTTGCCTCCCTTCCCACCCTTGGTGCCCTTGCCACCGGGTCCGCCTTGGGTGCCAGACTCGCCTGCGTCGCCCCCGTCTCCTGCGTCTCCCTTGCCTCCCTTCCCACCCTTGGTGCCCTTGCCACCCGGTCCGCCTGGGGTGCCAGAGTCGCCTGCGTCGCCACCGTCGCCTGCGTCTCCCTTGCCTCCCTTCCCACCCTTGGTGCCCTTAGCACCGTCTCCACCTGGGCCGCCAGGCTCACCACTGTCTCCAGGGGACCCACTGTCCCCCTTGCTAGATGTACTGCCACTGTTAGAAGTGCTGCCACTGTTAGATGTGCTGTCACTGTTAGATGTGCTGCCACTGTTAGAAGTGCTGCCACTGTTAGATGTGCTGTCACTGTTAGATGTGCTGTCACTGTTAGATGTGCTGCCACTTCCAGAATTACCCTGTGAAGTGCTGCCACTGTTAGAAGTGCTGCCACTGTTAGAAGTGCTGCCACTGTTAGATGTGCTGCCACTGTTAGAAGTGCTGCCACTGTTAGCAGTGCTGCCACTGTTAGATGTGCTGCCACTTCCAGAATTACCCTGTGAAGTGCTGCCACTGTTAGATGTGCTGCCACTGTTAGAAGTGCTGCCACTGTTAGATGTGCTGCCACTGTTAGAAGTGCTGCCACTGTTAGCAGTGCTGCCACTGTTAGATGTGCTGCCACTGTTAGATGTGCTGCCACTGTTAGATGTGCTGTCACTGTTAGATGTACTGCCACTGTTAGATGTGCTGCCACTGTTAGATTTGCTGCCACTGTTAGATGTGCTGCCACTGTTAGAAGTGCTGCCACTGCCAGAATTACTCTGTGAAGTGCTTCCACTATTGGAAGTGCTACCACTTTCAGAATTACTCGTACTCCCAGAACTACTTGCACTGCCAGAGTTGGCTTCATCCATTGCAGTGAGCAGTGCAGTTGCACTAAACGTTTGTTGCTCACGGAGATCTGAAAGTTAATATTTCAAGCATTACTGTTGTAATTATTGAATGAATTATTCATTGAATGTTGTTAGTAGTAATTGTTCTATATATATCAGATTCATAAAGGAATGGCATTGCAGAGGCCAGAAATCTGCATCTCTTTACCAGGTTTAAAACTAGTGTTCTTATTTGAAGCTCTATACCCGGCGCACCTCTATGACCGGCCTACATCTTTGACTAGTACACTTCTATGACCGGTGTACCTCTATGACAGCGTAGCCCGGATCTGCGTTATTAAGAATAATGATGGGAAATCAGTGGTGGAACACTGTGCAGATGTACAGAGCCTTTAGAAACTCACTCACTCCACCTGATGGACATTCTCAGAATCTTTAGAAACTTAGTGACTCCCCCTGGTGTGTGTTGGCTCAGGGTTAATTTTGAAAACATTTTAGTAATTTTCCCCCAAGAGAGCCTCGAACCCTCAACCCTAGGATTTAGAGGGAGGCACCCTGGTGACTGAGCTAACCAGCCAATTGTCAGGATGGTCTCTTGATGAGATAGTCAGTGGTTCATTACTATAGTTTAGAATGTTCCATTTGGATGATACGTTGGATATTCATTTCCTAAGTTATAGAAATTATAAAGATAACCCACTCTGATATTTTGATATATTACAGTATGGATATGTCCCCAGCTTATGACTAAGTCTGTTGAAGAGTCCATACGTCATTCTTAACAAATGTCATGTAATTAGGACAGAACTCTGTCATTTTCAGTGTAGAGATGCGTGTTCTGTAGAAAGCTGGGTCAATGACTTCCATATCTGGGTTGAGCATTGGTTATATATTGCAAATGACCTATACGAAGTCTCAAGGGGTTTACATACAATTTTTGTGATATTTGTGAATTACCCTTAAGAAAATGAATGGCTAAGACGATTTCTTTCTATAGTTGAATAAAGTTTTACACTTCTATGTAGATATGCTCTAAGTTAGCCATTTTCAGTTCTGCTAGTCATAGAGGGACACCAGTTATAGAGGTGCGCTGGTTGTAGACGTGTGCCAGTCAAAGAGTTTCAACTTCTAGTGATCAGTTAAGGTGGTTGCCTATAATGGATCAAAAGTATCTAGATTCACTCCAAATATTTCCACGATATACCTTACATACTTTGAAACCAAGTAGTGAAAAGAAAAATAGGGGGTCCCGAGCTACTTTTTTAAATATCGAATTTTGAAAAATAAAACTATTTCTCCAACACTAGACCAGAAACTCATCGATTTTGTGAGTAATGGTAGTAGAAGTATCACCATTTTTCTTAAACTCCCCCAAAATATTCTTCAGATCATTTCTAAATTAATAGTATCAATTTGAACATATGGTCCCGTGCATAATTCAGTGGTTTTGGGCAATTTAAAACAAAAAGTAATGATATTCTATAAATTGAAAGGTAGTCATAGTTACATATATGACCACTTGCAGACCAGCCTCTGTGGCCCAATAGGATCAGCAGAGCACTTAGACACTGGGGTTGTGAGTTCGCTCCTTGCTCAGGTCTTTCTCTATTTTACATACTGCTCCATATGAGAGCTAGACACATCACCTGCGCAGAAATCGTCGCAATGGGCGTATTCATGGTGGTAGGCAACCACCTTAATCTGGTGAGGCACAGCTACATTGTATCATCTGTCACGGAACAGGATATCAGCCCAGTGGGCTCTCTTGGTATTGAGTTGCTTTTTGTCTCTACTCACCACTGAGTTCATACATATATCGTCCCAAACCGCCATCATTGAGATTCCCGATGCTGGTTGCCATGGATCGAGCTGAGCTTGTATAGTCATACCTTTGAACACCCTATAAGAAAAGACAATGTTAAGTTCATTGAGTGGTCATTGTTTAGCAATGCAGGGAAGGGTCGGTGATCCCTCTAGAGGGGAAGATGGAAAAAGGTATGTATACCGACGGACTGTCTGCTTATCAGCAAGAGCTTCACAAAGAGAATAAACAGCGTCAAAAGGGAGTCCGGATTGTCTCCAGAATGACTTCCCTGTTTATGGGAGTCCAGGTCGACTAACGGAGCCTAGGTGACTCTTTGGTTGACCTAAGGGAGTCACCTGAGGGAGTCATATGACCCGGAGAGCTATATGACTCCCTCATGTGGGTCCCTTAGGTCAGCCAGAGAGTCACTTAGACTCCCTTAGTCGACTTGGACTCCCCATAACAGGGGAGTCATTCTGGAGGCAACCTGGACTCCCTTTTGACGCTGTTTCTTTTCTCCGTGTCAGGATCGTTCAAATTATTCCCTTGTGGAATTTTAATTCTGCTTAAATGCAAATTTCCACGCTGTGGCTCTAGTAATATAAAATAAGGTGATAAACCCTTTGAGCAAGCTGGCATTGTCGGAAGTGGACTGCCCACAATAATTCCAAGTAATGGGTCGTTTTGTAAAAATTTTATATTAGAAAAAAGAAATCATTGAAGCAGGCATAAATGTTTAGGAAGGACATAAAATCGGTTGTTTTTTTCATGATAATATTGAATAAAAATTAAAAGAACTGACGCACCAACTTCTATGGTCATAGTCATTTTTTCCTTAAGCACCGTAATGCCCCGTTTAAATGCACCTGGGCTTATTTATAAATACATTTTTAATTCATGTCACCCCCTGCGCCTATACGGGGACCCGCGCTTTGAGTCCATTAAACCCGCAGATCTTACTGCACGTCCAGTAACAGTCGGAACAGGTACTCAGCTCTATATATAGGGGCGCTGGGCCTTTAAGAGAGAAATTTCGGGTTTGAGGGGGTCATAGACCTGCGGTTAAATGAGACCAGCGCTCATTTGAGACGCCCTGTGCTTAAACGGGACTTAAGGTATTACACGAACTTGTCATTCAAAAGTCATATCGTACACAAACAAAACAAAAATTACCGTGGCTCCATACGTAAGGATTACACGACTAAGATCTCCCTCTGTGGCGATGATAACCTGAACTATGGCATCCTGTGGAGAAAAGAATAGAAAATGGTAGAAAAGAGTCAATAAAGGTTAAGACAATTCAATGCCTGTGTCCATTGGGTTAATAGTGCTTTATACCACACCTGGGTGGAAAGACAAAGGAAAACGGCCTTTCTGTATTTTACGTACAAAGCAATCAATGCTGGTGACAGAGTGGTGAGGCATAAGTTAGTTAAACCACTCCAGACCCCTGTACTGAGGATAATGCGACGGTCACGGCTGAACACACTCGTCTGCCGACTCGTGATCAGCCTAGATTGTCGCATTACTAGTATCCTCCGTACAGGGGTCTGGCAGTGGTTTAACTAATGCTGTATACATGGTCGGCATAGTGTGCCAATGTATGTCACTAACCGTAGGTCTCCCAACCTAACAGGCGTCCCCTTAGGACATTATTAAGACTATAATTAGCCCAGTTTTGTAATGCAATTAGCCCAAATTCATTTCTAGGAATCATCACATGGAACATTATTTCTATATGGAATACCACCTTTTGTATATCCAAGAACGACAAAGTGACAGATTGCCGGGTACACTGTTAAATGTATGTCTTTTGATTAGAAATTACATATTTACAAAATCATCAATTGGATGCATCATTACCCCCAGGGTTTATACAAAACAGACATCAGGGCCAGACAATGCATTAAAGCTCTATCCGCCCCTTAAGTGGCTTAGTCCGATGATTAGGGTTCAAAAATTAATTTTGCTAAAAATGAAGCAGAATGTTCAATATGTCCATATTTCATGTCCTAGCTACAGTATTAAACAGTATGCCCCAGAATTCTGCTTATAGATATCAGCTGATTATCAGTTTTATGCTCAATTTAAGACTTTTGGGGTGCACGCTATAAGTTCAAAATACACTGTAAAAGGCTATACCTGTGTTCATGGGACCATCTTTGTTGCCTATTATTTTCCACCAATGATAATTTATTGTGCCACATCCTCCAAATATGATAGTGTAATGACAAATCATTTTGAACAACTTTGAGTAGAATTTAAAATGGAAAAAAATCGAGCCTTGCCACTTTAACCCTTTAGGGCCGAGAATCGACTTTAGTCGATGCCATGGCTGGCCGAGCATCGACTATAGTCATCATAACTCTATGGGAAACAGCAAAGGCTCGGCCTTGGGGGGGGGGGGTTTCTATGAAAATGTCCCAGCCCCTTCACCAGCAAATAATTTTTTTGGTCGGCCTTAAAGGGTTAAAGGGTTTATTTGTATGCAATGGTATGGAAACTCACCGATAGAGTCCATGTCACGACCACGACCTCAGTGGCCCAGAACAGTCCCAGCTCGCTGCTCTGAGACCTTATCAGTATACTGATTCTACAGATATCCGTGTAATTGGTTGACACCCTGGAGTAGACCGTAAGGTGTGTTTCCTCCAGTAGGTTTTTGAATGGTTTGAGAAGGTAGGAATCAATTAGAATGCCACCCTCTGATCTGGAGCGTAATACCAGCGACCCGTCTGATTTCACCTGTACGATGAGAAAATTAGAGCAGAACAATTAGATTCATCAAGACTACTTCTGTTCCTATGGGCCTGACATCTAGACCTATTAGCAGATTAGGTTAGGCTGGGTTAGGTCTGTTTTCAAACTACACCATCTGTAGGTTCACTATGTGTCAGACACATACCCTGAGACGTACACTCAAATCAAATGTATATTTAGTTATGCACAATAAGTGCTTTTTCAAATGTTGTAAAGGACGACAGCTAAACTTTCCCATTATTCACAAAAAAACACGATAAAGGTTAGAATGTTTGAATAAACACACATTTAATTGTTTGTCTCAGGGTATTAGGCTCCAACACGTTAAGGGGTGGTGCCACCTGGTGGCACACAACAGATCTAAGTGGTAGGACAAGATGGCACTGAGCCTCTTTGTATAGTCTACTTTGGACACTTCTTACTGTGTATTTCTGATGAATTAATATATGGTTTATGCATACATGAAAACTGTGTATCATCCTGTATGCATCTACCAAGTCATTTAAAAAAAAATCTTTTCATAAAACTGAAATAAATAAGAATTAAAAAACTAAATTCTGCTTGGAGAGTGGCCAAATAACTGTATGGAGAGTGAAGCCATGCAGGTAGGACAGAGCCAGTGAGTCTAGGATGATTGTTGGTAGTACACAGAGTGGGTGCTGTTACTACAGACAGGGTGTGGATTTATCAGGTGTGGTCACTCAGGAGGCCCCCTAAAACAATGGCCATCCCATTAACACTTGGGCACAGAGGTGTGTACAGTGGTCAGCTGCTGGTAGGTGTGAGTGCTCTACACACACACCCCTACCTTCCCCCATGCCAAGAAAGCTGTGAAATCTCGCCAAAGGAGCGAGAAATCTTGCCAAAGGAGCGAGATTTCATGTCCTACAAGATGGCTGCCCCCTTCCAGAGGCTCCACTGGGTCATCGTGTTAGAGCCTTATGTGTCCGACTTAAGTGAATTTTCCCTAAATGTGAGTGTTAAATTATTCATTTTTTACAGGGTATGGTACCAGGATGTAGACACTAACGTGGGCCCAGAGTCAATGGACCATAGTTTTGAGTCTGGGCCCGCAGTTTTCTTATCAACTACCTGGGTGGATGGAGAAAGTTAATCAATGTTAATCTAATCATAGAACTCTAAATCTAAACAATAGAGTTATGTTTAGTGTCGTTGAAAGAGCAAATCATTAGATATATGGCTCTTACATGTATACAAAATTATACAGCCCTTTGTGAGCTATTGTTAAATTTCAACTGTATAAAGTAATTGACAATTTTGCTAGTCTGAGGTAATGGAATATACCAAAGACTGTATCATTAACACCAGAGCTGAAACCCCTTCAGGTCTTCTACCCCCCACTCACTCACTATCCTCCTCCTCTCTTCCTCCTCTCCTCCTCCTCTCCTCCTCCTCTCCTCCTCCTCTCCTCCTCCTCCTAGGGTCCCCTCCTAACCACTCAGCCTCCCGGTGTCCACCTACTCACAACAAATTGTCCCACCCTATCCTCCCTTTTTACTATTGTCACATGACAATGGGGCAATGAACTATCGGTTTTGTTACATGGTAGTACGGCCTTGCTATGCTAAGCCTATGTGACCTCCATACCCTATGCCCCCATGGAGTACGGTGTAGCCATACTCCCTGGCCTCCAAGTTGGTTGATTTTCTTCATTTTAAGAGAGTAGAAACATGTAATAAACACAAAACCCCACTTATTTACATACATGTATGTCATACCTCACTCGTTGAAGCTGGGTCATATCACACTCAGCCTTCGGCATTGTGTGATATGACCCAGCTTCAACTCGTGAAGTATGATGTACATGGATGTACATGGATGTCAATGGTGTAGAGTTTTGTCTATATATATACTCACTTATATGTCTCAACTTGGTTATACACACCAATGATACTTATTTACTGTGAACTCTGTCACTTATTAACTGTGAACTGTGTCAATTTATTAGTCATTAGACTAGATATACTGTACTCCATGTATCCTTACATTATGTATACATTATACCCTCTGACTTAATCATATTTGTTTACCTTATTATATACGTACCACTAATTTTTCAGTGTTCTGGGCCTGAGAACTTTCCAAAGAAACAGTTATGTGTATTCAGCTCGTTTTGTGTTAATGATAATTATTTCAACATACTTGTCCATGTATAGACCAATTTAAAGTGTACACCCTCTGGAAAGGTCTTCTTACATACTGGGAATTTGGGAAGGTCTAGCAATCTGTTGTGTAATTTGTGAGTTAGACAATTAGTCACTTATATCATTTTGTCATTTTGACTAATGCATTAGTACTTTACAAAATAAAATGGCCAATACCCCTTTGACTATAGTTCATGCGGTTGCCACTACTGACTACCATAGCAAACCTATAGGATATCAGTGCAGGGCTTCATTCATGCACCATGATCATAAAGACTGAATCTCACCTAGCTGGCCCCACCTCGACCTCTGTTCCCGAGCGTCATCGCTGGCACCAAAGGTTGCTGGTTAAAATAGTTCCGGTGCGCTTGGTGCTGTGGTATTAAAAGTGCAAATGGGTACTGCATAGGAATCCCCCCCGTATATACGGGGGGAAGTGATGCGGTCATGGCCCCTCAGATACCAGCGATGTGGCTCGGACACGTCCGAGGACGAGTTGTGGCCAGCTTGGTCTATAACCGGCTGACGTCAATGACCTAACAACGTCTATAACCTTTAAGTCTATTACCGAGGTAGCCAGGATTAGTCTCTTTTTTTTCTCTCAGTCTAATAGGGTGTGTCTGTTTCGACACGCTTGCTTGACATGATTACAAGCTCTATATCATGTTAAGAGATACCATGTGGAGGACCGGTAATAGGTCTATAATCGTTTCGAGTTTCAATTAAAATGAGCCAAAATAAAACACCGAAACAAAATGTGTGAACGTAAATTATATAAGAAGTATCAATCCTTTAATGACGGATGTCGCAAAAAGATGACATTTGTTGTCGTGATACACCAATGCAGCCCCGGCGAGTAACTCTCCGCTGCTGCATTGGTGCATCATGCCATTGGGCAGTGTGTCAACCCCATGGGGTCTGCACGATGCTTGAATGCAGCACCAGTGCGTTACTCACTAGGGCTGCATATATATATATATATATATATATATATATATATATATATATATATATATATAATTATATATATATATATATATATATATATATATATATATATATATATATATATATATATATATGCATCAGGACGACCAAAGCCATGATGCATTAAGGTATCATACCGTCCTTAAAGGATTAAAGGGGTGTTTGTACCACATGTGCTAGTTGCTCACTTATGCATGGAAAATTATGGTGAATGCGTCCATGCTTGTTTATATCTGGGGGATTGAACAAATAAGTCCGCTGGGAAGTCAATTTGTCGGTTTTAATCAGGAGTCCGTCATAGATTTTGTAAGTAAATCCTACATAATTTATATCAAACATGATGTAAAATATCAAAACCACTTGCCTCTAATTCACTGTAGCTTGTATCTTCCATCTGTATTGTAGCTTGTAGGTTTGTAATCTCCCGTGGACCTTGAATATCCCCATATGCGTTATAGGGGAATAAATTACCCCCTATTGTAGACTGCGGCTGGCTCCACACATGATAGCATTGGGCGTGGGTAAGTTGTATTGGAGCCAGGAGGAAGGAGGAGAGGACCAGGAGATTCACCGTCCCCCACCACGGCCTCCGCCATGACATCGCCATGGCTAGAGCCTACCTGGAAATTTCAACAAAATTATTCTATTTTTTTTTATTGAGGTATGAAAATAGATGGATGTTCACTATCCAGAATATAAGGATAAAATCGAAAGATTTACCTATTACCGTATTCGACGTAATTAGTGCCCTCTCCCTAATAAGCGCCCCTCCCTCTTTCAGAATTTTCCCAGATTTTGTTAATGTGTTCCTCCAGTTTTGTCATCGTTTTTTTCACACCTTTGTGTGACATGGAGCACTTCACACCTGTGCAGGTGTTAAGGCCAAGTCAAGTGTGAAGCCAGAGGGTGAGTAGAAACTTTGTAAAGGCTACTTAGGTGGGTCAGTAATCTTTATGAGACAACCTTGGGGGTGGGGGGGGGGGCGCCTATTAAAATGAATATTTGAGGCCGATTTCTTCACTCTAAATTTCGAATAAGGTAAGTATGATAATTGTAGACTATAATTATGTGACCCTTGTTAACTATTTTAAACCGGTGAAAAGTTACATCCTAAGGAGCCCAGATATGTGACAGATATAAGCTCTTTGACTAGTATAGGGCTGGTAAAATATTTTTGAAAAAAACTTTCTGACATTTTTCTCACATTTATATGAATACATGTAGTTATATTCTGGAATCCTAGGTTTCCAAATTGACTTTAACTGCAATAAGTCCCAAAGTTATTGCAATAGATGTTCTGATTACCGTAAAACCTCGCCTATAAGCCCAACTTACTTATAATCCGCACCCCGAGTTTGGGCCAATCCTATAAGCAGCAGAGATTGTTATCTAAATGGTCCCTGGGAAAAACCTATGTATTAGCCACACCTCAAACTTTGTCACAATGCCTCTCCCACCCCACCCCCCCCCCCCCCCCACACACACCTAGCCTACACTGAAAATCCATAGATTGGAAGGGGTAGTCAGTACAGACCAACCCAGGTCGGTCATATGAGTGTTAGTCACAATGGCAAAGTTATATTCTAAAATGACCAAGGGGTCAGTCAGTAGTGGCTAACCTAGGTCCATCATTGGTGTGTTGTGTTTGTATGCCACTAGTTGGGGCCACCTGTGATGACCACTCAGTGGCTCCCCCTGGAACTAAAAAGACTAAGGTGGGTTGGTCAGTAGTGACCAACCTGGCAATAATAACTAACCTATGGTGGTATAGGGATCCAAAAAATGACTAACTAGGTTGGGCACTAGTGACTGAGAGGTTGGGCGTATAGGGAGCCTAGGAATATCAGTGTAGGTAGGGCTAGGTAGCCAGTCATTTTGGCCATGCAGGTGACACAGGTCTGTGGTGTTGACACCTAACTCCCCCCCCCCTACCCCGGTGAGGATGCTGGCAGCGATTGGGGGTGTTCTCCAGTGTCTTAGACTGAGGTACAAATACACGTAGAAGACGTTGACACTACCGGTACCCACTCAGCCTTGGCATGTGCTCCCCCCCCCCCCCCTTACCCCCCCCCCCTACACTGACTCGCCTGACTTGAGTGCTGCAGCGCCATTCTACTGGTCTGCCAGTCTCGTAAATGGCCATTTCGAAAATCGTAATTTTGAAAAAAGCAACTCGTGTATAAGCCGCACCTTGAGCCTCGGGCCCATTCTATAAGCCGCACAGTAGACCTAGTCCATATTATTATGGAACAAGAACTCACTGCAGCTAATATAACCTGATATAGGACCTTTGTTATGGCAATTTTACTTAGAAAGTGGACCCTTATCATGGGGAATTTTGAGGAAAAAGTACCCTTGCCAGCTGCACACATATGATTACAAAATATACTAAGTGACTCCCCCCCCCCGGGGGGGGGGGTTGACAATAAAGGATTAATAAATCTAAAAAAATGATATTTTCAAAGTTGTTGAAAATTCTATCAAATATATTTATATTCACCTGCCTCATTTATGGGTAAATGTCCACAGCAGAATCCTCTCGTTGAGCTTCGGTGATGGAGATAATGCTATAATCCTAATGTATATATCTCCGTTTGTGAATCCCAACAGTCAAATGTCACCCTCCATGGTATACGTGCTCCAATATACACCCTCTGTACCCCTTCCCAATCCAGGTACCGACTGACATTGACGTCTCATCTTCCAGCTCCAATCAGAACGCTACGCGCAAAGTGTAACACCCATTGGCAGTGGGATCTCAATTTGAGCTCAATTAGAGTCAGATGAAGGGGAGGGGGGTAGCATTCCTCTAACATCCCAACTCTATGGATACAACTCCTAACTAGAACTAGTCCTTACCAGTCTTTATTACTGAAGTATGTAGAGCAAGTCTATCTGCACCCTGACACTTTGTAATTAAGTTTTCTGAGAGAGCTGTAGCCTATGTAAAGCTTCAGATACAAATATATTCGTGGGAGAACTGGTAGAAACCAGGACTTCCACATGCACAGGGACCAGGTAAGGTAGAACAGCATCAACTTTATACCTATTTCATGGTGAATACGGCACCCCCACCGACTTAACCAAGGAAGGCCGTATTTAACATCCCCCGTGAAATAACCCTGGTCCATATTTCACGGCCTGTCAAATTATCAAAATTGTTGATTTAACCACTATAAATTAGCTTTTTCAGAGTAATTAAGTGGAAGTATTATTAATAACGGCATGAAATAAACACAAAGGAGCACTCGTAGTGTTCCCCACTGATGGTTATTTCACTCTGCTGCACCTCGTGAAATATCCATCAGTGAGGAACTCTACGAGTGCACCTTCCATATATGTATCACTGTCCACTCGAGTCCCCTCACATGAGATGCTAGGGAGGTCTTTAGTGTTAAGGCTGTGTCTCACGACCTTGAGCCAATGTTTTTGTCTCTGACCGGGTGCCGTCTCTGACCAGGTGCCGTCTCTGACCAAGTGCCGTCTCTGACCGGATGTCACTTTGGGAGTTTAGTTATGTTCTACCAACAGCCGGAGGCTAATAATAATTACATAACAGCTTCCGTAACGCTTTTACAAATCCTTATACATATGAGTATAGGTTAAAATTTAGAAAGCACCTTTTTCTGACACCAAGTCAGAGACGGCACCCGGTCAGAGACGGCACCTGGTCAGAGACGGCACCCGGTCAGAGACAAAAACATTGGCTCAAGGTCGTGAGACAGAGCCTTAAGACCCCTTTGTACTGAGGGTCTAGTGATAGATAGACGATGGCTATGAGAGGGTAAATGAGCAGTAAACTGGCTGGCACCCTTGTAGCACCCTTGCCTGTCATTCTACTTTAGTTACATTTTAATTACCCTCGCATAAACATTGTCTATCTGTTTTTAACCACAGCTGTGAGGTTATGTTTGGGTAAGTGGAGATAACCACGGTGTCTACTCCACTGTGGTTTAACATGCCTAACCCATCGCTTGGCATGCGATTAGGCCACTAACTTCGATATGTGACATGGGGCTTAGGGACATGGGGAAAGAAATGCGATTTTATAAGTACACTCGACCCTCACTTCCTCGAATTTGGAAAATGCAAGGAGGGGTCTTTAGGAATTACGTCCAAATATATTGGAACTTTCTTTTGCATTGAACATAACTTTAGACAGTTGCCAGGCAGCTGTCTGGGGGGAGTGAGGTATCCAAGGTAGTAAATGCTGGAGGTAGTGTGGGTTGACTGTATATTCCTTAAATTCGACATGGGATGTGATGCGCTCTTATAGGTGACACAGAGCGTTAATGCAACATGCCCTTTGTCCTCATGATGCATAAATGCATTCATGCATCATGCTGATCCTTCGGGAGTATCTCAGACTGACATCGCGACCCCCGACTCCCCATCCAGGGTATACCCAGTATACAAGGATGACAGTTTGCGTGCAGTGAGGAAGGAAAACAGGTACCGGTTACTCGTGGAAAATGAGTCTTTCTTTCAAAGGCACCCTCCCCATTAACCCCTCTTTGAAGTCCTGTATCCGCCATTGCTTCTTCCTGTGGAATGGGCATCCGGCCATGGGTGACGCCCTGTGCTGTAGGGTCGGGGTAAATGGAGCGGTGCATGCGGATTTACCCATGGGCGCGACTAGGTAAACTGATGGTAGTTTTGGGATCACATAGTACAAGTGTCGCGTCCAAAGTGGGTGTCATGCGAGCGTATGTCATGCGATCCCACATATATATCGATGAAACGCGAGGAAACTTGTTCCCCCGACCGCCGTTTATACATGTATGTATACACTGGTACAGGTTTTCCCGTGAGATCTTGGCTCTGCTCTCGGAATGCAGGTTGTTTCTGGCATAATTATCATCATGGTATGTGTGAGTTATCCCCGCGCCCTGTTCACCGCCTGAATCTCACGGCAATTTCCATGGACAGAACTTCCATGGCCGCGCATACAGAGCCACTAGAATTATCATTATAAAATTACGTGATAAGACGAGAGTTTTTGAAATGGAGATCTATAATCAGAATCAGCGGGTGAGATTAGGCCCAAAAAAAATTTAAAAAAGAGGTGTTTCAGGTTATCTGACCCTCCAAGTAAAACAGGGCCGACCCTAGAAATTTTTATCCAATTTTGAAAATCTTTATATATTTTAAGTAATTTTGGCGCTATTTCAGAGTCAATTTGATAGTCCTCAAGTCGATGCCACTTTTGGCGAGCCAGCGCTTAAATTTGGGAGTCAATTCTTTTCAGGTCAAATATTTTTAAAAAAGAAAAAGAATCCGACCTATCCTACCTAGATTTTTAGACCATGTAACCTGAAACACACCTTGTTTTGGCCTTATAGGTGGAGGTGGGGTGCGGTGGATTCTGAAATTATTAATGTCATTGTTTGGCGGCCAACTCTCAAACTTTTTTCTTACAACGATCTGAGGTGGGAAGACCCGGAGAGGATGTTTAACTAAAGCTACACCTTAACTTTATCCATGAGAGATCTATGCTAATTATAGGCGTGCCCTTTATCTGCATCCAAAAAGATGTAATCATCATACTATGTGATGTTATCACGTCATGACAGATTTCTATAGTCAATTTAATAGCAGAGAGTCGCCTGTGAAGATTAAGAATATACTTGCACCCCATAAAGTGTGAAGGGGTGTCTCCATCAAAGACCGTCCACCCATCCGTCCATGAAAGTCGTGCAAAAAAGCAGGGATCTGGATGTTTTTTGATAGACGGACGGACAGTTTCCGTCTCCACCAACGTCGGTCCGTCCAGTCCGTCCGTCACATACTGGATAAATATCAGGATAAAATGGACGGATGGATCCTATTCCTGTTCTGTCCGTCCATCCGTCCATCCATCCGTCCATTCCATCCATCACAGAGTGACCAATCAGGACGGAAAATGTCCGTTTTTTTATGGAGAAATGGACGGACGGGCATATCCAACTTTTTAGATATGTCAGTCCGTTCATGTTTGCCACTCTGTGATGGACGGAATGGATGGACAGAATGGACAGATGGATGGACAGAATGGACAGATGGATGGACAGAATGGACAGATGGATGGACAGAATGGACGGACAGATGGACAGAATGGACAGATGGATGGACAGAATGGACGGACGGATGGACAGATGGATGAACGGACGGACAGAAGAGAAAAATGATCCGTCCGTTCAGTTGTGATGGACGGACTGGACGAACGGACGTTGGTGGAGAAGCAAACTGTCTGTCCGTCCATGAAAAACCTCCAGATCCCTGCTTTTTTGGACGGTTTTCATGGACGGTCTTTGATGGAGACACCCTTTGAGAAGAGGCATCCCCCACTGATATGGCGAAGTGTGTTATGATGGGAGTCACCCTTTTCATCTTTGGAAAAAACTTTTCTCCGGGGCTTCTGTAGGGGAGAAAGGGTGGCCCCTATACCATAAAACCTTGCGTATAAACCGCACCCCCAACTTAGACAGATCCTATAAGCCTCTCAAGGGGTCTGACAATTGTGAATTTAGTACTTCAGTATACTGACAAAAATCCTCGTATAAGCCGCACCCCATATAGATGTGTTTGGTATCAAACTAAAGCTGAGTCCGACTCGCATACTAACCGTGCACGTGGCTTCTACGCGAGGTGTTACGGGTAGTACCTTTCCTTTCTCACCTATGGTGCTTATAATATTACTAACACCGATGGTGCTTATATTACTAACACCGATGGTGCTTATATTACTAACACCGATGGTGCTTATATTACTAACACCGATGGTGCTTATATTACTAACACCGATGGTGCTTATATTACCAACACCGATGGTGCTTATATTACTAACACCGATGGTGCTTATACTACTACCGTTAAACCTCGCGTATAAGTCGCGGCTAGTACGCGAATCAGATTGCTGGTGCAGCTTATAGGATCGGCACAGAGTCCAGGCGCGGCTTATACGTGAGTTTTCGCTGCTAGAGTACAGTACTAAAGTCACCATAACCAGATCGCTGGTGCGGCTTATAGGATCGGCCCAAAGTCGGGGTGCGGCTTATACACGAGTTAGGCTTATACGCGAGGTTTTAAGGTAACACCGATGGTGCTTATATTATTAACACCCATGGGATCATCAATTTGCAATGCACTCCAATTGCTCCTCCCTGCCACTGATGTTACGTGATCATCCTCCCTCGGATCCTAGGAAGAGTCTTGGTAGTCCAAAACTCTCGCCCTTTTGGAAAATCATTTAGATTTGTCTAATAACATTTTGATCCAATAAGATACAATCAAAGTTATAATTGCTGGCTGTAATTTTATGCAGGGATCACTCTTACAATGATGGTGATAGAAGTTGCTAAACGATAGAAGTTACAATAGACTGTGATATGTGAAGCTTGATGTTGATCGAAATGTATCTTGACGATTTGTGTCCTGGAATGCCACGTAGATTTGCACTATCTGGTCTACTTACTTTACTGTCCAAAATATTTTCTGATGTCTCTTTAATAGGCATGGTAAATATGTAGTTTTTTCAGTGTTGTGGCCAGTTAAGTGCCTGTACTTTCACACTCATAGAAGTGAGCGTCACTGTCGCCGAAAGCACTCTCACATGAGAGTCAGGCAGTGCCTGACTTTCAGGTGAGGTTGCCTTTGATGACAGTAACGCTCACTTTTTTCTGAGTGTGTTGTTATGGCGCCACTCTGTAAGGTGCAGTGCCATTAATGATCTGTGATTTATAATATGCCTTTTTTCTTTATCAATATTGACTAATATTGAAAGGCTCAGCTTGTCAGTGGATGTTTACATTCAATAAAAGCGTATAAAAAACAACCGCGACTCGTAGCGCATCCCTTTCCTGTGTTTAGTGACCCACACCCTCCCTCCCTCCCTCCCTCCCCAGCTCCCTCCCTCCCTCCCTCCCTCCCTCCCTCCCTCCCTAACTCCCGCCCTTCCTCCCTCCCTCCCTCCCTCCCTCCCTCCCTGCCCAGCTCCATTATCTTTTCTCTTTAAATACCTGAACCTGCCCCTCCCTAACCAATCTGGTCACCTGGATTCATGCCACTGACATCAATGTCTATTTTTTATTCTCACTTTAATGCACTTATTCTTAGTTCTAAGCCAAGTGTCTCGCTTGGGAAGCCAAGTGCCGTGGATATCCTCCATCCAGTCTTTAATACTTACCGGTAATAAAAAAAAACGGGTAGATTCCCTCGTCATAGGATGGTGGTAATGAGTTTATTTGCAGCGAGGTTGTTATATGTGTCATACTCAAACCTCAATTATAAAACTTTCAATTATCCGGCATGCTCAATATCTCCAGTCGCTTTGCAAGGGACAGTTCTATATAAAACTGAAAAGCATGTAGGTATGTTTCAATAATCCGGCAGATCCAATATTCGGTCGTGGTCGGATTATCAAGGTCTCAGTGTACAGTGTACCAATCCATCATATATATATATATATATATATATATATATATATATATATATATATATATAACAAAACCTTTCATGTAGAAGTGTTGGCCCATAGTTGTACAGTACGTGTATATTTTGATGTGGTTATAAGATAAGCAGTGTTCACAAATGATGTCACCAATTTCGGTACAGTTTTCAAGACGTATGCCAGCATGTATACGTCATCTGGAAGGCGTTTCACCGTATGTTGATATAAAATATAAGATACGGCCGAAAGATGCGGTCAAGATGCGGACAAAATATCACAAAAGCAAATTTTCCGTTTCTTTTCACCCTCCGCATACCCTCCGTATCTTTTTTTATCAAATTCCAACATACACCCCTGCTATGCCGTATGTAGCAGTCAACATGCGGCCCTCCGTATCTTCACCTCCGTATGTTCTTCTTCTGACCCGCCGCATTTGAATTTGGCGCCATCGACCAGGCTACATCCGGGGGAATACCCGGGGATTCCGTATCTGACGTCATACACACGTGACTTGTGGGCGCCGCCATTTGCAATTTCTCAATAGTAAACACCGAGTCGGGCAAGCGTGCGGAAAGCGATTGTAAGCCACAACAACCACCAAACAACATGGGGAGAGTCAACAAAAGGGTAAGTAGGACATGTCCTTCCTGTGCCATTACATGCATCAGATCACGTAGATTCCAGCAATGTACTTTGTTGTGCGTGTTATTCTGATTTTAATACATGAACATCGGTGCCAAAGTAGCCGGTCCGTTTTCCCGCTTTACGTGAAAGCAACTCAGATACTACCGGTACTGCTTCTATACACCCCTTACAACTGTATTATGCCAAAATATATCGCTTATTTCGATACTACTGTCCCCCTTTGTGTGATACACCATACAACATACCTTACATAGCATTTTCAATGAATTCAGGAGGATGATACTACCTCAGAGGAGGAGGTCAGTGACAGCCAACCCCCCACTACCCAAACTGAAGCCGAATCAAAAAAAACAAGGTCTTTCAAGGGCCTTTTAGGCAATCTGGATGCGCTCAGCCTGCTGCTGGGCACAAACAGAAAATTAACGGGCCAGCCTGCTTTCCCTATATTTCATGTATGTATTATGTCAATGTGAAAAAAAGCACAACACTTGTTCTCCAGTTCCATGCTATGTTCATATATCAGTCCGTTCTAAAAATTATTTTACATTATTATCATTCAAATACAACTGTGTCACGGGGTATATGTAATGTTTTGCAGCCCCCCCCCCCAACAAGGAAGATCCGGAGTTTCAGTCGTCAGAGGAACACGAAGAGATCAGTCCGACCGACTTCGAGGGAGATGGGGGCGACCAAGCCATATCCTATATCTTGGCTCTCATCAAAAGGAACCGGGAAAAGAATGCTCGTGGAAAGGGGAAGGCCCCCTCCAGCGAACACCCGTCCAATGGTGGGCCTCATACCACACAGACCAAGAAAAGGAAGAGAGAGAGTGATGACCCCACCTACATACCTCCTGCACCAGCAACTGTACCACAGGTAAACGTGGAGCAGCCCTCAACCCCCACCCCCAAACGTGGTAGGGGGGGTAAGGGACGTGGGAAAGGGCGTGGAAAAACTGTTGTCAACGATTCAGTGGCATCCAGCTCTGCTGTAAATACCTCAAAGGCAGCTCGGGCCAAAAGTGAGCACTGGAGACCGGACGAACTTGAAGCACTCATAAAGGGGGCGAACCACCTAAAGCCCGTCTTGAAGGGACGGTTTAAGCATGCCAGCGATGGGGTAGCACTGAAGAAGCTGGCATGGGGCGAGCTAGTTGGTGAGTATATTTAAAACATTATTCACATTCCTTTCATATGCACCCCAGCAAAGTGACCTGTATACCGTATCATTTCATGTGAATCACTTTATTATGACATGCACCCCAGCTGTTTTACCTGTATACTGTATCATTTTGATTTTGTTCTATCTCTGTCATGTGTGTACCCTTACCATATTTAGCATAAAGTAAATCCTTTATCCCTGTTCAACGTCACAGTATACTACATGCTATATAAAGGACAGAACAATACATCTACTTGACATTTCATTATATTCTCCTCCTTCTGCCAGACTATGTGGCAGCGAACGGTGGGCGCGACCGAGATGTTACAAAGTGTCAAAACAAGCTGAAATACTTCGTGCAGGAGAGCAAGAGGAAGGTACGCATACACATGTGGTTCTTGAAAAGTCACACTTTTTTTTTTGTTTTTATTTTACCAGAGGTATTAAAACATATATGAATATAGGATGCCAAAAAATATGCCTTTGTCTAAAATATCCAGTCTCATTATGACCTGTGTTACCTACCTTCTTACCACACCTTGCTCTAGGTCATTGTAATCTTATTTATATTTTTTTCTATAGCGTCAACTGATAGATATGAAATACAAGACGGGCAGTGGACAGAGGGACGAGAAAGACCAGCTAAATGAACTGGAGCAGGCCGCATGCGATTATGCGGGGAAAGAAGTAATCCTAGGTGAGCATTCAGCAAAAGCGCATGATATATCTCCTTCCTGTATACTCCACCTCAAGTGCCCATATTTAATTTCCTTCCTTTGTACTGCGTATCATTTGAATTGAAGCAATGCCACATACCATATGTAAAACACATAGTACAGGTGAAAACAATACAGTTTTAATTCAATCTTTTATTTTACTGTGCTATAGGGATCGAAGGAATGCAGCCTCCCAGTCTAAAAGGGGGCGGGCGGCCCCGGTTCGTTTCCTGTTACGATCCCGACCGAGCATCAAAGACTGACTATGCCGGCATGGGTCTGCCCTCTTCCGCACTAGCTGCTATAGCTGATGGGGACATGCTTAAAGACGACGAGGGTGAGATATGTTTGAATCTTTTTACCCAAAAATAATATACCCCACATACATATGTGGATATATATTCCCTTTTTCTTGTTTTACCTGTGTGCTGAAAATAACTCTAAATACATTGACATTATATATGATTGTAAAATTCTTTTTGTCTGCAGTATTTTATCCTATTTTTGATTCTGGATTTATGACTGTGGAATATATTGTTTTTTTATTTATTATACGGTAATAATATGGGTTACAGACACAGCAGAGATGTACCTACCTTCCCTTAAATTATACCATATAGTACATGTACATGATGCAGCTAATTCTATTTAACTTACAACATATACCAAGTCAAAACTTATGGTGTATTACATGTATTTTTCTATCCACAGAGGAAGACACGGCCGCTGGGGAGGAAAGTGGAGAGGAGGAGGAGTACAACGAGGTTCCAGATCCACCGCCCGCTGCCCTGCAAGCTGAGCCGGATGACGTGTCCACTACAGAAGCATGTGACGCCATGTTCGGGGATATCAACCGGTCTCCTATTCAATGTATTTCCCGCAGAGACATGTTAGATTTAGTCGCCAGAATAAATGCCAAAACAGCCGATCCGGAAGGCCAAGGCAGCAAAAAGAAAAAAGTATCCAAAACTGAATCCCTTCTTATGTCCTCCGGAAGAAGTAGCGGAGAGTCGCAATTGGCTATGGCACTCAAGACACTGAAGTTAAAAGTTTTGCCTCCAAAAACAAATCAGGCAGAGCCTGCAGTGCTTCCCAAACCTGCGGATAAACCTACTCCAAAACCTCCCTCTAAACCTTCTGCTGCTGATACTGCTCACCGTACTGCTCACCCTGGTCCAAGCATCCAGAAAAAACCTGAACGTGTTCGGGGGAGGAGACCATCTTTCTCTTCCATTTTGAACGAGGAGGAGATTGACTTAACTTCTCAACACTCTTCTCCGGGTCCCGTTTCACATGTGGACACGGATGACGCCAACAAGAAGCATTACTCGGAGGAGGAGGTAGCCGAGCTGATACATTTGGCGCTGAAAGGGAAGTTTGAAACCAGTACCCCTAAACATAAACCCCCCCCTGCAGAGCCTGTTCTACCAGATCCCATAGAAATAGAGGAAGAAGAAATAGAACCTGATTTTGTACCAATGAAAACCCCACATCACACTCCTGCCTTGTCCCGTATACAACGCACCGCATCTGCTAACCGGAAAGCCCTATTCAAATCTTTTACGGAGGAAAAAGCACAGGAGGATTTCAGTGAAGCTATAAGAAAAGAAATGGAAAAAGTCACATTGGCTTTCAGAGATAACCTGAAGACAATGGCGGATGACCAGGCCAACTGCCAGCAGGATATGGCCAGGTGTAACCGGGAAATGAAAGACAGCACCAGAACTGTCGTGATAGCTGTATCTGACAATGCGAAGCAAATCGCTGAGGCGATGAAGAAACAACAAGAGCAGCTAGATACCTGGACAGCAGAGTCAGCTGCCAACACTGCGCAGAACAACGAGGAATTTATTGCCATAACAGACAAACTGTCTGATCATGTTCTTGGCAAACAGGCCGCAATGGTGCAACAACTGAATTTAGTCAGAGGTGCTATTACCAATACGGGTGTCCGTGTTGCGAAAGCAGAGGAAACTATGATGTCAGGCGTAGTGGGTATGGTGGACAGTCTGACCACTCTAGCCAACAGCATTAAGGACTTGATGACGGATGTACAGAGCGTGGCAGAGATGCATAAAAAGGAGAGCGAGAGAGCCAACTCTGCTCTTGCTTTGTTGACTAGGAACTTTGAGATCCTCGCAGTGGCACAGGGGAAGCTAAACCGGGCACATGTAGTGAATTCTGTTATTTCATGTAAGTATGACATATCTTAGTCCTTCGGGAAACAAGCTACCTGCTCCTTTACTTACCATATTTTATCCACCTCACTATATGTATGCTCTGGTTTTTATGTACTGCAGAAATCAAGATATTGTGAGGATATTATAAAATGATTTTATCCGTTTATATGTTTCAAGTACAACTCTAAATACAGAAATATGTGATCGAACAATGTTTTATTATTTTTCACTGGTAATTAAATGTATATGTGTAATTCTTTTCTCAGTGAACAAGAGCAGCGTGGAGGAACCGGAGGAGGAGGATCAGAACAGAAACCCGTTACCGTCTACTTCAAACATCACAGCCAGTTTGACGCATCCCGAGCCACCCAAACAGGGAGAGGAGGCGAACTACCTGTGTTCCCCCAAGCCCCAGCTTCATCCAACAAAATGTGTGGTTAACGCTCATGGTAAGCACGCTATATACCATATCTTTATTTTCATATTCTTTCTTCCATATAAAAGTATGTATCTACGGTACCGTAAAATGCACAAAATATGTATCACACGTACACATGTATCAACACTGTATAAGTTAATACCATATCTTTTTTCCCTTTATATGTTTACACACATATCTGTATGGTAGCAACAAGGGAGAAAATCACAACATTCTTTTCAATTGTATCTCTCTATAGCCAATGTCTTGAAAGAAGATTGTACTTGTAACAACCGGTCCCACAGTGTATTATACAACAATTTGTTTTCCCCCTTGACATATATATCAACAATTGTATGTGAATAAAAAGAGCCAGAATATATTACAGTGTAAAATTTAATGCATGCTTAAATTACATTTACTTCAATTTTTTTCCTTTCTTTATAGTCATACAGACGGAGGACGTCAATTCCGACAGTGGACTGCCACACTACCAGGTCCTGAACAAGGATGAGGTAGTGCTGATCCAGGAAGTAGCAGACGACGTGGAGCAGAACATGGAACCGGCAGTAACTGACGAAGAACACGTTCAAATGGTTCTAGGTTTAGCATCGGCGGAGGAGAGCGAGAGTGAAGTGACAACACTACCCAAAAGATCCACGCGAGTCAAAACCAGGAAAAATCCAAAATGAAAAGCAGCCGGACTGGGTTGAACTGTATATATTTTAACACAACGGGGTTGCATGTCATAATACTCCACGGCGCTGTTATACACCGAAATATATTTCACGTTATATTTGTTGGTACAGAATTCATGTATATCAGGTAGTTCATGTTGTAACATAAGTTGACTGCTTGTCGCAGAATTCATGTATATTAGGTAGTTCATGTTATAACATAAGTTGACTGCTTGTCGCAGAATTCATGTATATTAGGTAGTTCATGTTGTAAGATAAGTTCACTGCTTGTCGCGTTTGACAGCCTCCGGGTTGAAGTACCTGCTGATGTACTCTTTATGCATGTTATTGAAGGGGACGCGTTCTCCCGCTGCCACATTCACGGGTTGCTCCACAGGTGCTTTGTATCCGACGAAGGAATCCTTGGCGTAGAAGTCCTTCTTGATTGGGAGTCCGGCAATTCTAGCACAGTTGTTCAGTGCTACACATGCCTCTATGATGCGCCCAGCTCGTACGGGTTCGTGGAAGAGATATCCTCCACTTGTATCGAGACACCTACCGAAACAGATACATTTTAATGTTACATACTATTAGGGTTTTATATTGTGAGACATATCAGGTATGGTGCTATGTAATTGTATTTTAACATGTCTCTTTTAGTATTAGGTATATATCAGAAGGATCATGGCAGAATGTACAGAGGTACATGTGTTATATGAATGATTACTGGACAGGCTGTTTTGATGTACACATTTGTACAGTGTCATAGTATTATGTGTATCATTAAGAGGAGATAATTTTGGGCATTGTGTTATGTGGTACTACCCTAGCCAGGTATGGAGTATTTTTTGATATGACATGCAACATGTTATGTGATATTACCTCCAACGCTGCTTTACGTTTCCGATCACTCGCTCCACCAAAGATCTGGTCTTACGGTGCCATTTGTTGTAGGCCACATCGTCTGCAGTGTACTCTACTTTGGTCGGAGTAAGCAGGTAGTCTGTCAATACGTATCTGTAGTAGAACAAAGTGTGTGATATATTTCTGTATGATATGGACAAATGAGTGAGAGAAACAACATGTATATTTTTGATAAAAGTTTTTGTCTTAGGACAAAGTATTACTGTGCTATGCCAAACTCAGGTCATACAAAATATATATTTATTTTTTGGTTTTTAGTTGTACTGTAAGGAATAACTATTAATCTGCTATGCCAAAGTCAGGGCACAGGAAAATTAAATTATTTTACTTACCCAGAATCTCCCAACAGGAAGAACCCTTTAAAGTCATTCCTCTCCCCCAGGAACTTGATTTCACTTCCGTTCATAATGTAAATGTCATTCTGGGAGCCTGGGTATGACGCGTCCACATGACGTACGATCCCGTCCAGATCACATATGATCTGCAAAATATAACATTCGATTTTTGGGTTACATGTGTGTGAAATATTTTTATTTTTACCCGTTCAAAGGTACATATAGAATCTAAGTCAACTGTTATATAGCGATAAGATTGTGCTCTACTATTTTTTCAAATAGGGACAACATATGTTATGCATGCAAAGTTTCATGTTTTTTGTGTACTTTGATTTTACTCACCATGGCGTTTATACTATAATAGCCTTTGTAGCAGTAGTATTGGTTTTCGTCACGGGTATAACCCCTAGGGCAGGCTATTGGTATGTGAGTACCGTCAACTAGTCCAAACAGTTTGGGTTTCTTCATTTTCTTGTACCAACGATACGCCAGGTTAGCTTTCTCGTTCGTGCTGTCTGGCCAGCTGACATATCGGGCAAGGTTGTGATGAAAGAAGTCAGAAACTGACTTGACTGCTCTGCATACGGTACTGCGGGACACACCGTGCACATCCGCTATGTCGGTGTAGTTTGACCCCGTGGCAAAGTAGCGTATAGCTACACAGAACTGTTTTAAAATAAAAAATCATTTTGTTACACTTTAATTACTGCCTTGTTTTATTTCATTTGGGATAGTAGAATACATTCAGTCATATCACATATGAAGGGAATATAAGTCATGTATGTGGAAAAAGCATAACAGTATAGATAGCATATTATGAGTGCAGGGCAGAAGCCAAAATCAAACTTAATATAAATGGAGAAAAAAATAACAATATAGGAATAAGGGAAGACATATAGCCATAGTGGGGTGTAGGGGTGGTACATACCTTTATCCTATGTGGTACAGCATGTTTGCCCCGTAACAACTTGTCCTCTAGGCTGTCCACATAGTCTTTTATCAGGCATTTGGTGATTGCCTTCGTAAGGCGGTATCGCTGAAGGAATTTCTTCTCCCCATACTTGATGAAGGGATCCACCCGCTGGTAATACTCTCTTTGAGTCTGAAGCACATACCCTATTCTGGGACCCATCTTGGCTCTATCCAAATAGTGCGCCAAAATATATCGGGGTCAAGGGTCAAGGGTCAACTGCCAAGGTGAAGGTCGCTGAATTTGGCCAATACATATAGTGCAGAATTGACATACGGCCGACTATACACACATACGGCCCTAAAAAACAGGGTATATGTGCATAATTTGACATAGCACCCCCCCCCCTACCCCTCCGTATATCTTGTAGTAAATACGCCAAAGATGCGGAATTTTTGTGCTCCGTATGTTGAGCTGAAACGCAATTATCGCCGTATGTGAATACGGAGGGCCGTATGTACATACGGCCTCCGTATGTTTTTCCGTAAGATGCGGACATGTTGAGCTGAAACGCAAAAATGAACTGAAACGCAAAAAAACGACATACGGACCCTCCGTATGATACGGTGAAACGGCTTCCAGCATACGTGATCCTTGTCACATTTCGTCACTCCCATCCAATCCGCCGCTCCTAGTCGGTGTCATCATTTGTGAACGTTCCCCCAAATAAGTATTTATACCATAATGTACCTCCGTTACCCTTGAGTGAATATTTAAATTGGTCCAGAGATTTTGAGATTACCGACCAGTTCCCTCTACATGTCGTTCGCATGCATAGATAAACCTCGTTTTTTTTCATGTCGTAATAGTAGATTGGATGCCAAAGCTAATTGGTCCAAGGTAGGCCAAAACAATAAAGGTGTTTCAGGAAACCCGGCTCTAGCTTAAAAAAAGGGCCCGACTCATTCCTGCTACTTTAAAAATAAAAACGAGCCCTTTTAGATATAAAAGAATCCGACCTAGCTACCCTTTTTTTTTCGGACGATGTTGCCTGAAACGATTTTTTTTGCCCTTATTACAAAGTTCACTGCGTTAATTCTAAAATAATAGCCTTCCCTATGGAAATTGACATATATACTTAACATACCGACACTTACCTGGTCCTAAAATAGAATAGCCTGTATACAACCCATTAGATTGTTTGGGAACGTTCACAAATCACATCACCGGATAGGGGTTGGGGGATGGCCGGGGGATGGTCTTTGGGTTGCCCAAATTGGTGACAGGAGATACTAGGGTCTGGAGAAACATCTCATATTAGCTTATAAACATCTCATAATGGCTCCCATAAAAGTATTTTGTGAACGTTCCATTTAAGCATCGGAATAAATTTGAATAAACGCCATTTATAGTTTAGCACGATGGTACATAGGTATTATAGATCTGTACATAACTAGCCCTCATTGCGAGGCAGAACTTTTGTTTTTGGATATGGTGGAACTTAACTTGGTAATTTCAATGGTGGAACTGAACTTTACTAATGTGATTGTGGAGCTTTGTGTGATATGTAATTAAATTGGAAGAGTTCATCAACCTTTCGTGTTTATTTCTCTGGGATCCTTAATAATTGTCCGCACGACAAGCCATAAAAATGGCATATAGCCAATTGCGTCCTCTTTACGGTGAGCTTGGGTGGAGCTCTTTCCCTCCTTAAGATACGTGGGGTTGTTGTTCGGAATAAGCTTCGGGGTAGCAGGATCATTGAAATCTATGAGTGCTCTAAGTGCTGAATATATTTATGCTTTACTACTTTATCTAAAAGACAGCTTCGTAACAAGTTATCCGCACAAAATTCACATGGACAAAATACCCTCAAAACCCTCCATTGATATGAATTATCTTCAGCTCGTTAAGGTGACATGGTCTTATATGTTTCCATATTTTTAACTCTGCTCAAATATGTTCCAAATGCTAGTTCAGTATCATATTTGTATGATAAGCCACAATAAAATGTCCTCTATAGGCAGTAGGTAGAGGATCCCACCTTGCCCAGGTTTAATTTTACAATGTATTTTCAATGGGAGGAATTATAGCATGCACTCCAAAATGTAAAAATCTAGTCTAAATCTGATAAGTTGAATCCGCGCCTGTGTTTCAAGTATCAATCAAAACTGCGGGAACCCCATTCGGCGCCTGTATACAATGTCATTACCTCTAGGCTCACCGACATTCCAGCGTCGGCGTAGTCTATCAATAACACCGTACAATCTATGGCGGAACCGACTGAGTCCGTTCCCCCCGCATCTAAGGGGGGCGGGGGGGTATTTGGGGGGTCCCCATATCGCATGTCGATTTTAAGAACGGGCCATGTCACATGTCATTAAGGAAAAGGCCATGTCACTAGTGTCACTAAAGGGGTGCCTCCACCAACGACTGTCCATCCGTCAGTCCATAAAAAACGTAAAAAAAACAGGGATATGGACGGATTTGATGGACGGATTGACAAAACCCACTTCCACCAACCCATGTCACATGTCACTTAAATGGCCATGTCACCATGTCGATTTTAAGAAATGCCCATGTCACCATGTCGATTTTAAGAAATGCCCATGTCGCCATGTCGATTTCAAGAAATGCCCATGTCGCCATGTCGATTTTAGGGGTCTATACCCATCATCTAGACTGTTATCTACTATGTCCCAGTGGGCATAGAATTCAGTCCAACATTGAATCAACGTTGAATCAGCATTGTATCAACATTGACAACCAATTATCAATATTGATTCAACGTTATGTGCCCACTGGGGTAGGCCTACATCGTGTCTAGCCGGGGCGGTGGAGGAGAGCTGTGTTAGCTACAGCCCACCCCCATCGCCGCTACACTATTCTGTGCAGGGGAGCAGTCTTAACTAAATGGTCTCTGCGACAACAGGATGGTACAGTCGGCCTTGCGCTTCATTTTGTCCATGGTAGTGATAGCCTCTATTCAGAATGAAAATCATGTTTCCATGGCAACACATATCAACAAGGACAGCCATATGGGCTAAAGAGGAAATCACGTTCTAATCACATTTCAAATATATAGGGGTTTTCTAATACAACTACATTCCCAAGAAAAAAAATCTACCCGAGCGTAGAAACCCCTGAAGTTGTGACATCTAGTGTCAATGGTCAGAACTACTAGTCCAGTTTGCCCTGTCCAAACTCAACCTCAGCCCACATCACACAGCCGCTTTGAAACTGGTCTGAGCCTAAAACGGGCAGCACACTTTGAAACTGATCTGAGCCCAAAACGGGCAGCACACTTTGAAACTGATCTGAGCCCAAAACGGGCAGCACACTTTGAAACTGATCTGAGCCCAAAACGGGCAGCACACTTTGAAACTGATCTGAGCCCAAAACTTCCAATAGTAAAATGAGTGTTGTTATCTAAGGAGTTAGATTGGCCCCAGACTTATTCTAGAAGTCTAACTTCAGATTCGTGTTCTCTAATTGTTTGATTTATAAATTAGCTATCGGTTGATAAACGTTTTGAAATTTGACCATTGTCGTGATGTATTCTGCAGGAGTTAGGGCCTATACCTTATAGGAAATATTCCTCAATATTGCATCTGTAGATTCTGGGTTACTCTGAGTCGGGAATTTCCATATTTCCTAAAACAAAGGGGCGATAATCCCCCCCCCCACCCCACATACTTTAGTTGAGGGGGGCTAGCCTCTTGAACCTGTCCCCGCTCCGCCACCTATGCTGAACAGACATGAGCTCATAACATTTTATTAGTTTTCAGGGTTGTTTTCCACGGGCCATTCTAATGAGTATGCGAGCAAAGTGGCAATAAGATTTGAAGGAGGGCCAATTATCCAAATACTGGGATATAATTATATGTCACAGCAGTAACATGTAGAACATGGGCGTTTCAGGTCTAGTTTGTTTGTTTTTTTTTGTTTTTTTTTCTTCTTGTCTTAAATCATTTTTTTATTGAGGGAGGGGGATTATATTATTACACCTGTAGTCATTATGGGGTATTTTAGTGGGTGACATAATTATATACCACCATCTGTTAACACTGGGGAAATGGGGTACATGTATCTTATACACCTGTAAAATTGATTAGAGTGTTGGGTGTGGACTGACAACTCCTTTAATTGGATGTGTCTCATTCTCATGTGTCAGTATGGTAACCCCATAAAGGGTTCATTGGCCTACCGGTAGTTATTTAATGCATAATAGTATGGTGATGTACATATACACCATTGAACCCTGTATATGTACGATTTTCGATGGCCAATTTTAGCATGACACACAGTAAATGTTGCAATGTTAACCACTGGGCATTATGTATACATTTTCAGCCCAACTGGTGAACGACGGAAACCACCTTTTCTTTATCCAAGATGTTGTCTGTACAAGTTTAGCAAATTTAAAAAATCAAATCAAATCAAAATTAGGTTACCCTCTTAAGAAACAAAGCTCCTACCCAGACTGGATTCATGTTTGGCCCGGATAGTTCCTTTCAGGGTATCGGGAACACAGAGAGAAGTAAAGGTGTCAATTGTGTCTACCACGTGGCTCAGGTAAAATAGAGAGTCAAACTGCTAATGACTCTGCTTATTTGAAGAGTCAACTTGAATTGACTCTCTACTATCAGTGTCAATGCAAGTTGATGCTTCAAATGAGCAGAGTCAATAGCTGTTTGACACTCCATTTTTACCAGAGCCACGTGGGAGACACAGTTGACTCCTTTACTTTTCTGTGTGAAGTGTTTCCCCCACCGGTCTCATGAGCGGCCCAGATAAAGTCTCTCTGGGATCTATGAACCCGGCCCGGATTGCATAGGTGGTGCCACCCCTGAGCAAACCGCTATATAAGCGGTCACTACTCTTGTTCCCAAATCCTTCCAAAGGAAGGTTCTGGTGACAACCAATATGACCTTAAACTTGAACTTTGATAGGTTTCTTTAGGGGAGCCCAGGCTGCATAAGGGAGCCTAGGTGACTCCCCGGGCGACCGATGGAGTCACATAGTTTTCTGATTCACTTAAGGGAGTCACATAAGGACCTGGGCTCCCTCCCCTAAGGAGGGGAGTCATTCTGGGGGCAACCTGGAATCTCTTTTGACGCTGTTTCTTTTCTCCGTGTGGAGCTACTAGTAGTGAACAGGAGCAGGAAATGGAGCTAGAAAGTATGATGGTAAAACTACCATCATACATTCTGGTTCCTGATTTGAGAATGAGAGTAAGTGGTCACAGGCAATTCCTGCTGGTTTGTCCGCACACAGAAAAGTAAAGGTGTCAACTGGGTCTCCCATGTGGCTCTGGTAAAAGTAGAGAGTCAAACTGCTAATGACTCTGCTTATATGAAGAGTCAATTTGAGTTGACACTTATTGTTCAGAGTCAACTCAAGTTGACTCTTCATATAAACAGAGTCATCAGCAGTTTAACTCTCTATTTTACCAGAGCCACGTGGGAGACACAGTTGATACCCTTACTTTTCTGTGTGCTGCTGACCAACACTGGCGAGTACATGGGTACCCGCGATGCATTGCATTCGGTCACCATGAGGGTAACAACCTAGTGTTAAAGTGTGTGTGCTCACACTAGCTATTAATACTAAAGAAGAAGGTGACATATATACTCGGTTTTTGTTAACCTGTTTAATTTTTGTTTGATTTCTTTTTGTGAAATGTGTAACATAAATAGACAGAGCCGCATGCTGTCGCGAAGGTAGTTTCTGCACGAGCGCACGGCACAGTAAGTGCGGAAACTGTCGTCCAGGTCACTTTTTTAAAAGTTCAGCTCTGTTTTTATTTCAAGGTCTTGCAGTGAACAACTCATACAACTCACGTCCTTTCCATGAAATAATATGTTATATGTCCTATAGTGTGGTGTTGTGGGGAACGATTGGAGGCGGAGGGAGGATGTTCAGAGAGAAAATGCCTGGTGGGTGATGCCCGTGGGAAGATGTCCGGATAATAGGGAAATATGTAGTATAGATGATTGGCATAATACCTTAACCCATCATGCCTAACTCGCCAGTACTGCATTTAAGCATCATGCCAACCTTAGAGGGTTGAGACACTCCCGAAGGGTCATCATGATGCACCGATGCAGCACCAGCAAGATACTCACCAGGGTGCATCATGACAACGAATGCCATATTTTATTGACATGCGTCATTACATGGTTACACCATTATATTGCCAGTGCTTCACCCCTATAGCAATAAGGCAAATGGGGTCATATTCCTAACCATGTTAGTTCTGACCACGGAATTTCTCGTGAGATTTAGGCAGGTATCAGACTTCCACACTGTGTGTGATATATACTGGGTAAACAGCGCATACTTTTATGTCAAGCTTATTTGAGACCGGCCCTAATGTTACTCTTATAATATATGTGCAAAGACGGTATGTAGTAGATACCCTACAACTAACTGAGTGTATGTCATGATAACCGCAACAGACTAGCTGGTGGCCTCATGGGCCACCCGGTCACTATCATTATTATTACAAAAAGTCAGTTACAAGGGGGGAGGGGGGGGGGTATCTGACTTAACCTTCGGGTATGTGAGGGTATGGAATATACTCAAGATGCGTAGCACTTTGTCTTAGCCTTCCCCGTGGGTTAAAGTGCCATACTCACCATGCGTCTCCCACTCACAATTCTAGTACTGTTCTAGTCTACTATATGGTTAAGTGTGAGTGGTGATAATGCCCCTTTAAGTGGAAGTAACCAAGGTGTGAATTCCTTTGTCTTAGCCCTCCCCATGGTTTAAGTATGAAGGCAGCCCTGGTGAGAAGCGCGCCCAGGGTTAGTCACCATAAGCTAATGGGATGGTTTAACTGTCGAAGATGGTCATGGCAATTTGTCACACTAACTATGATATATATACTAATTGGGGGGCCAGGCTAACAATCTGAAGGGGGTTGGTGTGGTGACCAATACTTTGCCTGAGTGTTGTATCAGGGTATTTTTGAGGCGGCTGATTCTGAATTTGCCATGTGTAAAGTGATATCTGTGTCGCAACAAGGTCAAATATAAGGTCAAACTTTGAAAGGTCACGATTTGGTTTAAGAATGAGACTGAAATTTTAAGCAGGGTAACAGCACTAAAAGAAAATAGTTCATTCTATGTTATGAGATGAATAAGCTTTTACCCTTGATATCTTAATATATTTTTTCAAAATGGGTGTACTCATTTCAGTCTCATTTTTACATCAAATCTTGACCTTTGACCTTGAATTTGACCTTGATGCAACACAGATATCACTTTACACATGGCAAATTCGGAATCAGCACCCTCAGAATATCCTGATACAACACTCAGATAAAGTATTGGTCTCCACACCAACCTAAAGTTAGATATCAACATTTTATCTTTCTGGCCCCCAAGTATACCGTAATACCTCGCGTACAGGCCGTGGCTTGTACGCGAGTCAGATCGTCAGTGCGGCTTATAGGATCGGCCCAGAGTCGGGTGCGGCTTATATATGAGCTTTTGCTACTTTATACAGGATTAAACTAACAATTTCCAGACCCAGACATTCAGGTTTTTATGATTCCTTTATGTTAGGGGGTGGGTAATACGTGAGTTAAGCTTGTACACGAGGTTTTTACAGTAAATACATGACATAGAATCACCCATGCGTTCACCTTATAATTAGGGCATGGCCGTGAACTATTCAACATGTTTGTGTTCCTCCTAAAAGGAGGTAGAATATCATACTCATAAGGTAGATCTATATGTATATGAGTTGAACGATTTATGTTTAAAATTCTTTGTTAAAATAATGAACAAAGACGGCCTAATATTCCATTATGGTGATTTATTTTCACAAAATTATAATCTAGTAACAGTAATTCCTTAGTTTCCACGTTTGTACACCAAATTGATTAGAGTATGTTGTAAGTTAAAGTATTCAGAGTGCTACAATATTCTCTTTCAGAACTCCTCCCATAAGGTAAATGCTTTTAAAAGTGAACAATCGATTATAAGATATTTTACTTGGATGGTATCACAGTCCTATAGAATCACATATCATTATAATATGGATATTAAGTATCATATGAACATATCTTAATAAATTAATTGTCCTAATAGTAGTTTCTACAGGTAATGTACAAAGTTGTGAAGCAAGCTATGATCTTACACTTGATTTAACAGCATTGAATCGCACCCCCGATGAGATAGAAATGAGATTGCCTAGATAAGTTCTGGGTATGGTGCTATGCACAAAATTATGAAAACTATGATAAGTGAACACTTTTCAGTCGGTTTTCTTGCGGTAGTGATAAAATGTACTCGTCAATAATATCACTATCACCAGTATATAACATTGATGATGAGGAGTTACAACATGACATGGACAGTAGCATTACTGTCAGGGACTAGATATTCATGTAATCAATGTAGAGAGCATGCGGCAATTTGTTATAGAATTAGTATTTTATTCTAGATTATTTTTCACGATACCAACTAGATTATTTTCACAATACCAAAAATAAATATATATCATTTTTAAACTATAAGCCGAGTCATGGAGTACCATTATATCATATACCAATACAACTTTTTCACTGGTTTTGGGGGGTATTTGAATACCATCAATAATACCCGTACTGTCTATGCCCGCCCCTTATCCCGCCCACCCCATGCACACAACCCTTTCCTCACCCCGACCATTCCAGAGACTGTCCGTGCTATTTCCCGATCCCAGCTTAAGCTGGCATAATTATTCTACCCTATCCATTTCCACTTGTCTTTATCCAGCAAAATAAGGCGAGCTTGTGAAAGCACTGGGGATACCCAAGCCAATGCTATCAGATTGGCTTGGATATACCCAAGGCCGGCAGCACACACAACGTCACACTAATTTACTGAGCAATGATATAATTAGTGACATAGATTTTCGCTCCTAATTTTCTTCTCTGTTTTTTTTTCTCAAATTATTATCACTGTTCCTGAGAGGTATCTAACCGGTCTGGTCACCAGACAGTGTTTGTTCTTTGATGATGTAAAGTCTGTGTATAATCTAAAGGCTCCAGCTAATAGGTTATCAAAAGGACTTCACATAATATGGGAATAACCCCTCAGACACCTCCATCTTTAGGGATGGAGCCAATTCTGAGGTCGACCTTTCTCTCCATTATCTCCTCATCTTTTTACGCATGGATGAGGTTATTGGATAGAGCCCAGTTATGTTCTTGTATGTATACCTCTGCATGCTCTGTAGGGTTACTTCCAAGTTGGTCTGCTATGACCCACCTACTGTAGCACCGCACAAACAACATGAGTTGTCTTCCTATATGTCGCTCTTTTTCTATCTCTCGTTCTCTTGCTCCCTTGCTCTCTTGTTCTGTCCCCTCTCTCTCTCTCTCTCTCTCTCTCTCTCTCTCTCTCTCTCTCTCTCTCTCTCTCTCTCTCTCTCTCTCTCTCTCTCTCTCCCCCCCTCTCTCTCTCTCTCTCTCTCCCTCCCTCTCTGATTTTCTCCCTCTTTCATTCTCTCTTCCTCCTTCTATCCCTCTCTCCCTCTCTCTCTCTCACTTCCTTCCTCTCTCCCTCTCTCTCACTTCCTTCCTCTTTCTCTCTCACACATACATCTTTGTACATATAGGAGGTGGGTGTATTTCTCTAACAGTGGTGCCCTCTGCCCCATGTGCTACCACCGTGTGGCCACCTGATAGACAGAGGGTCCTTGGGAACCCTTGTGAGGGCCAGCTATACTCAGCCAGATTCTGGGATCAGGTTTAGCTTTACTGTGCCCAGATAGCAGCAGGAATCAAAGGCTTGAAGCTGTGTCTGAGGAGAAGAATTATATCAGCATGTGGAATAGGGAATAGCTCATAATGCTACATAATGAAAGGGAACAGAGTCAAAGGGAGTCCAGGCAGCATGGACTCCCTTTTGACTGTTTCCCTTCCCTGTGTAGTCCATCAACCCCCTATCAACCAACAATTATCTAGGCTATGGGATGAGGATATACATTATATGATATTAAGTATAATTATTATTTTGGTTAATTCCCACCCCATCCTACCCACCCATCCTAGGAGGTAGTCCCGATTTAACAACAGGGGAGGGGCTGAAAATAGTCTGTGCGTCCACATGAAAATCCACCACCCCCTTGCTGTTACATACTGACCACTCTCTGACTCATAAGAACCATAATTCCACCGGTATACATTACATATAAACCCTAATAAATAATACTTTGACATACCTAAGCTACCATGAAGCACCAGCATAACGGTATTGTGTAATATTATATTCATGATACTTATAATTATAAAACAGTTACCCAGATATGTACAATCCCTTCTAGATATTGGAGTATATCAATATAGCTATATCTATATACACATATTTACATATATGAATGTATGTATGCATGTATATACACGTATGCATGTATTATACATCCATACTCACATGTATGTATGTATATTTACCGGTATAATATAACGCTCAGGGCAAACCATTCCTACCATAAACGTACCCTGTATTCCTGCATCAAAATCAAATCAGTGCTATTTTTCATTCACTAACATCAACATGTTTTTTACATCGGTTAGCAGTACTTGTTTCTGATAATAAAGCATCAAATGCCTGCTATCTTAACACAATCAGATAATATTTTGTAACAACATGGGTGATATGAGATGAGATGAGAAATGTCTGTACCACCTGCCTTCTGAAGGCATATAAGTGTAATGTAGAGTGATGGAAATAACAAAGATGAAATAGAAGGATAACACTCATTCACATAATGCTTACATTTCAATTCCGTTGGACTCCCTTAAAGCGGCATTCTCACCATGCGAATCCCACTCACAATTCTAGTACTGATCTTGTCTACTATGTGGTTAAGTGCGAGTGGTGAGAATGCCCCTTTAAGAACAACTTTAAGGGACTAATTCCACTCACGCCGGTCTGCCGTAATTCCGTCATCCGATAAAAGTCTATAATGTTAAACCTATGGATGAATCTCATCTGACGACAGAATCTCGGCCAATTTATTCCAGTGGAATACACCCATTTTAAGGCCGTACTCCACTGACCAAAATCGGTCATGATTTTGTCGTCAGATGAAAGTTCACAATGTTAAACTTATGGACGAATGTCATCCGACGATGGAATCGCAGCAGATTCACGTCAGTGGAATACACCCGTTAGAAGGACCCAACATCTATACCAGAGATCTATATCAACAATATGCTAGATCAACACCATTGGCAGATTATTGGCGGTTGACATTAGAAAATTGGAATCCTATGATAATAGGAATTTACCCTTAGCTTGGTGCATCAGATTAATACTGTTCATATTCATATTGAGATACAATTAAAGAACAAGGATGAGTAGGGTTCCTCTAGTCACCAAACCCTCCTACAGTACATATTTTTGATACACATACTTATGCAGCTTGCATGTACACGAAATTGGAATGAGCAACATTCACCTAGGAATGGCTCTTTTTCCCTACAGTTACCAAAGAACTAGGGGAGCTTGATTTAGAGTCAATCATGTACATTGCGATGTCCACCTCAATTTTCATGCATGATAAGCCTTCTTTTTGTGTATCAGAGTACACTTTAAGTGTTACTCCTTCCAGCAAAGGACAAACACCATGCATGAATAACTACATAATTAAGGTGGACATCTCAAGGTACGTGGCTGACTCTAAGACAAGCTATCCTACATAGTTCTTGACTGTAGAAGGACATACCTATTTCACATATTCTCTGGTATCCTCTTTGAATGTAGATGTAGCTGGTCCGGTAATCCAAAGAAGCAGAGATAAGGTAAAGGGTATAGTGAAGGCCCTTAAGAAATATGATTTTTCCAGTACATCCACAGTTCAATTTCTTCCACTATCAGCTAAGCTATTACTCCTGCCTTATTTGTTGGACATTAGTTGGTATCATGTCTTTTCCTGGGCAGTGCAAGTGCACTTGGAGCTGGGTGCAGATCTCAAGTGACCCCTTGTTCTTTAGGAGGTGTACCTCATAGAGTAGCAGTACAGTGGACCTATACTGATCTCAGGATACATACACAGTGCCCACGGGGCCGGGTGTGGTCACTACGCTTTCACGTTTTGTCACCGCCTCCTGCTTAGCTGCGCACAGTAAGATAAATCCCTTGTGCTCCTCAGTTTACAAACCCTAGAAGGATGGAGAGCTGAAGTCAACTCAGGACGAGCCTCGAATCCAAGATCTTCAGATCTGTGAGGGAGTGCGCTACCAACGCTCCATCCCGGCTCTCGAAAAATATGAAGAAATATGAAAATTGTTGGAATCCTTTCTCAACCGTGAAGACTGGTAATCCATAGTGTACAGTCCTTGTAGGCCATAGTCCACCACCCCCTAGCCTTCCTCACACAGGGAAGGCCCAGAGGTGTGGAATGGCTCACTAAAGTGACTTAATCCTATTTGGCTATCGCATAGCACTAGATAGTCCATAGAAGTCACACTGTCGTTGATTGCGACCAGTAACCAAGATGGCACAATCTTCCCAGTGGCCACAGAGCAGCCCAAGAGGCATTATTAAGCACTTATTAAGCCCTACAGAGAATATGCAGGGCTTTGGTAGCGCTTAATAAGTGGTCTGTGGCCACTGGGAATTGCATGCAACATATCACAGGTTTCTAGACACAATAGAGCACAGACTCCCGATGGTAATCCTATGGGAGTCCACCCTTGTGGTGTAATAATCAATCCTAGTATACAATGCACTGAGAAGAAGTGTACTCTCAGCACTCTTCCTGGCATTCTTGCCAGTCTGTGGATCCATCGTCACAGCTGTAGTCGGGTTCATGTATGTGGTGATGATAGTGAACCGTATCTGGCTCCTCACATATATCCTCACAATCGTCTTCATGTCGCGGTTGACAAACGGTTGCCTCAACGACAGGTGGTGGTGTTACTACTGTCCTGGCTACAAAGGCTGGAAGGTACATCCCAGGAACAGGCGGAGGAGGTGCCCTTTTGATGAGCCCTAATCGGGCTCTGATGAAAGGACGAGGAATCTGGTATTTAGCGACATACCTGAAATGAGAATTTTTCGAGTGAGTAATTTTATTGGTTTGCATGGTATTGCATATTATCATAATATCATAGTTGATAAGGTGAGTGGTAATATACACTTTATACTTGAGAGAGCTGCATGATATTATGTAGTTCTAAATCTTCATATTTTATATAACCCACCTTTGCTCTCCTTTATTATGAGGAAAATATCGGTGTAGCGATATTTATAGCAAATATTAAATTAGAAAATTAGAAAATCAAAAAACAAATGCATATAGCTTCATTTTTACCTTGGGGCAGGGAATACTGGTGCTCTGACAGGAGCCACTAGCATTCCTCTCCTTCTGGCACAAAGGATGCCGAATAAAAGAGCCACAAATCCCACGGTGAGAAGTGCAACCGCAGCCCCTAGACCAACTACTGCAGGGAACGAGGGGCCCGATTCCTTCTCAACGAATTGTGCCTCCATTTCTCCCAATAGGATGCCTGAAAATTAATCGAACCACGTTACAAAGTTACGGTCTATAGAACAATTCTATGGTTGTGTATAACTACAGCACAGAGTGATGGAGGTACATGTCCACCTTGTAGGAACATTTATATTGTTCTAATACAATGTACTGGTACTATATTATCCAACAGTTACAATAAAAAGCATGGGAGCGATATAATTTGTATAGACTATTGCCATTTTTGATAGCTGTGTTTCAAAATCCTAGAATTCAGACCTGAGCATTGGCGAAGAAGCGAGTAGACATAATCAGTATGTTCAGTCATGAATATCCTCAATTGTTTTTGATGAGAAATAAGACTTACCTGTTTGGCACCTATCCCCTGTGTAACCAGCCTCACACTCACATCTGTAGGTGTCGTTTTCTGGTATGCACTGTCCATAGATACATGGGAGGATAAAACATGGGTCTGGTCGTATTTGTCCTGTAATGTAATGTAAAGTATGCAGTACATTAGATTATTCAAAACAACTTCCGTAAACCTCACGTATAAGCCGCACCCCGACTTTGGGCAGATACTATAAGCCACACCAGAGATCTGATTATGGTGACATTTAGTACTGTACCATAGTAGCAAAAACTCGCGTATAAGCCGCACCCTGACCATGGGCCGATGCTATAAGCCGCACCACCGATCTGACTCGCGTATTAGCCGCGGCTTATACGCAAGGTTTTAAGGTTCTCAATATTATTCACTATGATATTGAGTTACAGCGAGTGAAAGATCTCCATTTTTGTCTCAGAACGTCGACCGTGTGTGTGTGACAGCAACCACACAGCATTTGTTTAACCACAAAGTGCAATTTACAGTGTGATTTGTCTCATTCCATACTGTTATGCGTAATCTGTGGCCGAGCAAGCATAGTGTGATGTTAACTGATAAAACCTATCTTTGTCTGAAGAATACACAGCTGGGAAGAACATATACAGCTGGGTATTTATGATATTTCAAAGTGGATAAATGTACTTTTTTTTATGTTTAAGGTAATAATTTCCCTTATGTCATTATTTGCAGACCCCAAGTGCTGTCATGTAACGTTGCATTTTCTCTTTTTTATATTTTGGCGGCCGATTTGATAAAATTAGGATAGAGAATGCTATCAATTCAAAACTCTCTGTAGAACAAGTATTCCTGAAACTTCCACACCATAGACCAATAGTGTGAGACCAATATTGATGTATCAAACTACTGTTCCTCTACTCCAGGGTAGTGAGTTCCTCTGTTAGATAGGGGATTTGAGGAAGTGGATCAAATCTATGCTGGAATGACAGCAAGGCATATTCTTTTGCCCTATGCTGTAGACAGGATTAGACTGGTTTAACGTCTGCGATTTAGTTTTCAGACAATATAATATGTGTTAGTGTGGACCACAAAAGAGGGGTTTTGTGTACAAGCAGGTTTTGGGCCGAATGTGTCCTCGCTTTGGTATTATGGAAGCTATTATCCTCTGTGGTTAGGCGCAAAGTTGGCTCACTATGGGCAGATTATGTTAAGCAATAGGAGGGGCTAAGGACTGGCCCCAATCGGGGTGCAAGTTTGTGCTCAGATCAGTTTCAAAGAAAAGTGCTTGATTTCTCCTTCTGACCATGTAGATCCCAAAGTTCTAATAGCCACGAGGATGCTGTTAATGGTCATATGACATGGCGATGTCGAAAGATTTCACACTAATTCACACATTTCACTACCGGTATATTTATCCACCAAATAAATATTTCATCTAAAAATAACTAGAAAATAATAAACACTAACCTTGTTCACAGTTTATTCCTGCGAAACCCAAGTTACAGACACATGTATATCCTCCTAGTTTTAACGGAATACACTGGCCATCATTCCTACATGGCGTGGATGCGCATTCATCAATGTCTGAAAAGAAACACAAAAAACATTCATGATCATAACATACACAAACCAGGAAAAGAGCCTCAGGCTATTATATAGGTTCACTATCATCCTTCAAATAAAGCCATTTTTTGTATTTGGTTGTGCTTTGATAAACCCCAAGTTGAACCATTGAGTAAGATGTAAATGGACTTCATGTGTTATCAGTGAGCTTTTTGGAGTGAAAGGGCCAAATTACTGCACTGAAGGACTAGGTACATTTTCTTCATTTCCCAATGAATAACGTGATCTTTGCTATTATTTTAACTGTAGAGACTGCCCTATCACTCATTCGATAAAGTCATAAAAAATGGGAGAACCAACACCTTTGCTCACTTACCTGTTTCACAATGGCGTCCAGTAAATCCTCCGAAGCAGTTGCATGTGTAGTTGGCATCGTCCCGTACGCAGTGACCAAAGTTAAGGCATGGGTTCGAAAAGCAAGGGTCTGAAAGAACTATAGGGGAAAACGGAATCATTCATGAATTTGTATACTTTTCGGAAGTGCTCATCATAATACATAATCAATTTGACGTTTCTCTTAGTGATATTTAACACATGATATGAGGGGAACACAATATTTGAAAGTTTTCAGCACACATGACAAGTTAATATTTAATGCAAATGTCAATTCCCATACCATGATAAGCATAGAACACTATGAAGACATACCACTCCATATTTTGCAACTATACGACTCTCTTGGCAAATGGCTGACCTCCCACAATTAAAGCATATATTCCATCATGGTTATCAAGTTTTAATGAATGAAATTATTTTGAAAATACTCCTGTTAAGTTACACATTATACAGCTGCGTTTCCCTTTCCCATTCTTTTTTGTTGTTAAATACAGTGTAACTTGTATTTACCTGATATTATCTCCTCACAGTTTTGGCCCCTGTAGTCGCCGTTACAAATACAGGAGTAGCCGCCCAGCGCCCCCTCTACACACACCCCACTGTTCACACACGGACTTGACTCACACTCGTTCATGTCTGAAACACAATGAATTAGTTAATAGGGACTTATCATTAGGGAATTATTCAATATGTCATATAACAAGGGTACACTATTAGATTGATTATAAAGATTGTTACATCAATAATCCTTTATATACCATGCCTCAAGAGTACCCAGTTAACAAAAATACGTTGTAAGCAAGGTCTCCTTATAAGCAAGGTCAGCCTTATTAAGGCACTACTCTCCCTACAGGTGTGTCTTATACCCTTATAGACTTGATTTGAATATTAATGTATTCACAAATTAATGTGTTCAGTATACTACAACACTGCAGCCCTCATAATGGGTCTTGGTGTATATGCCGTACCACATGTGATTCTGTATCATATTGCTACGTCATGTATCTTGAATACTGACGTTATTTTGAAAATCATCTGATGAAATAATTTTAAGCAGTATGTGACTGTAATCCTGAGAGGAGAGATGACTTCCCTGGGTAAGGTTTGCATGTACGGAATAAGAAAACGAGCCAAAATTACCTCCTCATATCAGAGGTTAAGGTAAAAACACCTCCTTCTAAGAGAGTTTTCTTACTTTATAAATGTATAGGGAAAAGTCAGGACCACATAAATCTGCTCCTTATAGGCAAGGTCTCCTTATATCAGAGTTCCTTATAATAACAAAGTTTTACTGTATTACGTTATTTAACGTTTTGCCACAATAAGGAGCCATAGAGATCCGTTATATAATGTTGTATAACGTTGTTTTTTTACTGGGTATGATATCTACTGGATAGAATTTGATTTGAAAAGAGATAACCGTGTTTGAAAGATGTCAGGCATCCAAATAATTTACGCGTTTTTAGAAACAGTTATGTAAACATTGGAAACTTAATTGCAAGTTATTTCACCTGATGAAATTAAATTCCTTCTATCTTAGTAAATGGCACAATGAGACTTCATCAGGCCGAAAATACATAAAGGAGCATTTCAGGGTACTTGATCCTATATAACAAAACATGGCCAACCCTTTTTTTCTTTTTTTTTTCTTTAAAGATATCTTAAACCATTTTGGGGATGTTTTAGGGTTAACTTGATGGTTCACAAGTTGAGGTTGTGGTCTGCGGCTCCACGCCGCAGTTTGAGAGTCGATCAATGGGTATTTTTGAGGGCTAAGTGGGCTCTTTCTTATTTAAAAGAAAAACAGTTTCACCTACCTAGCCTAGAATTTCAGAACAAATAACCTGAACCGGGCCCTTTTTTTTCTTTTTTAGGGAGTGTAGGGGTTTAGATGATAATCCAATTGTCAAACCCACACTATATGAACAGCTAGAACGTGCATAATTATGTGATAGAATTCTGACCTTTCTAGAATAGTTTCCCCTTCTTTTCATGAACAGGGACATTACCATTATCCATACTCATAGATATGATCTGAGAACACCACTTATTTTTCTTGAAAAAAAAAGAAGCTACATGTATATTATACTAGACATACCTTCTTCACAGATGGCACCCAGGTAGCCTGGCAGACATTGGCAGGTAAAGTTGATGTTGACCGTTGTATCCTGAATACACTCTCCGAAGTTCAGACATGGGTTACTGAAGCAGGCACTGAACGCAGTAGCTGGAAGAATTATCGATAAATTAATTTATTATGAATTAATTTCTTATTTTATTTTTTTATTGTACATCATTATGTTAATAAGGTACATTCAATGAAGAGAATTGAGAAGTCAGTAAGTGCACTATATCATCCATTCCCGCTGTACAACTTCTGTATACATATTAATTGATGAAGGCCACATGCTCAACATATCAAAAGATAACACAAGTTCATCCAGCTGATCTGTCACCTGTATATTATATACACGGATCTACCTATATATTTGACGATAACTCAATAAGTCTTATCTTTGATATATCAAAAAGGTCAGAGACAAGTAACATGATCTATTATCTGTGATGCTCATCAATGGGCAAGGTGAATTGTGTTTTATGACATTCTCTATGTAGAGAGAGCATAACATAGAAATTGACAAGGAACACCTTTATGACATCATTGAAGTGAGCGGTATTTCACTGGTGCTTAATGTATAATCAGATCTATAGAACTAGTAGAAGTACGGCTCAATGCTATGCTCTGCTGGGATGCTCTGGCTAATACATTTACTTTTTTATGCATTTCCCTTATCTAAAATTCAAAAGTACCATGATAACCGGCACATTCCTACACGCAGACACACTGACATAACACCCTCAGAAAAGTGAGCGTCACTGCCACCGAAAGCACTTTCACCTGAAAGTCAGGCAGTGCCAGCTTTTTAGGTGAGAGTGCTTTGGCGACAGGGAAGAGGGTGAAGATTGTTGGTCCCATCCCTCGATAGTCACACGTAGTGCTCTATATAGGGTTATTATCAGTAGGAATATCCTAAAGGTTGAGTATACATTAATGGAAGGCCTTTCAGAGTGAAAAAAAGGCTATAAAAAAGGACATTGATACCTGTTTCATGTAAAGTTTAACGAACCTTTAGTCCCAAAAAGGTAATGTACAAACTTTTCTCATCTCTTCTAATCTTATCATCTGAATTTTACAAATTGTAATATAATTTTTTATTTTCCTATGTAAGTATTGATTAACATGACTTTTTTTATCAGACCGACAAAAGAAGAGGTCTTGGTGGAAGAACGGCAATGCACCGAATCCGTGTAATTACTTATGTAATTATTTACCTAATAAACACGTTAAAAATTAGTCAATAAAATGTTGACGTATTGTGTACTGAATTGATTTGCACTAGACTCGGGACTGAAGTGGGACAAGTACTAAATTACTAAAAGAGACTCCACCCAAAACTATGATCAAGATGTTGTATAAACACGCTAATTATCTCTTCAACCGGCAAGATCCAGAGGTAAATTAGTTTTAATTAGGATTAAATGGACTCGGAAATGGTTATTTCATGTTTTGAAAAGAAAAGAAAGACTTGTACGGTAACTTCTCTAAAATGTTACACATTCTTAGTCAGTGAAGGGACTCATTTCGGCACACGCCCTGTTATCAAGATATGGGTGGGCAGTGGTGTATAACCACTGGATAATGAGACGTTCAACCGCAGAAATGTATGGAATGCTCCCTCTCCAAATATGGTGGTGATTCTATTTCATGTATGACATATACAGCTGGCTGAAGTTATAGTTTTGATAATTATCTTAATTATCATAGTGACGTCTTGGTAGGTTCTCGCTGCTTCATAGTCCATTATTATTTATTACCTCAATGGAGAAAGGTCGTTTCTAAAAATGGAAATATCTGAAGAAAAAAAATATTTTCACTTACGGCCTTTCTCCACTGAGGTGACTCACTCACTTAATTCTATTCTGATTATTATGTGAAGTGATCTGCGAAAGAGGCCCTCAATGCGGGTCACGGAGGTCCCTTTTCCTAGTGCATGTCACATATCATGATAAAAATCGTTTCTGGTTGTTTCGCTAATTGATTGATTTGTGGTTTTTGTGTTGTCCTTTTGACTAAGATCGGTCCGGGATATTTTGGTATCTTTTCTCATTATTACCCTTCACTTTTTTTAATGTATCGTATGAATTGTGTTTGAGGTTATGATTTAAATGTTCAAGTGGAACTTTAAACATGGATCTACTGAAAGCTGTGGTATTAGAGTTCAAGTATTAAAGCTGTAATAAATAGTGTAGTAATTTCACTACTCAATAATTACAGAGAATAAAACTTGAACGACACATAATCTTCCATAAACTATTACTTATTACACTTTATTATCTTTATTATTTCTGTCAGTCATGTGGTAAATTGTGACATTTGGAATGCTAATTAAGGTATGCTGCAATTTGTGGCATAGAATATTATCGACCTTTAGGAAACTGGTGATACTCTGTGGTATTTGATAGATAATTAGGAGTCAAAGAGAATTTTACTGAGGGCAAAGAATTTGAATTTTCATGCACCCCCCTCCCCCCCCCCCATCTGGAAAAGCGCCTCCCACCTAGTTGATTTTTCTCTCGTCCCAATCAATGCCATCGCTACAAAGTTATTTTTCTTTAGCCTGAACCACAGATTGTCTAGCCCGACCAAGATTTGACCACAGAATCAACCGAATCCAAAATGCCATCCATATTTTAGATCATTTGTCTTTTGCATCTGTCTTCGAACCAAATGTGTTGAAATCTATCCAAAACAAGCCCTTTGACTTTATAATTAGCACAAGGGTTACATTCTAAAGCTTTCTGTATTTGTTTTAATTTGTTGAACCGTGTGACAAGAAAAATGTTGGATGCCTGCCGGTCTGGAGAATTAATTGCATAATAACGCATAATGCGATCCACTGAGCATACCTTAACTTAAACAAGTGATGGGATACCTACATTTAGTTTGTGATTGATATGAAATAAGGCCATTTATCCCCAGCTAGATTGCTCAGATACAATCCAATCCTAGCCAAATAAAACCATAATAACTAAGTTGTCAGTCATGGAATGGTCTCTGGGATGGAATCCAACCATTGTATATTTGGTTCATGCCACAAAGTATATAGCATTTACATTCTCACATTCTATACTTCTTTATATTATAGGAAGGAGAGCCGCAGTGATTATCACAGTAGCCAAAGTGCACAGTTATCTGTAGGTTTAAAAAGTTAGTCAGTAGTGGCTACCCCAGGATAGTCATAGGGGTATCGAATAGTCATTTTGACTAATGCATCAGTAAAAATGACGAACTACCGTATACTCCCACGTATTACCCATGTCTCGAGTATAACCCGCATCCCGACTTTGGGAGAATCCTATTACCCGCATTGCGGATCTGAGTGCTCCCAAGGAGAAACCCTTGTATACATCCCGCACCTAGACTTTTGGATAACTGTAAAAACCCACTCCCCCTATCACAGCATCGTATCCCCCGCCCCCCCCCCCACCACGGCACCCACTGCGGTGGTGGGAGGGGCGGGGGGATGTGTGATTGCCAACACTGTAAAAACTCACACCCCCTATCACAGCCTCTTATCCCCCACCCCCATCCCACCGCCACCTTAACACATTAAGGCTGTGTCTCATGAGATCGGGCCAGCTTTGACCGGGTGCCAGCTTTGACCGGCCACCATGAAAAAGATATTTAAGAGAAAGAAATTTCTTCTTTGATATGTAAGGGATAAAATAAAGAAAATGGCAGTGGTTGTATTTTCATATATGGCTTTGCCTGCCCTAAATAAACCCGTTTCATGTCAGCCGGTTAAAGCTGGCACCCGGTCAAAGACGTCACCCGGTCAAAGCTGGCACCCAGTCAAAGATGTTTCAACTGGCCCGATCTCATGAGACACAGCCTTAAATAGACGGTCAGGGATGGGGCTTGTGGGGGGGGGGGGGGGGGTTGTGAACGGTCCCTGCCGTTATTGTTGGGGGGGGGGGGGGGGGGCTAATTTGAGTATCTGCACTAAAAGGGTCGGATACGATAGAATGACAGTGACAAGTGTCTCATAAAGAAGACATTCTTGCGACATTTTCTGTACATTAATGTTATATATTATGACATTTGTATGACCTAACACCAACTTTGCCAAAAGATACCTTATTTGGCGACATGCAATTAATCAAACTACAGATTATCAGTGCTAGTATTTAGGTGATCTGTCTATGAAACATAGACCTACAGAAAGGGAACATTCACAAATGACACCACCGGACTAGGAAATATTTCAGAAACATGAACCTTTGTACTTCAATCATAGCCCAGTAAAAAAAAAAACGTTGTACAACATTTTATAACGTTATAATAACGTTTCTCTAAGGCTCCTTACTATGACATAACATTATACAAAGTTTTTTAAACGTTATTTTTGACGTAAAATAACGGTTTTTTTTGTTAGCTGGGAGAGTGTTATAAAACAGGTAGAACAGCTACTCCCCATACCTAACGTCATTTGTGAATGTTCCCTATTATTACTACAATAAACAATATTATTCTCCAAAACATCATGCAGGGGTACAAGTTAGGCTTGGTGACTGTGGGGTCTCAGTGTTTGATTAAAGTATAATTCAATCTTTATTAAAGTGATTTAACTAAACTACCGTATACTACAACATGCACAATAATTACACTGTTTCTTACAACTCATTATTACTTCTTAGTAATCCACAAGGACTATCCAAGGGTATTACATTGCTATTTCTAATGAGTTGCTTGTGGACTTATGGGGCTAGTTTCCCATTTTTTTCATAATTGTCTAAATTTGTCCGAAATCGGCCGGTTGTAAATTATTCTCTAGCCGAAAACAACCAAAAGTGTTTTGTGCAAACTGTCCCACACAGAAACTTTGTAATTCATTAGTAAAGTAAGACATGATTCTGGTAGATTGTACTGCCACTTACACATTTAATTTCCCATGTTATGATATTTATTAATTTGTTCCTTTACACTCTATACATGTAGTGGACGGTGGATATTCCGATGAAGCTGATTTTGATTATGAAGATTTTGATGTAGTTGGATGTTGTCAAACCAGAAATTTCTAACAACTGGGGGGGAGGGGTGGAATTTCAAGCAAGTTTCCTGCACGAGGGTGCCAACATGTTTTCCCTCACCAGGGTTCAAATTTACCACAGCCGACGCCTTTTATCTAAAAATGGGTAACATCTTTCTGGTCCCCCCTCCCAAATCCACCGCACACACCCTTTTTTGTGTTAAAAAATGACTACCTTCAAACTACTGTACCGTCGTGTTTAAGCGCCCCGGCGCTTATAACTTAAGAGGGGTGTCTACCCCCGGTGCTTATACAAGACCGGCGCTTATTCAATACCCGGCGCTTAAATGCGACGGTACGGTACTCTTGAATCTAGGATATATTTATTGTTACCGTATTCCATATAATAATGACATGTGTATATTGGACACACGAGCCCAATTTTCCTACAGGACTGTTTAGTCAAATTTAGAAACATTGCCCAGCGTTGGAAGGTATACTATAACTAACTACAATAATGTGGTCAGAGCTACTGGTTAACCCTTTAAGGAAGACATGATGCATTAATGCATCATGATTGTTTTGGTCATCATTATGCATGATTGCAGCCCTGGTAAGTAACTCACTAGCGTTGCATTCAAGCATTATGCTGACCCTATGGGGTTGAGATACTCCCCAAGGATCATGATGATGCACCAATTCGGCACCAGCGAGTTACTCGCCAGGGCTGCATTGGTGCATCATGCTGACAAATGTCATCGTTTAGCGACATGCTGTCCTTAAAGGGTTAATCATGCTGTTATTGTGTGCGTAATTTGATGGAATACGGTACATCCCTGTTCACTGATTATCAAGTGTACAAGTTACAACCGTGAATCTGGTACCCTTCATTGATAGGACAACAATGTCGATTATTGCTAAATATTGGGGAGATTAATGGGAGTTTGTTGATTATATATATGGAGTTACAGTTGATAATTATACAGTTGACTAGTACTAATGCAGAACAGCATGATATTTTTGTTTATGTTCAGAGCACGAGGTATTCAAGGTGATAGGGGTTCAATAGACTGGTTCCAGTCTCTGAACGTTGATTCTACAGTTGAAGAAAAGTGATTACATAAAAAGGCCCTTTGGTCTTTATTTAAAATCAGAAACTTAAGGAAGTCTAGGATTCAAGGTTCTTAGTCAACTGTATTCTTCTAATTAAAGCGGACCTGTCACCAAGGATCTACAGGCCTTTGGTCTAGTCAGTAAAGTGTACCATCGGCCATTGGTGACAGGTGGCTTTAGTGACTTTACATGCACTATCTTGCCACCAAATATAGACCTACCACTCAAAACGGCACCTAGAAAACATCACAAAATGGAAAGGTATTTACTTGAGCGGAGAGTTGCCTTATAGTGTACCTATAGTGCAAGTTATGCATACAAGTTAAGCAGTGGGGGATTCCAATTCATTATAGATCAATCCGATGGAAAAGACCCATTTTCAATACCTTTTATACAGGATCTCAAATGTTACTTTACATTTTTCTCTTCAAAATAAAAAGGCAACAGCTTCTCTGTGACAAACCATTATCCAATAATCCCGCCTGATGAAATCTTAAATTATTGTCTTGCTGTTTGGGTAAAAGTTGGTTGTTATTTCTGAAAGGTTGCACATATTTCTTTGGCTCTGAGGGAAACGGGAATACGATATGAAAGTAGAAATAAGTCTAAGCATGAAGCAAGAGAGGGGGAATAAGTGAAGGGCTACTGGAGGGACAGAAAGAGACGAACAGAGGAACAAATGCATAAACACAAATAAACTGCACCTGTGATTATATGATTATTTTCGTATTCACATATGAAGAAAAACTAGAATATTTATGAAACAATATAATTTACCTATAGTTCACAGTTTTGTAAAAACAATAAAATAAACTAGAATATAGATGAAACTATATTTACCTAGCTCGCAGTTCGGACCCCTGAATCCTATGTTGCAATGGCACATGTATCCAGTCATGAACTGAGCGCACACCGCACCAAAATGGCAAGGGTTAGACGCACATGCATCGATCACTAGAAACAAAAATAAATGACACAAGAATTAGAAAGAGTGATATTTTGGGCACTACCAATGGTACAATTCATTGGATGTTTCTGATTAAGGTCATATATGTTGAGGTGAATGTGTTGTATTCCTTCATGCTTTTATGAATCTAATTTAAATAGATTCTAGATTTGAGCAACTGTGTATTTCATATTTAAGTTGAAAGTTTAAGGGGCAGCTGAATTGGGCATGGGCTTACATGTCAAAGTGAAATAAAATTATATAATATCAAACATCTAGATATTATTAGATGGTCCTAGATCGAAACAGTGGCTAGAAATCAGTTTTGGTGTCAGATTAATTCATTATTGAAGTTCTTGATAGTTATCTTACCTGTTTCACAGTTTGTACCAGTAAAGCCGGCCTGGCAATCACATGCGTATGTGTCGTTAACCCAGTAACAGAGTCCCTGGTTCATGCATGGTCGCGAGATACAATGATCCACTGAATACAAGTAAAATCGAAGTATATAAATTTCCATACAATCACCAAACAAATTGAAGTTCGGTTATCAACTTTTCATTGTGGGTTTATGTACATTGAGAAGGGATGTCAAATGAACTAATCAGAACCTTTCCAGTATACTAAGATATATTTCTTCAGATGGTGTTGTTGCATCAGGATAGGCTGTGTACATTTACAGGATCTAGTTTCTATGATTAGCTTAGGTGTAACCGGTAGTATTTCTATACAAATTGTTTTGCAACAATATTTGATGATTATGGTAAGTAAGAATTATAGACTAGAATATTATAGAGTAAATCTATGAGAAAGGTGAATGAGTAAGGACTTTGGCATCACAAATCTTTAACAACATTTAGATTTTAGTAGTTTAATATTTTTGTGAACATCAGCTTGAAATAAACCTCTCTTATAAATTCATGAAACCTTTGCAAGACAATTAATGCAATATCTCTGTGAACAATAGAGTTTGCACTATACCTTTAGGATGCTAACTATAGAATTAGTGAATGAAACATCAATCAAGCCTAGATGTAATATTAGGAGCTTACCTCCACCAGGGGGTCCAATGTTGCCTGGAAAACCAGGAGGTCCAAGCCCGCCAGAAGGTCCCCTGGGGCCTTCAACCCCTGAGTCTCCGGTGGGGCCTGTAGCTCCTGTTGAGCCCTGGCCGCCGGCTGCTCCACTTTGTCCTCGTGTGCCAGAGTCTCCGGTGGGGCCTGTAGCTCCTGTTGAGCCCTGGCCGCCGGCTGCTCCACTTTGTCCTCGTGTGCCAGAGTCTCCGGTGGGGCCTGTAGCTCCTGTTGAGCCCTGGCCGCCGGCTGCTCCACTTTGTCCTCGTGTGCCAGAGTCTCCGGTGGGGCCTGTAGCTCCTGTTGAGCCCTGGCCGCCGGCTGCTCCACTTTGTCCTCGTGTGCCAGAGTCTCCGGTGGGGCCTGTAGCTCCTGTTGAGCCCTGGCCGCCGGCTGCTCCACTTTGTCCTCGTGTGCCAGAGTCTCCGGTGGGGCCTGTAGCTCCTGTTGAGCCCTGGCCGCCGGCTGCTCCACTTTGTCCTCGTGTGCCAGAGTCTCCGGTGGGGCCTGTAGCTCCTGTTGAGCCCTGGCCGCCGGCTGCTCCACTTTGTCCTCGTGTGCCAGAGTCTCCGGTGGGGCCTGTAGCTCCTGTTGAGCCCTGGCCGCCGGCTGCTCCACTTTGTCCTCGTGTGCCAGAGTCTCCGGTGGGGCCTGTAGCTCCTGTTGAGCCCTGGCCGCCGGCTGCTCCACTTTGTCCTCGTGTGCCAGAGTCTCCGGTGGGGCCTGTAGCTCCTGTTGAGCCCTGGCCGCCGGCTGCTCCACTTTGTCCTCGTGTGCCAGAGTCTCCGGTGGGGCCTGTAGCTCCTGTTGAGCCCTGGCCGCCGGCTGCTCCACTTTGTCCTCGTGTGCCAGAGTCTCCGGTGGGGCCTGTAGCTCCTGTTGAGCCCTGGCCGCCGGCTGCTCCACTTTGTCCTCGTGTGCCAGAGTCTCCGGTGGGGCCTGTAGCTCCTGTTGAGCCCTGGCCGCCGGCTGCTCCACTTTGTCCTCGTGTGCCAGAGTCTCCGGTGGGGCCTGTAGCTCCTGTTGAGCCCTGGCCGCCGGCTGCTCCACTTTGTCCTCGTGTGCCAGAGTCTCCGGTGGGGCCTGTAGCTCCTGTTGAGCCCTGGCCGCCGGCTGCTCCACTTTGTCCTCGTGTGCCAGAGTCTCCGGTGGGGCCTGTAGCTCCTGTTGAGCCCTGGCCGCCGGCTGCTCCACTTTGTCCTCGTGTGCCAGAGTCTCCGGTGGGGCCTGTAGCTCCTGTTGAGCCCTGGCCGCCGGCTGCTCCACTTTGTCCTCGTGTGCCAGAGTCTCCGGTGGGGCCTGTAGCTCCTGTTGAGCCCTGGCCGCCGGCTGCTCCACTTTGTCCTCGTGTGCCAGAGTCTCCGGTGGGGCCTGTAGCTCCTGTTGAGCCCTGGCCGCCGGCTGCTCCACTTTGTCCTCGTGTGCCAGAGTCTCCGGTGGGGCCTGTAGCTCCTGTTGAGCCCTGGCCGCCGGCTGCTCCACTTTGTCCTCGTGTGCCAGAGTCTCCGGTGGGGCCTGTAGCTCCTGTTGAGCCCTGGCCGCCGGCTGCTCCACTTTGTCCTCGTGTGCCAGAGTCTCCGGTGGGGCCTGTAGCTCCTGTTGAGCCCTGGCCGCCGGCTGCTCCACTTTGTCCTCGTGTGCCAGAGTCTCCGGTGGGGCCTGTAGCTCCTGTTGAGCCCTGGCCGCCGGCTGCTCCACTTTGTCCTCGTGTGCCAGAGTCTCCGGTGGGGCCTGTAGCTCCTGTTGAGCCCTGGCCGCCGGCTGCTCCACTTTGTCCTCGTGTGCCAGAGTCTCCGGTGGGGCCTGTAGCTCCTGTTGAGCCCTGGCCGCCGGCTGCTCCACTTTGTCCTCGTGTGCCAGAGTCTCCGGTGGGGCCTGTAGCTCCTGTTGAGCCCTGGCCGCCGGCTGCTCCACTTTGTCCTCGTGTGCCAGAGTCTCCGGTGGGGCCTGTAGCTCCTGTTGAGCCCTGGCCGCCGGCTGCTCCACTTTGTCCTCGTGTGCCAGAGTCTCCGGTGGGGCCTGTAGCTCCTGTTGAGCCCTGGCCGCCGGCTGCTCCACTTTGTCCTCGTGTGCCAGAGTCTCCGGTGGGGCCTGTAGCTCCTGTTGAGCCCTGGCCGCCGGCTGCTCCACTTTGTCCTCGTGTGCCAGAGTCTCCGGTGGGGCCTGTAGCTCCTGTTGAGCCCTGGCCGCCGGCTGCTCCACTTTGTCCTCGTGTGCCAGAGTCTCCGGTGGGGCCTGTAGCTCCTGTTGAGCCCTGGCCGCCGGCTGCTCCACTTTGTCCTCGTGTGCCAGAGTCTCCGGTGGGGCCTGTAGCTCCTGTTGAGCCCTGGCCGCCGGCTGCTCCACTTTGTCCTCGTGTGCCAGAGTCTCCGGTGGGGCCTGTAGCTCCTGTTGAGCCCTGGCCGCCGGCTGCTCCACTTTGTCCTCGTGTGCCAGAGTCTCCGGTGGGGCCTGTAGCTCCTGTTGAGCCCTGGCCGCCGGCTGCTCCACTTTGTCCTCGTGTGCCAGAGTCTCCGGTGGGGCCTGTAGCTCCTGTTGAGCCCTGGCCGCCGGCTGCTCCACTTTGTCCTCGTGTGCCAGAGTCTCCGGTGGGGCCTGTAGCTCCTGTTGAGCCCTGGCCGCCGGCTGCTCCACTTTGTCCTCGTGTGCCAGAGTCTCCGGTGGGGCCTGTAGCTCCTGTTGAGCCCTGGCCGCCGGCTGCTCCACTTTGTCCTCGTGTGCCAGAGTCTCCGGTGGGGCCTGTAGCTCCTGTTGAGCCCTGGCCGCCGGCTGCTCCACTTTGTCCTCGTGTGCCAGAGTCTCCGGTGGGGCCTGTAGCTCCTGTTGAGCCCTGGCCGCCGGCTGCTCCACTTTGTCCTCGTGTGCCAGAGTCTCCGGTGGGGCCTGTAGCTCCTGTTGAGCCCTGGCCGCCGGCTGCTCCACTTTGTCCTCGTGTGCCAGAGTCTCCGGTGGGGCCTGTAGCTCCTGTTGAGCCCTGGCCGCCGGCTGCTCCACTTTGTCCTCGTGTGCCAGAGTCTCCGGTGGGGCCTGTAGCTCCTGTTGAGCCCTGGCCGCCGGCTGCTCCACTTTGTCCTCGTGTGCCAGAGTCTCCGGTGGGGCCTGTAGCTCCTGTTGAGCCCTGGCCGCCGGCTGCTCCACTTTGTCCTCGTGTGCCAGAGTCTCCGGTGGGGCCTGTAGCTCCTGTTGAGCCCTGGCCGCCGGCTGCTCCACTTTGTCCTCGTGTGCCAGAGTCTCCGGTGGGGCCTGTAGCTCCTGTTGAGCCCTGGCCGCCGGCTGCTCCACTTTGTCCTCGTGTGCCAGAGTCTCCGGTGGGGCCTGTAGCTCCTGTTGAGCCCTGGCCGCCGGCTGCTCCACTTTGTCCTCGTGTGCCAGAGTCTCCGGTGGGGCCTGTAGCTCCTGTTGAGCCCTGGCCGCCGGCTGCTCCACTTTGTCCTCGTGTGCCAGAGTCTCCGGTGGGGCCTGTAGCTCCTGTTGAGCCCTGGCCGCCGGCTGCTCCACTTTGTCCTCGTGTGCCAGAGTCTCCGGTGGGGCCTGTAGCTCCTGTTGAGCCCTGGCCGCCGGCTGCTCCACTTTGTCCTCGTGTGCCAGAGTCTCCGGTGGGGCCTGTAGCTCCTGTTGAGCCCTGGCCGCCGGCTGCTCCACTTTGTCCTCGTGTGCCAGAGTCTCCGGTGGGGCCTGTAGCTCCTGTTGAGCCCTGGCCGCCGGCTGCTCCACTTTGTCCTCGTGTGCCAGAGTCTCCGGTGGGGCCTGTAGCTCCTGTTGAGCCCTGGCCGCCGGCTGCTCCACTTTGTCCTCGTGTGCCAGAGTCTCCGGTGGGGCCTGTAGCTCCTGTTGAGCCCTGGCCGCCGGCTGCTCCACTTTGTCCTCGTGTGCCAGAGTCTCCGGTGGGGCCTGTAGCTCCTGTTGAGCCCTGGCCGCCGGCTGCTCCACTTTGTCCTCGTGTGCCAGAGTCTCCGGTGGGGCCTGTAGCTCCTGTTGAGCCCTGGCCGCCGGCTGCTCCACTTTGTCCTCGTGTGCCAGAGTCTCCGGTGGGGCCTGTAGCTCCTGTTGAGCCCTGGCCGCCGGCTGCTCCACTTTGTCCTCGTGTGCCAGAGTCTCCGGTGGGGCCTGTAGCTCCTGTTGAGCCCTGGCCGCCGGCTGCTCCACTTTGTCCTCGTGTGCCAGAGTCTCCGGTGGGGCCTGTAGCTCCTGTTGAGCCCTGGCCGCCGGCTGCTCCACTTTGTCCTCGTGTGCCAGAGTCTCCGGTGGGGCCTGTAGCTCCTGTTGAGCCCTGGCCGCCGGCTGCTCCACTTTGTCCTCGTGTGCCAGAGTCTCCGGTGGGGCCTGTAGCTCCTGTTGAGCCCTGGCCGCCGGCTGCTCCACTTTGTCCTCGTGTGCCAGAGTCTCCGGTGGGGCCTGTAGCTCCTGTTGAGCCCTGGCCGCCGGCTGCTCCACTTTGTCCTCGTGTGCCAGAGTCTCCGGTGGGGCCTGTAGCTCCTGTTGAGCCCTGGCCGCCGGCTGCTCCACTTTGTCCTCGTGTGCCAGAGTCTCCGGTGGGGCCTGTAGCTCCTGTTGAGCCCTGGCCGCCGGCTGCTCCACTTTGTCCTCGTGTGCCAGAGTCTCCGGTGGGGCCTGTAGCTCCTGTTGAGCCCTGGCCGCCGGCTGCTCCACTTTGTCCTCGTGTGCCAGAGTCTCCGGTGGGGCCTGTAGCTCCTGTTGAGCCCTGGCCGCCGGCTGCTCCACTTTGTCCTCGTGTGCCAGAGTCTCCGGTGGGGCCTGTAGCTCCTGTTGAGCCCTGGCCGCCGGCTGCTCCACTTTGTCCTCGTGTGCCAGAGTCTCCGGTGGGGCCTGTAGCTCCTGTTGAGCCCTGGCCGCCGGCTGCTCCACTTTGTCCTCGTGTGCCAGAGTCTCCGGTGGGGCCTGTAGCTCCTGTTGAGCCCTGGCCGCCGGCTGCTCCACTTTGTCCTCGTGTGCCAGAGTCTCCGGTGGGGCCTGTAGCTCCTGTTGAGCCCTGGCCGCCGGCTGCTCCACTTTGTCCTCGTGTGCCAGAGTCTCCGGTGGGGCCTGTAGCTCCTGTTGAGCCCTGGCCGCCGGCTGCTCCACTTTGTCCTCGTGTGCCAGAGTCTCCGGTGGGGCCTGTAGCTCCTGTTGAGCCCTGGCCGCCGGCTGCTCCACTTTGTCCTCGTGTGCCAGAGTCTCCGGTGGGGCCTGTAGCTCCTGTTGAGCCCTGGCCGCCGGCTGCTCCACTTTGTCCTCGTGTGCCAGAGTCTCCGGTGGGGCCTGTAGCTCCTGTTGAGCCCTGGCCGCCGGCTGCTCCACTTTGTCCTCGTGTGCCAGAGTCTCCGGTGGGGCCTGTAGCTCCTGTTGAGCCCTGGCCGCCGGCTGCTCCACTTTGTCCTCGTGTGCCAGAGTCTCCGGTGGGGCCTGTAGCTCCTGTTGAGCCCTGGCCGCCGGCTGCTCCACTTTGTCCTCGTGTGCCAGAGTCTCCGGTGGGGCCTGTAGCTCCTGTTGAGCCCTGGCCGCCGGCTGCTCCACTTTGTCCTCGTGTGCCAGAGTCTCCGGTGGGGCCTGTAGCTCCTGTTGAGCCCTGGCCGCCGGCTGCTCCACTTTGTCCTCGTGTGCCAGAGTCTCCGGTGGGGCCTGTAGCTCCTGTTGAGCCCTGGCCGCCGGCTGCTCCACTTTGTCCTCGTGTGCCAGAGTCTCCGGTGGGGCCTGTAGCTCCTGTTGAGCCCTGGCCGCCGGCTGCTCCACTTTGTCCTCGTGTGCCAGAGTCTCCGGTGGGGCCTGTAGCTCCTGTTGAGCCCTGGCCGCCGGCTGCTCCACTTTGTCCTCGTGTGCCAGAGTCTCCGGTGGGGCCTGTAGCTCCTGTTGAGCCCTGGCCGCCGGCTGCTCCACTTTGTCCTCGTGTGCCAGAGTCTCCGGTGGGGCCTGTAGCTCCTGTTGAGCCCTGGCCGCCGGCTGCTCCACTTTGTCCTCGTGTGCCAGAGTCTCCGGTGGGGCCTGTAGCTCCTGTTGAGCCCTGGCCGCCGGCTGCTCCACTTTGTCCTCGTGTGCCAGAGTCTCCGGTGGGGCCTGTAGCTCCTGTTGAGCCCTGGCCGCCGGCTGCTCCACTTTGTCCTCGTGTGCCAGAGTCTCCGGTGGGGCCTGTAGCTCCTGTTGAGCCCTGGCCGCCGGCTGCTCCACTTTGTCCTCGTGTGCCAGAGTCTCCGGTGGGGCCTGTAGCTCCTGTTGAGCCCTGGCCGCCGGCTGCTCCACTTTGTCCTCGTGTGCCAGAGTCTCCGGTGGGGCCTGTAGCTCCTGTTGAGCCCTGGCCGCCGGCTGCTCCACTTTGTCCTCGTGTGCCAGAGTCTCCGGTGGGGCCTGTAGCTCCTGTTGAGCCCTGGCCGCCGGCTGCTCCACTTTGTCCTCGTGTGCCAGAGTCTCCGGTGGGGCCTGTAGCTCCTGTTGAGCCCTGGCCGCCGGCTGCTCCACTTTGTCCTCGTGTGCCAGAGTCTCCGGTGGGGCCTGTAGCTCCTGTTGAGCCCTGGCCGCCGGCTGCTCCACTTTGTCCTCGTGTGCCAGAGTCTCCGGTGGGGCCTGTAGCTCCTGTTGAGCCCTGGCCGCCGGCTGCTCCACTTTGTCCTCGTGTGCCAGAGTCTCCGGTGGGGCCTGTAGCTCCTGTTGAGCCCTGGCCGCCGGCTGCTCCACTTTGTCCTCGTGTGCCAGAGTCTCCGGTGGGGCCTGTAGCTCCTGTTGAGCCCTGGCCGCCGGCTGCTCCACTTTGTCCTCGTGTGCCAGAGTCTCCGGTGGGGCCTGTAGCTCCTGTTGAGCCCTGGCCGCCGGCTGCTCCACTTTGTCCTCGTGTGCCAGAGTCTCCGGTGGGGCCTGTAGCTCCTGTTGAGCCCTGGCCGCCGGCTGCTCCACTTTGTCCTCGTGTGCCAGAGTCTCCGGTGGGGCCTGTAGCTCCTGTTGAGCCCTGGCCGCCGGCTGCTCCACTTTGTCCTCGTGTGCCAGAGTCTCCGGTGGGGCCTGTAGCTCCTGTTGAGCCCTGGCCGCCGGCTGCTCCACTTTGTCCTCGTGTGCCAGAGTCTCCGGTGGGGCCTGTAGCTCCTGTTGAGCCCTCTTGTCCAGTTGCACCAGTGGCTCCTGTTGCCCCCGTAGCTCCTGTTGCACCAGCTTCCCCTGTTTGCCCAGTTTCTCCGATGGATCCATTTACACCGGCTGATTCAGCTTCAATGGCGTTGAGGTTGCTGATAATTGTAGAAGTGCTCGCACTCCCAGATGTGCTGCCACTTGTAGAGGTGCTACTACTGCCAGACATGCTACTAAGCACTCCATCAAGACTTGGATCGTCCCCAAGAACTGCAAGTGTACATTTTGAACGTTACTTTTTTGACAGTTAATTATCAATCTTGCGATTTATTTATAGGCATATAATTGTAAAATACATCGATAGAAATGTTTCATGAGGGAAATTGTGAGATTTTTTTGGAAAGCATTTTTGGTGTTTCTACTACCAAAGAAAATGTGACCTAAAATATTTCTTTTACTGAAATCATGGAAAAGTGAGAAATTTCCTCTCAGTATCTTTAAAAACAATTTTGGTTAGAAAAAATCCACCAATAGATCATTATCTATTTTTGACCATAATTATTATTTCTTTCAGATCTTAAGTGGACTATTGATACCACCATTCATCAGTGTTTATAAGGCATGTACATATTTCTCGTGATACACATATATTATCATGTTTGAGGAGGCAGTCATCATAACAAGCGGAACAGGTATACATATATCATGTAAAGTGACCAATTTGAGATCTTTCGTGTGAATTTTCTGCTATATATGATGTAGGATTTGGGAGCAGATTTATGTGTAGCTCATCATTATACTGTGCTTAATGTTAAATGGTATATCACTGTATGAATGTTGGCATTTAAGCAAAGATTGGACTGATTAAAGTCACACTCTAATCACCTCCAATGCCAGTAAGTGCCACTTAAAGCCGCTCACTCATCATTATGACCTTTCTACGACATTTTTAAATTGTATTTACTAAAATAAAAGCCACTTAAAGAGTGACTTAATAAAAAGTTGCTTAAATGCCAACTTCTATGCATTCTTAGTAGGTTTGATAGTCTTCCTGTGTACCATATTATTATACTCACCACTGAGTTCATATATGTATTGCCCATTGCTGCCATCATTGAAGTTGCCAGCAGAGGTGGCTTGTGCTCGGGCTGTAGCTGTGTTTTGACTTACTTGAACACCCTAAAAAACAGACAGGGTTTAGGTTTAGGGTACAATGTACCAGGGGACTCCATCATCTTTATCACAGTTTATTTCTCACTAAATATCCATGGGGCCACTCCAAATAACAAACTTGTTTTTCATCAACCCCGCGCATCACCAAAATCGTAGCTCGAAATTCTTTTTTGATTTTTTAATGCAAATTTTGATGGAAAAAACATGATATTAATGGAGAAAAATGGGCATATTTTACATTAAACTGAAGCATATAGTGTTGCCAATGCGATGGGATAGACAAAACATGCATATTCACCACTTGCATGTATCATTTATCACTTAATTACTAGAAAATGAATTTAGGTTGCTGAGAGCCTACCCATTTAGCACTCAACTAAAAGAAAAAAAAATGAAGGCTTGGTGATGAGAAACATGTTTACCAGTTTTTGGCAAATAGTTGGACGCAAGTGGACTATGCGAGCCCCCCCCCCCCCACTTTTAGGAAGCGGCCATTCTTTTACAACAGGGGTTAGGGTGGTGGATTTGGACCCCTTAAAGGGGAGAACCAAAAATAGTTTGACCCTTAAAATTGAATAAAAGTTCCAGCTTCAAGTATACTATTGCACAACAGTAAAAAAGAAATCATGATTACAATTAGCCTTTATTACATGTAAACATATTTAAGCTATAATTTATTGAAGGATTACCATGGCTCCATAAATTAAGATGATGAAAGTAAGTTGTCCGTCGGTGCTGATGATAACCTGCACTATCGCGTCCTGTCAAGTAAAAAAGGGAAAATGGGTAGAACATGGCTTAGCTAATAGTCGGTAAGTACTAGGTTGGTCGTATACAATGGTATAGGAAGCAAGAAAAAGGCTAACTACACTGTAAATAGTCAGTGTAGCTACACAGTAGAATCTACTGTAGAAAAGATTTACAGTAGAATCTACTGTAGATTTACAGATTCTACCCCTAGATTCTATTCAGTACTAGGTTGGTCGTATACAATGGTTATACTCCGTTTCTTATTTTGTCTCGAAGGGGCCTGGCTCCATGCTCAGCGCCATGTTGGATTGTACATCTATACCTCACTATTGCACAGGTGGCTGCATGGTGAACGACCCAGTCTGCTGCCTCATAGGTTCCACTGCTCATAGCTACTGCAGGGTGAGGGTGAGGGGACTGAGATGGGTCATGTGAGGCAGGTCTCCAATGGGTCCTACAGTGTAGTCTGTAAGGGATAGATGGGAGGTATGCTGACCACTCAGCTGGGATTAGCTACACTGGGCCCTGCCAGTTACTCCACACAGTGTTAAGCTACACCAGAGGCCTTCGGCCTCTGGTGAGTCCTCATCGCTACCCTTTCTGAGTTTCCTCAGTCTCACCCTCATTGTAACTGACCATACTCCATAGCCCAGCCCCATGCCCAAATAAGGCAGACTTGGCCGTGAACGGAGTCGGGCCTACGGTGTGCGACGTCCACGCTCTATTTATAGTGTCCGTGACCTGATTAACGGCGTGCTTGACCTGACCTATGACCAAATAAGGCATACAGCTGGTGTCGCAGAATAGTCCTCCGTCGTGTGTTTCCCCATGAGTATGCTACCCTGCAAGGATTCATTATAACTGTATTTTAATCAGGGCAGAGCAGGGTGACCATACACTCGAGAGAGAGCCTATTTAGGTCATGCAGGTCAGTGCAGGGAGAGGGGCTCAGTGACGGGGCAGGACTGTGTATATGTGTGGGGGGGGGGGATCTACTGTAGAAATGATTTACAGTACAATCTACGACCGTAGATTTACAGATTCTACCTCCAGATTCTACTGCTTACCTAGAACAAACTTTACACCTACAGTAGAATCTACTTTACACCTACAAAAATGGCAACCAACTTTTTACATTGTTGGTTAATCACTATTGTGATTGAGTTGTTGGCCAGTACTGACCAAGGTCAGAATGTCGGTGTAGGAGCTAAGCTGAGGATAGATCCCTGTACGAGGGGTCTATTGCATTTCGACACCGACCGTAGGGAGGCTGTCTAAACGACATAGTCCCCAAGTTTATGGGATCTATCCGACTTAGAACCTGGTTTTTAATTGACTTTTAATTACCCTACATGAAAGGCGGAATACCGCAGGGTCTATGGGGTATAGACACTTTACAGAGAAAGGAAACCGCGTCCAGGCTGCCTCCGGAATGACTCCCCTCTTTAGGTGAGTCAGGGAACTATGTGACTCCCCCAGGTGACTCCTTTAGGTAGGCCAGGGAGTCACCTAGGGGAGTCACGGGCAGTCTGAGCTCCCCTAAAGAGGGGAGTCATTCTGGAGGCAACCTGGACTCCCTTTTGACGCTGTTTCTTCTTTCTGTGTTGCAAACCCTGCTCTCCCATTGGTCAATTTGAAATCCCAGGTTCTGACTCACCGATAGTGTCCAGGTTACGACCACCACCTCAGTGGCCCAGAAGAGTGAGGTGTCCTCCGTCAGTTGACTATTCTGGTTCCTTATTATGGCGCTGCTATTACAGATATCCTCGTAGTGAGTAGAAGCCCTGGAGTAAACTGTGGCTTGTATTCCTGACTCCAAGAAGGGGATGATATTATAATCATCGTCAAATAATAGCGACCCATTCGAAAACGCCTGTGGTTAGAAAATAGAAAAGAACAATTAGATATGAATACAGAAAGTTTAATTTCAAATGTGTTCCCAGATTGATGTGTGGGCACCCTACTGGTAGATGTGATGACCCATAATCGTCATATGTATGACGACCTAGGGTCGTTTAACTGACCACCCTTGTCAAAGAGATGAATGACCGCTCAAGTCGTAGGGTTGTCGGTTTTGGTATTATCGATTCGACGACCTAAAGTTGTCATACACTGTAAAAAGTTGGTTGCCATTTTTGTAGGTGTACAATAGATTCTACTGTAGGTGTACAGTTTGTTGTGGGTTAACAGTAGAATCTACTATAAATCTACAGTAGAATCTACTGTAAATCCATTCTACAGTAGATTCTTCTGTAGATCTACAATAGATTCTACTGTGTACCTACATTAACCATTAATTTTACAGTGTAGTGACGACCTAAATATCGGCGCTTCTTCGGAAATGAAGTTACCCTGTTCCCGCCACTAAGTGTGGAGCGCCGGTGAGTTACTTATCAGATTTGCATTCATGCATCATGACGACCAACGAGACAATTGCAGTGGAAAGGCCATGTGATGGGCTGTGTCCACTGTGTAACAATATCTCCATAAAAGGCTGTATCTCATGAGATGTCGCCAATGTGATAGTCTTTGGCCGGGGCCATCTTTGACCAGGTGCCATCTTTGACTGGGTGCCATCTTTGACCGGCTTGATAGAAAAGGGTTTATTTAGGGCAGATAAAGCTAAAAATGAGCTGAAAAGGCTAATGGATGTTATAACACTTTAAATTGATAGTTAGTAGTCCATTTATATCTTTATCTGCCCTAAATATACGCCTTCCACTCAAGCCGGTCAAAGATGGCACCAGCTGGGTCAAAGATGGTACCCGGTCAAAGACTATCATATTGCCCCCATCTTATGAGACACAGCCAAAATCGTACTGCTCGGGTTGTAGGATGCACACGCATCTTAAACCTCAATAAACTTAAATCCCACAAACTTAACAATTTATGATAAGCTTATATGATTCTCCTAAGGTCGAGGATGGCTTATATGTGAGTAAGGCTTATACACAAGGTTTTATGGTACAGCGAGAAAAGAAAGAGTATCAAAAGGGAGTCCAGGTTGCCTCCAGAATGACTCCCCTCTTTCGGGGAGTCCAGGCTCCCTAGATGACCTCAGAGAGTCACCTGGGGGACTCACATAGTTCTCTGACTCACCTAAGGGAGTCACATAAGGACCTGGGCTCCCCTAAAGAGGGGAGTCATTCTGGAGACAACCTTTGAATTCCTTTTGATACTCTTTCTTTTCTCTGTGTACATGATATTTTATGTGGGGCACATTTAGTATGAAAAAAGCATACAGTGAGGAAGATAATTATCTGTCAAACGTGATTCAACCGAATTATTTTTATTTGCGGAATTCAACTAAAGCAATGACACGTCAATTTAGGGCGTAAAAACTTTATAAACACATGAACATCGCCAATTATGTGAAGTTTTTAAATATATTTAGAGTCTAATGGCGTCTAATTCAATCAACAAGACTTGTTTAGAATTGTCCCTCTCTTAAAGGTACCCAGAAGGGTTCGACTCTATCTTTCAAAAGTTTCCCCTTTGTCGTTTGGGATTATGTTAGATTGATATCATAACAGAATTCTTTATAGCGCAATTCACTGCAGTATGAGCATAGAAACAATGCTTTAGTTGTACATGCCTTTCAATAGACATTACATTTTGGAGATAGACGACCCTTCATTATGGTGTATGGTTAAGTGGCACCCTGACTTAGGACTGATCCTATAAGCCGCACTAGGGATCTGACTCATGTAGTAGCCCCGGCTTATACGTGAGGTTTTATGGTAATCTTGTCCAACAGATTTGGTGAGCTTGTTGCTGTAAGTATAATGGGAATACACCTAATACCAGTGTAAATGGCACTGTCCACTGATCAGCTGATCATCTTGCTAATGGGTGTATTCCACTGACAGAATCGGCCATGATTTCGTCCGTCAGTGTGCAGCTTATACGCGAGTTTTAGCCACTATGGTACAGTATTGAAGTTACCATAATCAGATCGGCAGTGTGGCTTATAGGATCGCGGCAAAGTCGGAGTGCGGCTTATAAGTGAGTTAGGCTTATACACGAGGTTTTACACTAGGGACATAACCGTTTTAATTGCACTAGTTTTACAGCCAACATTAGGATTCCTTGAAGACAGCACCAACCCCTGCCCACCTTTTATATCCCTGCTAATTTGTAAGACATTGGGTATCTAGTCCAGCTGTTAGCTCATTAGGCCCAAAAAAAAAAGTTTATTTCACGTCACCCGACCGACCCTATCTAAACAGGGCCGACCCTACGTTTTTTATGCAATTTTGAAGAATTTTTTATATTCTTATACTTTTTTGGGGTCACTTTTAGGTTTACAACATTTTGGGAAAAAATCTCCCCATTTTTACACTTTTTTGGGTCAATTTTAGAGGGGAAGTAAAAAAGAAAAAGTAAAAAAAGAAAAAATAATCCGACCTACCGACCCTAGAGTTTCTTCCCATGTTACCTGAAACAATTTTTTTTTAACTTGGCCTTATATATAAGGAAGCCCCTTGTCGGCCTGGCAGCCAGCGGGTCCTAGATACAGTATAGAAGGTCATAATATGTGCTGGTGTACATGAATTAGGGTGGAGCGAATGAGATACCATGTCCATAACATAACATGTGCATGTCGTTAATAATAGCTTAGTACATACAGCTTATAATTGCCCAATCTTTGTCAAGGGGCCACACGCTTCAATTAAAATAAACGTTTTACTACATGGAGAAGCGAACACACCCAATATGTTTTATATATGATTTTATTTTAAGAAATTAACTTGAGCCAAACTTGTAAATCATCCCTCTCAGCCCACTAAGGGCAACATTTGTCGTCATGATGCACCAATTCATCACTGCTGAGTTACTCCCCAGGGTTGCAGTTATGCATCATGACGACCAAAGGTATGATGCATTGATGCATGCATCATGCCGTCCTAAATTGATTAAGCAATAAAGTAGAGTGCCCATATTAGGAAAAGGCAGGGAGCTGAGAATGTGGGCTCCCCATGGCTGCATCGAATATGTGTGATTTTATCAACCTCATAGGATTGGCATGATACACGCATGCTGGAGTCATTCTGGAGGCAACCTGGACTCCCTTTTGACGCTGTTTCTTTTCTCTGTGTAGGGCGCCACCCCTGGATTTTAAGTAGTTTCTTCTTTTCTTACCACCAAGTACCATGTATAGGAGTCAACCATGGAACTAAACCTCCATCTCCTCTATAAAGGCCCTGAGTGCCGGTCCTCGCTGAGTTCCGACTATTGCTGGAGGGGAAGCAAGTGTTTCACCTCTAAGGGCCGGCTGATACTGGTGGATATGTGCAACCACCCGAGGACAGCACCAAGTATAAGTATATATATATAGATATAAAGATATAAAGATATATAGATATAGATATAGATAGATAGATATAGATATATAGATATAGATAGATAGATAGATAGATAGATAGATAGATAGATAGATAGATAGATAGATAGATAGATAGATAGATAGATAGATAGATAGATAGATAGATATAGATATAGATATAGATATAGATATAGATATAGATATAGATATAGATATAGATATAGATATAGATATAGATATGTGTAGATATAGATATATAGATATAGATATAGATATATAGATATATAGATATATCTATACATATATTTATACTTTTTTACCCTTTTTTTCTAAATACCAACCCAGTTTTATACTTTCATTTTAAATTCTGATTAATGATTCAAGTTGACAAATTATGATAACACACTCTAACCTGCGTCTATATAATTATGTGATCCACATTCTTGGATGTCTTCAGGTCGCTCTGTTTATAAGTTAATCATAGGTTTGCTTTCAAACTTCCCCTTGTTATTAGATATTTACGGCTGGAATAAATCATTTTAGGTTTTGATCTTTGTGATGTCATATAAGAGTGGTTAATTAATAACAGGGGTGTTTCAGGTGGGGTTTTTTAAGGAGATACGGGCGCATAGGTTGGATACGTTATTCTCTTTCATAGTTCCTAACATGCAACATGGGAAATGTTTCAGGTTTCTCGTCAATATATAAATCCACTCAATAGTCCACATGTCAAGTGATGTTTGATGTCAGCCCTACTTTGATCTACAAAGTCAGTGACATGAAACTAATTATGTAAGTTCATACAAGCTATCAAAACTAGAGAGTTCATGGAACCCCATTAAAGTTGACATGTATAGGTCTGCTATAGTGTCTGCTTGGAACATATAGGCTGTGTCCCATATTGGCTGCGACATAAACATTATTATGCCTGTCGAGTAGGAATGTCATTGACATCCAATTTAAGTTGATGACGACTATTGGCATATGATTGTCGATATGGCAACGTATTGCAATGTAACTAAAGTACACCTGGAACACTGCTCATTAATAAGCTGAGAGTTATAGCAAAAACAAATTGTTGGTAGCAGTTACCGTAAAACCTCGTTTATAGGCCGTGGCTATTACCGTAAAACCTCGCGTATAAGCCGCGGCTAGTACACGAGTCAGACTCAGCCTTCTTTTGATACCAAACATGCCTATATGGGGTGCGGCTTATACGAGAGTTTTTATAAGTATACTAAAGTACCAAATTAACTATTTCCAGACCCCCTCTGCGGCTTATATAATCTGTCAAATTTAGGGGTGCGGCTTATACGCGAGTTAGGCTTATACGCGAGGTTTTACGGTACGCAAATCAGATCACAGGCGCAGCTATATATGATGGGCACCAAGTCAGGGTGGCACAAAAATCACTATAATTAGATTGCTGGTGCGGCTTATAGGATCGCCCTATTGTCGGGGTGCGGCTTATACGCAAGTCAGGCTTATACACTAGGTTTTACGGTACATTGCTGTTTAAATGGATAAAATTTATTTTGCCTCAAAATGTTGACAGGACAACCGCAACATGATACAGTGATCTCTCAATCATCAAAGTTGCAAGGTAGGAATCTTACCTATGGCTGGTCGAAAGGACAACTAGTAAGCTTAGCTGTGGTTCCTCTTACCAACATCGACCCCCACCCCCTCATTATCAAGTCCTCCATGTTTATACTGAATCTGGGACCTGCTGGCGAGGCCGACAAAGGGCTTGCCTAATGAGTTCACAGCTGGACTGACTACCCAATGTCTTAGAGAAATTAGCAGGGTAATAAAAAGTGGGGTGGAGCTGGTGCTATCTTCAAGGGTATCCACTATGAGTTGTAAAATTGGTGGTAAATGTGGGACCCAGGAGGATGCAAACCTTATTGATAGTGCCTGTTAATGATACTTAAGTTGGATGTTGTCTAAACTTTAATTGATGTTATCAATGTGGACCATAATGACCTCACAGTTGGGAGCCTCGCCAGCAGGTCCCAGATTCAGTATAGTTCTGCAGCCAACCACCAGGTTGCCACTGACCCAGGCTGATTCTAACCTTTTATTTTTCCAGTCTCAGCCGCACCGACTCTAAAATAGTAGAGTCTGAGGGTCCTGGTTCACACGGCTGTGGTCGTATTGTGGCGCTGTTACACAACCCTTTGCACAGGATTGGGTGAGGAATACCGAAATAGACCAATAGCCAATGTAGCATTTCAAAATTGGCCTGTTATGGTGAACAATGAACCCTGCCTTAACCTCTATCCCTATATACTCATGTAGTGAGTTGCTGCCATCGTGGTTTCTCCGGGATCCTGAAGATCCGCTGGTTGCTGGTGAATTGACCAAACAGTGGTTAGGTATGAGCCGGTCCAGACACTCTACTGAGCGTGCTGCCATTAGAGTTGACTGGGGTTCGAGACTGACCTTTTTCCATAGTAGGGGCCCTTGATGGGGGGTCCCCATGTCCCGTGTCGATCTTAAGAAATGCTCATGTCGCCATATCGATCTTAAGAAATTCCCCATGTCCCATGTCACTATCTATTTTTTCCTCCTGTCCCATGTCACTGTCTATTTTCTCCTCATGTCCCATGTCACTAGGGCCAAAAAAGGTCCATGTCGCCGTGTCGAATTTAAGGGTCTAGGGCCATATAGTAAGTGTCACAGTAAATGATCACCCCCACATCCATTTAGCCAGATTACCGCTAGTGGATGAAGCTGCACCCTGTGCTATGAGATTTGGGGCTCAATGCCACCTGAGGCACTTCCCTCTCAACTTTCTCCCCTTTGGTGTACATTTTTTTAATCACAATTCTATGAATAAACCTCAGAGACTTCCAGTGGCACAGTTATGAACTAAAATGCTGCTCTCTCACTTACAACTGTACAATAGTCTTTAACCCAGTGGTTATATGGTGACCAGAAGGGTACAGAGCGTATTGATAGTGAAAGTAGATGACACTTCTAGGTTGGGTGCTATCTATCTTTTAATGATCTCACAGTTGGGAGGCTTGCCATCATGTACCAGATGGGATTGAGTTTAGCATGGGGAGAGAAGAAAAAGAGACCTAGTTTCTCTAAAAAGCCAACCCCTTGCCCTCAGCATATGATCCCAGTTGACGCTCAACTTAGATCATATACTACAAGGACAAGGCCATCTGTCCTTATAGAATTCACTAAAACATGTTTTCCAATTCTATTAGTTTATAAAAAGAGGCTGAAAAGCACATGGCTGGATAAAGCCGTTTTATGGCGGTATAAGCCTGGAAATCACAGGCAATCACAGGCAATTATATGATGCCTACCCAGTATCAGTATGAATTAAGGATAATCAATCATTAATTAATATCCTTAAGATATACTCTATTTAGAGAATAGAAAACGATGTTCTTCAAGTCGAGACTCTCTGTTGCCCTATAATGCACGATGGTGTCAAGCCTTCATAAGGCTTGGGACCAGAGTGCATTATAGAGTCACAGAGGTTCGAGATATGAAGAAAGAGTGTTCTATTGTCTTTATAAAATGTATTTCACAATTTCTCTCCTTTTAAAAAGTTTTTCATGGGTTTTTAAAGATTTCCTGTGGGTTTATTTACTGTTCCCTGGTGTGACCCTGTGTTCAGCGTGCACTGTTACCCTATAAGGAACGGTCACATTACTTCTCTGAGGCTATAATGCACGGCCAACCGTTTTATAAAACAAAAGATAAGGTGATTCGCCAAGTTACCCACTACTCTATGGCAGGACGAGTGGCTAACATCAAGAACTCACTCGATATCAGACATACCATTTGATTAATGTATATCATTATGATGATCAATTATGATATAAAAATTCAACAACCATTATCATCTATATAAGCCCATGATACAAGCCAAGGTGACCTGATTGTAATACAGTTTACAAATCTAATGAATATCAAAAAGATTATTATGATTTGTTAAATAAATTTATTTTATTTTAATAAAAAAAAGAAATTGACCCACATCAGGCACATTTTCAAGAGGCTTCAGTATATCCTAGTTAGCCCATCCGAGTGTGACGACCTTTCATGAATACCGAGATAGGAGGCATGAAATAGCTGCTCACTCGTGCATGAAAAGGCTGGAAATTATCTCAAGGAGACTGACACCAACTTGTACCAATCTTAAAAAGCTTTCATAATTAGGCCAATCAAAATTGAAAGTTGTTATATGACGGGGTGTTTTTTATTTAATCTTTTCTTTTTTTTACTGAAGGTTAAAATGTAGGCCTATAGTGAAATTTAGTCTTTTTGTGAATGTTATTCACATTTTAGTAGTTAAGAGTTTATCGATCCTCAAAAGTTGTTATATTGTACAGTATTCCTCTCTCACTGCATTACTGATAGTATACACATTAATTCAATACCAAATACATGCATGCCATTGATTGTTCACATTTTGAAATGTTTGTCATCAAAAGTCTCTTTTTTTAAAGGAATTTTCCCCAAATCACGATTTTCATGATGCGCGCGGTGGTGAGAAACCATTTATTCTTTTTGAGTGGCCTTATGCGAATTATCTATTATCATATCTTTGTCTGGATTTTGGGGATAAAGAGAAGGGTGTGGTGCATTGATGTCACTTTATTTGACGTGCTAATTATTGCTTGGGTAGTTGAGCACGGTATCTGTCCTGTTCTAACTCGAAGTTTTTCACTTTAATTTAAAGTTTAAAATTAACATATATGTGATATAAATGTAGATTCCTAAGGCTGTGCACATGTGTAAATGATAGAAGATAATATAATTATGTATATATAGAGAGAGAGGTTGGTTGGTTGGTTGTTGGGTTGCTTTACGTCCTAATTATCAGCTATGGTCATTTCAATGGCAGTGATGGTGATCGAATCTATGAGGTGACTGAAGGTAGAAAGCATGCCCCTACACTTTTACCGAGGCAATGGTTCTTTTACATAGGCACAGTGTGAGATGAACAGGCCTTTGATATGTTGTATGTCTACCGAAGTAGGGGGGAGGTCGCAGCTCTCGATAGATAGATAGATAGATAGATAGATAGATAGATAGATAGATAGATAGATAGATAGATAGATAGATAGATAGATAGATAGATAGATAGATAGATAGATAGATAGATAGATAGATAGATAGATAGATAGATATGAGTAAACATAGATAGACGTATATTATTTTATATATCACAAAATAATTTCTGATACTATCATAAGTATACTTGCCTTTAATTGAGTATAGCTGTTCCCCGCTATCCGTATTGCTTGTGAAGTCGTAACATCTCGTGAATTTGGAACGTCCCCATAAGCATTATAGGGTAGTAACCTGCCCCCAACGGTGAACTGGGGTTGGGTCCACACATAGGCAGGGCTACAGATTTGTGTGTCGACATGTTGTATTTGTATCAGTATGAAGGAGGCCACTAGGAGATTCCCGATGCGACACCACGGCCTCCGACGAGACAATGCCATGGCCTACACTCTACCTGAAATTTATTGGAAAAATTATTAGATTTTTTTGTGTATCATTTTTATCCTACTTGCTATCATAATCATAAAAATATGTATAGAACTGTTTTGGATGTGTATTTTGTTGGTGGTAAAGGAATGGAAAGGTAAAGTTGAATAGCAATTATAATTGCACGGCAGAAAAATAACAAAATGATCATTAATTCGACAGAGTTATAATCCTGTATCAATGACGACATCAATTTTGACATTCATCCCCCATCGCTAGTTCTGTTTAAATCTGCTATTATGAAAGCCTTATTGAATAAAATTGTGTTGTGAAATGTGTATCTTAAGATGTTATGCTTTCATCGATTCTCTTCATACATAAACTAGTTCCATATAATATGTCATTCTGTCGCTCTTAAAATCGACCAAAGTAAGAATAGGCCTGTGTCCACTGTGATTTACGGGACTGCCTGAGCGTCGAGAAACACGTTCTGGCGCCTACAAAACGGTTTTGTCGGCGCTAAAATGTGTTTTCCAGCGCCAAAACAGTCTCCTAAATCGTAGTGGACACAGGCCTAATATCCTATTGTTGAATATGGAAGGTTGTTCCTACCCATCACATTGTGTGTAAAGATTGTATTTTCCTTGGCACACGCACAATACAGATGCCATGCCCTGTAATAAACCTTAATCTGCCTCTATTGTTGCCAACAAAATAATCTACCCATATTGTTGCCAGCGATACAGGCATCAAAGGGATAAGGCTCCAGTTAATGGAAATCACCTAAATGGACCTGATACACTTTTGGCACAAGAGGAACCTAGAATACTCATTTCAAAACTAACGCCACTTTATTGAATTGGCCCGACTGGTGAATCTTAACGCTATTACAGAGATTCCATGCATGAGCTTTGCTGGCAAGGACGTCCGAATATCTGAGTGGAAGTATTGCCAAATCTCATGGTGGCATGCTTGGAAAGAATCTTTTTCGAGATAATGAAAATGGGATTATATAATGGTTGTTTGTTCAGGTTGTGACACCCGTGGGAAATGTTATGAAATGACGCGCCGAAGGTTGCTGCCATCAAAATGAGAACGTGTTTGATTTCAACTGGGATCATTTTCAGAAAGACCATAGGGGAAGAAATGGTAGTGACCGGTGAAAAGGTATATTTATGATCTATCTGTAAATAAGTGTTCTTCCCCTCACACCCTCTCTCACTTTGCATAACCTCGCCTTCTTCTAAGCCCCTCCATGGGAACATCCACAAATGACGTCACATGTTTAGGGCAATTTTCAGGACCCCCATCCATCCCCTCACCTATACCAGCAATAACTCTTCTAAAAAAGATGTCACTAATTTTGAATACCCCACCCCCTACACCAGCGAACCTTGACAATTGGAATTTAAAACAGACATGCAACGCATATAAGTACCAGGTTTTGAATAAGTGTGGGTCATTTTCTCCTCATTTTTATCCATGCTCTATATTGTTGCTTTTATTCATAAATATCTCTGGACTTGAAAAGGGTGATTTCACATAGACCCTGTCACTAAACTTGAAGACACTAAAACCAAAGACCCACCCTCCCCCTAGCGGGTGACGTCATTTGTGAACATTCCCCATCCCGCTAACCGGTGTCCCCATTAACTCAGTTGACAGGGCGTTGCATTTCAGATCTAAGGATCTTGAGACAAGGGCGAGATCCTTAATTTTCTTTAAGATTTTAATGGTCATTACATGGACTAGGGCAAGAAACCACAAGTGCACATTCTCCACCCACCACGACATACCGACATGTGTGACACGTATGCACAGGGCACCAACCTCCAGGAGGGGGGCACTCCTTCATATTTGGGGCCCTTCATGGGGGGACGGGGGTCCCCATGTCCCACGTCGATTTTAAGAAATGCCCATGTCGCCATATTGATTCTAAAAAATGCCCATGTTGCCATATCGATTTAAAGAAATGTCCCATGTCACTATCTATTTTTTCCTTGTGTCCCATGTCAACTATGGCTTGACTAAGACCCAGAATGTCCCATATCGCCGTGTCGAATTTAAGGATCTAGAGCCATAGATTTGGATACCATGTATGATTTCAAGGGAAAGCGAGTAACTCGCCGGTGCTTCATTAGTGCATCGTGCCGAGCCTTCTGGAGTGTCTCAACCCTGTAGGGTCGGCACAGGGCATCATGCATTAAAGGGGTAGGCCTAAGGAAATATGAGGAGAAGGGGGTACATTTTCAGACTTAAATGGCTTTTTAAAAGTTAGTTTTTGCTTTATTTTGCTATGATATTTCTTGGTCTCCCCTGATTAGGGTCCTCTTTTTTTTTATAGCTTTCCCTTGAAAATGGTATTGATTTTGAAGATTTTGCCCCTTGAAATTTGGGGAGATATTCACATACTATATTGACTATAGAAAAGAGTGGGAGTGCCCCCCCCCCCCCCCCCCGCCACCACCTGCACAGGGCCCCGAGTCAAACGGTTGTTTGAATGCCGCCGCCATGCACCGTAAAACCACACATCACACGCACGCTTTGCTGAGCTTAAGTTCACTGCGTCCATTTTGATGTTATAATGCGACTTGATTAAAGATGTACAAAACAAACCACACGATTAACTCTATCCAGGAACGGTGGCAGAGTCAGTGGGGAGGTAGTCTCTCGCAGTCAGACCCGCCCACCCGTGTGGGCCGAGTCTAGTGGGGAGGCGGACTGGCGTTAAAACCGCCCCTACCACCATGGCTCAGGGCTCACCACTATCTCAAACCGCAGAAAGAGAGAAAAAAAGAAAGAAAGAAAGAAAGAACATGCACAGAGAAAAGAAACAGCGTCAAAAGGGAGTCCAGGTTGCCTCCAAAATGACTCCCCTCTCTAGGGAGCTCAGGTCCTCATGTGACTCTCTTAGGTTAGTCGGAGAACTATGTGACTCCCCCAGGTGATTCTCTTAGGTCGCCTAGGGAGTCACCTAGGCTCCCTCAGGGAGCCTGGACTCTCCTCTTTAGGAGAGTCATTCTGGAGGCAACCTGGACTCCCTCTTGATGCTGTTTCATTTATCTGTGTGTTCCAGGTTTCCTCCAGAATGTCTCCCCTCTTTAGGGGAGCGCAGATCCTTATGTGACTCCCTTAGGTGAGTCAAAGAACTATGTGACTCCCCCAGGTGACTCTCTTGGGTCGCCCAGTGCGTCACCTAGGCTCCCTTAAAGAGGAGAGTCATTCTGGAGGCAACCTGGACTCCCTTTTGACACTATTTTTGTTCTCTGCGCAGTAGCCTTATGGATAATTTCAATATGTGATTGAATAATTTCACCAGTATGATTGAATAATCGGATAATGTTTATTTCATTTTGATTGCATTATTTGAGCATTTTCTAGAACAATCTTTATCTGGATGTAAATATTGGGCAGTTATTTATTTTCAGTTGATAAACCGGTCCAGATAAACCATGTATGATCATCGGCAATGATTTATATTACAGTAAAATCTCGTTATAAAGAAAACAGATTATAAAGGAAACTGATAAAGGAACCTCCTTTTAAAAGGAACACGTTTCTATTGCCAGTTATAACGAGATTTCACTGTAATTAGAAGGTACCCATTTGGCCTCTTATGTATATTCTGAGATATTAGGTACATGTCACCGCTATTCATGGGACAGTTTTCCCCATGTAATTACACTCGTGAACCTTCTATTCCATGTTAAGATCTAGGTCTAGACTGTTCCACATTTAACATGACCCTTTACTGGCTCACTGATAGACAGGGTGCTGAAAGCTGACTTGAGACCAAACATGCAAACTTGCTATCCATACAGTCAAACTGATCTAAAATCCCAGATCTATTTAAAGCACACACACTTGTTTATCAGTTTAGGGCAAAAGAAAAAATTCCCCCCTGGTTCGGGGAGTCGTTCTAAACTCCCTTTTGATGCTGTTTCATGTCTCTGTATAGATCTGAGGCACCCCCTCCCCCTTCTGGACCAATGAAGGCAGCTAGTTTAGATACCTTGGGTCAAGTTCTGCCCTTTTTGGCTTGGTCCCAGTTAACAGTATTTAATGAACATAACGATCTAGCCCAGACCCCATTGACACCAACCCACCTCGGTGTGTGTCTGTGGTGGTACAGAAACCAAATGGGGTTGTAGCATCATTTATCCCTCTGTTACAGAGTGGTGGTGAATAGAGTGGCGGCCCCTGGTAGGATAGCGGCGAACTACAAGATACCTCTGGCTGCACCGGTCGAGATATGCCTACCGGTATATACTCTTGTTGTGCCTCTACATGGGTAAAAATCGACACGGGTGACATGGCGACACGGCCGTTTTAGGCCCTTTTTAAAATCGACGGACACGGGAAAATTAGGGATAAAAATCGACCCACAGCGATTTTTCTCTAAGTTCTTATATACCTAAAAATCGACACAGTGACATGGCCCTTTTGCTTAAAATCGACACGGCGACACGGTCAAAATTCTGGGGACCCATGTAGAGGCACCTTGTTTCCAAATACTTTCAAAGGAAGGCTCTGGTGACAGCCAGCATGGCCTTGAACTTAGATTTTGCTGGGTTTTGGCAGTAGCTTGGAACTAGCAAACAGGAACCAAAAATGGAACAAGAAAGCATCATGGTAAATACAGGTAAAACTACCATCATACATTCAGGTTCCTGTTCACACTGGTAGCAAGCTACCAGCAAGGGTTGCCCAAACCCAGCAAAATCCAAGTTCAATGTCATACTGGCTGTTGCCAGAGCATTCCTTCAGAAGGATTTGGGAACGAGAGTAAGGTCGAGGGGCCAAGTTGGTCCAAGGTGTGGGAGTGGATGTGTTGCCGTGTCGATTTTTATTCTATACATTCTCGTCTATTTTTCTGTGTCCGTCGATTTTTAAAAGGGCAGTGTCGCACGTTTCGAATTTAAGAACCCCCGTGTCGCCTTGTCGCATGTGTCGAATTTTACCCATGTATAGTCACAGTTGATGGCTAAATATTGGACATGGCGTCATGGCCATTTCTTAAAATCGACATGCGACATGAAGCCTAGTGACATGCAACATGAGGTTTGAAAAGATAGTGACAGGGACATGGGTAATTCTTAAATTGACATGGGACATGGGGATTATTTAGTGACATGGACATGTGACATAGCCATTTCTTAAAATTGACATGCGACATGCCTCGCCCCCCCCCTCTACAACCCCCCCCCCCCCCCCAAAGTGTACTGAGCTAGATTTCTGTCTCTTTTTATTGCCAACCTTTATCATGTTATTAAAGTGCAATATTGGGCCGACATGAACTATATACTGAGTAGCCGTCTTTGTTGAGTATATATATATTAATTAATTTTGATGCGCTCGTTTTCCATATATGGCTAATAAAAGTGCTGCATTCTCTTCCCCCCGGTGCATAAAGGTATATATATTTCAATCTAAGAAGCGAAATTAATTGGAATATTGCATTCTTTGATCATCATCATGCATGAATGCAGCCCTGCTGAGTAACTCACCAGTGCATCATGCCGACCTTATGGGGGTTGAGACACTCCCGAAGGGTCGGCATGGTGCACCAATGCAGCACTGGCGAGTTACTCACCGGGGCTGCATTGGTGCATCATGCCGACAAATGTCATCTTTTAGCAACATCCGTCCTTAAAGGGTACGGGAGAAATGGGGGGGGGGGGGGTACATGTACAAGGGTATTCAGGAGTGGAAGGAGGGGGAAGATACTTATACTAATACGTCAAACCTTTGAAAATTAATTTTACCCCCAAAGGACGAGTTAAATTAACTTTTTATTCAGAAAAAGGTTCTACTTCAATTGATATATTGAAATATTGCTAATGTCTGGGCTGTTCTTGGCTTCCCACAGCTTTATATGCGGGTTGCATAATGTCCACAATGACAAGATGCTAAATGCATTGTTAGGGGGTTTGTATTGTCTGACTCTTCTCTGGTCTGTGTGAGAGTTGTGTGGGCATCATATAAGACTACAGCAAAAATAACTACAGGGGCGGATTTAGTGGCTATATTGCATTCATAACCATGGCGGGAGGGAGTGGGAGGGGGCCGGGAGGGGGCCGGGAGGGGGCCGGGAGGGGGCCGGGAGCCCGGGGGGGCTACTCACTCTATGTTGGTACCCACCGACTGCAAAACTACCGCCTGCCTAAAAACTGTTGGTGCAAAACCACCGCCCCTTCTGAATACAGTTGACCGCCCCCAGATTCCTTACAGATAAGCCACCGCCCATGTTATTTCAGGCAACATTGGGTTTTACCTTCAACTCCTGGTGAAGAAAGTAAAGCAGACATGGATAATAGTTCTATTTCTTACATTTTATCATTAAAACCTTAATTATACCCAATTACTGCTTCCTCCTCCAGGGTTACCGCCCCCCTTTTTGAGGGGTGCAGAGAGTCACCACCCCCTAAATTTTAGACCGACCGCTATCGCTTCGGCGGGCTGTTTGGCAGTGGGTAGCCATTTCATATCTGAGTACCCCCCCCCCTCGGGGCCGGGAGGGGGATGGGGTTGTTAGCCCTCCCAACGGCCGACATATCAAAGCTAATTATAGTGTAAAATGAACATTCAGTACCCAAAGTGACCTACCGATACCGGAAGCATGAATAACCGATATATCAATGACAATTAGTATGTAATTAAAACTGATAAGGGGCCGATAAGTGAGACAACCGACTTATCAAAGACCGATATATCAAGGTCTCACTGTATAGAAATTCTGTCCAAATAAAAGTTTTTCAAACTCAAACTGTATCATATGTTACCTATTACATTCTATAATTTTTAATTCTTTTACATCCTGTACGATGCGAATTATTTCAAATACTTATTGAGATAGTGGCATCATTTAAGAAACGCAACTTGGCAAATTTTAGTCAAAGAATTCCTTCTCAAACCACTCCTAGACCATCACCACAGGGTACGGGTTTTGTCTGTTCTCAAGAGTTAGACGAACGCATGTAGGTTAAATTGTTAACCATACACTTTATATTATATTAACAGAGGACTGTATCAAAACACAACAAACTTCACGTATTACACCATCTCTTTTGTGTTCTTATTATCCCCCTCCCCTCCCAACGTCTCTAGACAATCACGCATAAAATTTAATGATGCTCGGCGCGGGACAATGCTCACCTTATTAATATTACTCATCTTTAGATCTGAAGTGAGACTATTTTTATTGTACCTTAATAAAAATCTATAAAAGAAAATAAATTAGAAACAGTTATTTCAGTACAAATTTGGAGCCAGGAGTATATGGACACCACGCTTGTCATTACGGAAGCCCAGACTGATATCTCCAAAATAGGTATTTCATTCCAAAATAAAAAGAGAAATCATAATTCTAAAATCATAATCGATGTTTCAGATCTAATGGTAATTAAAGCATTCGTGACCTACCAAAGTTAGCCTACCTAGTTGCCTACCATAGTGTGACAACGGAGTCACACTTATACATTTTGGGAGATAATAATCCTTGTCGACTCAGAATAACCTAATAATATCTCAAGGTAAAATTCCTAAAATGTGACATGCACTGGGGAAAGGGACCTTAGAGCACCCTTCACCAAGGCCCCTTTTTGCAGATCATATCACAAATGTTCTCAAATGCAAGTTCAAACTCCCTCAGAACACATAGATCTAAATGTAAAATTCCAAAGTTTCCCAACCACTCTGAATGCAGTTAGTTAAATTCCAAGTTTTTCCTGGGGCCTGCGGCCCTAAAACCCCTATTTGTTACTCCCTCCAATCATCACCTTCTCGGATTTCAGAAGAGATAGAGATCCATACAGAGACAGACAGATAGACAGACAGGGGACATCTCTAGATCTGAAGCGAGAATGCATCAAGCAGAGAGAATAGGACACTTATATATCATTTTACTAAGCAATACATTTCCCCAACCATGCCAAGGAGTATTTTCCAACACATACAATGTGCTAGGCCTTCCGGGAATACCATGACACAACCAGTCCTCCAAAATACTCAACATGTTAAGCCAACCATTGCATTTTCTTTTGAGCAATACTTCTGGTTTTTGTTTATCGTTTCCTGATAAATATGGCAGTCCCATGATTAAATTAAGCATATTATTATAGGCAATCCCAGCTAACAAAAAAAAGACCGTTATCTTGTCAAAATAAGGAGCCATAGAGAAACGTAATATAATGTTGTATAACATTTTTCGTCTGCTGGGATAATCACATATAGTTCATAAACTGATAAAGATCACTCACCTATATGTGGCTCAACACATGAGAAGGTACCTTCGCGGGGGATTTTTAGTTCTAGTTTTGGCCAGCAGGGGGCATCTGAATGGCCAAATAGTGAGAGATAGCCCAAAATGCCTTAGGGCCTCCATGGAGAATACAGTAGTCTTCTTAGAATTATTCCATCTTTAGTGCTAACATTCTATATTTGGAATGTAAATGCAATGTTTTCTATAGGAAATCGGCACATATCGCAATTCCATGTTTTCTAAATGGAACATTTTGGTCCTAGTCTCTTATGAATCCCATCAATAACTCAAAAATGAAAACGGATCTTGAAAATTCCTCACAGAATCAAATCTACATTAAAAATTTACACTAATTTAGCATTTTCATCATTTTTAGTGGTTATTATGGGATACAGTGTGCTTAGAGCTTATTTATCAGTTTCAGTTATGAGTAACAACTCATGTTAGAGATATGATTTCCACAAAACTACCAGGAGTATCTTAGCTTATGCTATTTCATTTTAAAGATCATGGCACAAATCTTAATCATCAATTTCCCTCTGAGTACCCCTTTTCATGTGCCTGGTCACATATTATTTCAAGGCCTGTAACCAGGTTAATTATGTATGAACAATCAGTACCATATACAATATACTCCTATGTCTCAGAGAGTGGGGTGCAGCCATGTGACAGCGAAGTGTGTCACATATCAACCTGAGCGTGAGAGACTGTAACTAATTCTAACCCTTTCTTGGCAGCACATTTTAAAACACCTTGCTCTTTTTTCAGTACATTTATGATGCCTGAATGCAGCACTGGCGTGGAATTCACCAGTGCTGCATTCATGCATGAAGCCAACCTGTACATGGTTGATGCTGAAGCTATAGGGCTGGCATGATGCACCATTGCAGGGCTGATGAGCTGTTTGCCATGCTGCATTGGTGCATCATGACGATAAATGAATGTAATGCTTTGAGGCATCATCTCACTCTTGATGAGTTACTGGAAGTGGTGAAAATTTTGAAAAAGGATATGAAAGCTCTAAATCAGGATTGTAAACAGTGGTAAATAACTGGAAGGTACAGAGCCAGGACTGTCTCTACTGAAATAGGGAGAAGGGACGCTTGAGGTATCTTTATAATTGCGAAACAACCTGACTAATGCTAGATAAAAGAGTGCTCGAATCAGTGGCTGTAAATTATCGTCTTGGATATGGGATAAATGATGTTGCCTTGAATACGCTAACTCCAGTCACTGTGTCACATGCTATCATGTTTATCATAGAGAGGACCCTAACATAGCGATAGGTGTGATCGTAATGATCAAGCTATGATCATCCTTTCCTACTACATATATAGATATAGTTAGATAGATAAATAGATAGATAGATAGATAGACAGACATATAGATAGATAGATAGATCGATAGATAGATAGATAGATAGATAGATAGATAGATAGATAGATAGATAGATAGATAGATAGATAGATAGATAGATAGATAGATAGATAGATAGATAGATAGATAGATAGATAGATAGATAGATAGATAGATAGATAGATAGATAGATAGATAGATAGATAGATAGATAGATAGATAGATAGATAGAGCACAGGCTAAAGTTCTAATCTTGGTCCTGAGAAAGTGCCCCTCCCTCTCAAATTAGAGGCTTTTGTTTCTCCAAGTCTTATGGTAGCCGGCACTGCAGATTTAACTTGTATTATCAATCATCAATGTGACACCATTTGCTTTGCTAGTCAAGGGTATACTGGAGTATGGTGTTCTTTCGGAAATTGATTTATTCCGTACGTAAGTAGTGAATCCGATATAGACGACACATGCTAATCCAATGTAAAAAGCCGAATGCTGATATTTTGAGGGGGAAATGTATAAGATCCCTTGGAAAATCTCCAATATATGTATCCTTGCTGTCCTATATACTAGGCTATAATTACATCATGACGTATGATGCACAAAGCTGAAGGCAGAGGCGTAGAAAGCAGGAACCGGAATGTATGATGGTAGTTATACCATAATACTTTCTGGATCCATTTCTGGCTCCTTTTCGCTAGTTCCAAACTAACCACAGGGACTGCCCAGACCCAACAAAGGTTGAAGGTCATGTGGCTGTTACCAGAGCCTTCCTTCCGAAGGATTTGGAACCAAGAGTACTGTACTTATATGATAAACTATAGAAAGGCCTAGGTCTGTTTTTAGAGACTGTATCTCTTCTGTTATGACAATCATGTTTTGTTAGAATACATATATATATTCGGCTCAACATTTCAGACTTGTGTATGATCTGAATTAAGGCACTCAAGTAGACCCATAGTGACGCGTTGGCACTGCAATTGGCAGCATGGGAATCAAGATAAACATCTTGAAGAGTCTCAACTGTGACTGGGCCTTGTGCACCTACACACAGAAACGTAAAGGAGACAACTGTGTCTCCCACGTGGCCTTGGTAAAAATGGAGTGTCGAACAGCTATTGACTCTGCTTATATGAAGGGTCAATTTGGGATGACACTGATAGTAGAGAGTCAACTCAAGTTGACCCTTCATATAAGCCGAGTCATTAGCTGTTTGACGCTCTATTTTACCAGGACCACATGGGAGACACAGTCGACACCTTCAATTTTCTCTGTGTATGGCCATTTAGAGATAAGAAGGGATTACTATAAATCAAGTCACCTTTCGACAACATATTCATACAATTAGATATGTCATCATATGTGGTCATAAAATTATCTTCAATTGGCATTTGCAGATTTTGATTGCAGATTTGAAATGGGAGATCGAGATTATGTTGTATACAGTCAGCCCCCATTTCCTCAAATTTGGAAAATTCCAAGAAAAATGTTGAAGGAAGCAAATATTACAAGGAAATAAGTCCAAATATAATGGAAGATATATGCAACAAGTTATAGGGCTTCTGTTTGTGGAAGTGAGGGATTCGAGGTAGTAAATGTCATTTAAAATGAAAGGAATATCTCTCTATATTCAGAAAATATATAAGTTCACTGAATATATAATTATATTTAGATTTATTTTCACTTACCACATTAATGGGTAGGTAGCCACAGCAGAACCGAATAATCTCCTCTTGTATAAAGTACGATGCTCCTGTGAGAGATACGCATGAAGTCATTGGTACACCTCAGTGTTGCTCCCTCGGAGGTATCCACCCTCCATAGTATGTATGGGTGCTTAGTATCCCTCCACTCTCTCCCAAATACAAATACTAACTAACATCCATATTGTCAATACCCAAGGAGCAAACTCCCAAAGTGTCAAGGCCCAAGCTGCAACAACCTATGGCAGGTGGATCTGAATAGTAATTAGGATAAAATTTACATTCCCTCTCACCACCCACCAATCAAAAATATGTCCTGCCAATCCAAGCGGTAACTCAAGATTGTAGTTGGGGGAAGTAGAGCAGGACGATTGTATCTTAGCAGGTTACTTGGACTCGGTCAATCAATTAACCATCGAAAGTTTTGCTCTCACCATTATCATGCTACTCGTATTATGACTAGCACAGAAAGGTAGAACTATATAGCTTAGAAAGGAAATTTAATCATTTCTCAAGAGGTATCGAATAATATGGAACATACCAGCGTTATCCCAAGTAGGATAAATGACATCGTCCTGGGGAACTCGGGTAAGATTAAACCTAAAATTCAAAAGGAATAATGCCCCGAACAGGACGTGACGGCCCTTCTACATGGTTAGGCCACTCAAAAAAAATTTGTTTCTCATCACCGAGCATTTAGAAAAATTACGAGGGCTTTGTTTTTTTGTTGTTTTAAAGTTGTTATAATGCAATTCATTCCTAGCTCTGTGCATTACTGACAATATAGGCTTTAATTTGATACCAAATATGGCAATATTTGTATACTTGTTGATATATTTTTCATTAAAAATTTGGAAAATAAAATTGAAATAAAAAAGTTATCCCAAAAACACGATTTTCATGATGCGCGCGGTGATGAGAAACGACTTTTTTTTAGTAGCCTTACATCTTTGCACTTAGGTATACATGCAGATCCACAAGCAATGCGACCTTACATAACCTAATTAGTTTTCAAGGCAAATATTTTCTAACATATCAACAATATGCTGTATACGTTTCGGCTGCATATCGTGAACTGGACCTACACTTAATGCTCTGCTGTCTATTTAAACGGAATATCCGAGCTACTAAGATAACAGACAGAGAGAGATAGACAGTGACAGACAGACAGACAGAGAGACAGGCCCAGCTAGCACCACTCGTAGGAATCATGTCAATAATACGTCCAAGTTACAAGAAACATGTCATTTTACATGATACTGATGTAATTCAGGCATCATATGTCCCCACATATGACAAGAGGCATAAATATTGCTCAACACATCTATCCTTAATATAGTTAGAAGATAAGTAGTTTGTTACAACATTCATAATGTCAAGTCAGACATTTCCTTTCTTTTATCTGCATAATGTTGTTGTTTATTCCATGCAAATTACGGCAATCTCTATTAAAAGCATAAAGCAATCCCATGTTTCACACCCCCCCCCCTCACCCCCCGAAGAATCATGAATGTATCATGACGACAAAGAGCAGACACACACACAAAGGCATGCATCACCGGGGATTTACTCCCCAGCGCTGCATTTATGCATCAGGCTGACTCTTCTGAAGGGTATCTCTCGAATATAAAAGCTTGGCATGATGCGTGAATGATTAACGGACCGGAGCTGCACATGACATCACACCGACAAGGTCTGTGATGCTGCCCTTATTAAGGTCTAGTTACACGAGGCAACTAGTTGCTAGCAACTTATTGCTAGCAACTAGTTGCTAGCCTGCAACAGATAGGAGGCAGCTAGTTGTCCGAAATCCATAAATATGGATCCCAGGCAACTATAGTTGCTAGCAACTATTGTCAGCGACTTTTGTATTAGATGGGGCAACTACTTGCCTGCAATTAATTGCCAGCAACTAGTTGCCCTGTGTACAGTATACACTATAACAGCCTAGGGACCTATCCTGAGCCAGGATGATAGAACCTGACACCAGAGCGTCTGTGGTGACCAGGACACTGAGAAAATGAGAGGTCCAGGAGCCCAGTGGGGTGTTTCACAAGGGGAAAATAGATACAATTCATTTAACATGGTTTCTAAAACCAACTTAATATCACCCAATGTTAATCTTATCTCGGTGTTTCACAAGTTTCAATTGTATCTATGGTCATATACTTAGATACAATTGAAGATAATGATGCGGCTTGTGAAACACCAACTTAATTTCATCCTGAATAAACATATATTTGCAGGGATTCTTGTGTGTATTATATTGCATGTACATAATATTGCATGACAGAAAAGTGAAGAAATAATTATGTAAGGAAAATATTAGCGGGCATGGTATGAGCTCCACGCTAATATACATTGTGAAACACTTATACATTAGTTGTATCTAGATTGTAGGCCAAAAAGCCTGACTTAACATCTTGGTTGTAGACCTTTGTGAAACACTTTTTATAAGCATTATACAATTGATACAACCAAATGTCAGTCTTAGTGATTATATACAATTAACACCTCCTCTAGAAACACTTATTCTACAATTAATTGTATGTCCCCCTTGTGAAACACCCCACAGTGTAGGTTATATAACAGGGTGATGTAAGATATGTTAAGATAACGTGGCCATCATAGTCTGTGTAACTCGACCTTTACATGGTTAACAACAAGTAGTGGAGGCAGCGGGGTGTGACATGGCTGGAAGGTACTGGAGGTCGAATTCATTAAATTTTAAAGTGTGTAGCGTCTGGGGTAGTTCAGGGAACGTTCACAAATTAAGTCACCGGTTAGTGGGGTGGAGGGGGAGGGGTTTGTGTTAATGTTTTTTGGTGGGGGTGAGGGTTATTTGAGTTTTATCATTTTTATTTGTGAACGTAACCTATGTATTAGTGTTGAGTTTAGGAATGAGACTATGAGAGATGCTAACATTGGTATCTACCATTTGGCAAGAATTACATTTACGCATAAAGTCTCTAAATAATTGCCCATACACATGTAGTGGAAACCAGATGTTACTGTATTATACTTGTTGCTCCTTACCTAAAAGTTGACTCGCAAACTTCAGTGATAAAGATTTCTAGGGTCGGCCCTGTTTTGCAAGGTAGGGTCGGGTGACCTGACACACACTTTTTTTTTTTTATTTGACCTTGGTATGAAACAACGCACTAAATCCCTAGGCAGATAGTTCACGCTGAGCTTCAAACTCCCAGCCCTTGTTTTTCTTATGCCTAATCACCCCATTAGATATTGCACATTTCTTATAGAAAGCCCTGGTGTTAATAAATATCACCATAACCATGGCCACCTAAGTTCGATGGCAATAACAAGTTGAAGAAGTAAAAAACGGCTGTGAATATAGCATATGACGCTGAACCGTCACGGGTATGGAGTCTCCGGCTGGTCGGGTGGGAGCAGGGTGCTATAATTTTAACATGCCAATTTGGGAATTGGTGTCTACCATGTTCTCGAATTAAATGGGTTTTTTTCTGAAAGCATGTTAAATTAATGGATGGCTGGTGGAAGGCACGCCCATAGATAATAGAGAGGTTGAGTGCTCACTGTCAACGTTGTTTCTTTGCATAAGACATACATAAGACAATATAAGACATTGTTGCATGCATCACAACTGTATGGAGGTGAATTTCAGGTCATTGACCGAAAGTGACAGAACCAGGATGTGATTCACCGCTACCACTTCATCTGTACCATGTGACACCACCATGACGAAAGGGGTTCAGGTTAGTGTTTGTCAGTTACTGAGGCCACCTTTTATTGATAACTTGGATAACGGGCACTCAGAGCAAATATTTTGGGGGGGCGGGAGCAAAAAAAAAAAAGAAAAAAAGCTGCCCTTCAGTACTGACATTTTCCAGGGGGCGGAAGGGGAAAAAAAGAAAAAAGAAAAGAAAAGGGCATGGAAAAGTATTCTTTTGGCTATTAAATGAGGGTATATTGAGAAACATTCCCAAATATCCCCCATTTTGAAGGCTTAAGTCTGGGTGTTTGCTAGTCAGCATGTACTTTTTTTTTGCTAAAATTCTCAAAAAATCCCAGCGGAGGGGGGTAAAAAAGATTTATTTTTTTTTTGCAATATGCCAAAATTCTCATCGGCGGATCCGTAATCGAAGTTATCAGAATAAAACGGCCTAAGGTGTGTCCAGAATCTAGGCCTGGGATTGGTCCTACAGTGGCGTAGGAAAAGGGGGGGGCAGGGGGCCCGGGCAGGGGGTCCCGCCCCCCGCCCCCAATCACAGAGAAGGGGGGGCTGAATATGTTTGCCCCCCCCCCCATATTTTTCAAGACCCATTTGGCCCCTATAAATGCACACATATCCCAAACCGTACTTCTGCCGCATAGGAAAAAGTGTAGGCATGGTTGCTTGGGATTCCAAATCAGAACTAAAGGGGCCTCAAAACTATTTTTTTAAATATGATTCCAATACAAGTGTGTATAAGCGGCAACATACTTAAAAACAAATGTTTAAATACGGTTAAGGTGGGCGCTCCTGCCCCCCCCCCCCCCATGAAGATTTGTTTCCTATACGTCTCTGTCCTAGTTTTGGAGCAAGGTAAGAACATTCCCAGACCTTGTAAACACTGGAGCCGGCACCTAATCTTCCAGTTACAGTCGGTAGCCGCCCCACGCCGCTGATAGGACCGGCTGTACAGGCCCCCATTAAAACCCAGACCTCAGACTTGCACAAGTTCTCATTTTTTACTTTTTTTTAAAACTTATTTCGACACCCTTAATGTGAAAACAGTGTTGTATACTTTGGATAATATCCAAAACATTTTAGATAACTGTGTAGTATTGGGCTTGGTCAATTGACTCATCAGTAGCATTATAGGGGTGCAAAAGAACTTTGCATATTTTTTGTTCTTTCTGGGGAATTGAAAAATAAATGAAAAAAAGGAAGACAGAGAAAGACAGAGGTCCATGAGGTTTAATCTATTGACTAGGTTATTTCCGGAGTTTAACATCGGCTTGTTTCACGAAACCACAGGGTGCACTGTAGGGTGATCTGGCCTAGATTCAACAATTAAGTGGGGTAATTACAGACTATAACACAAGTACTTCTATAGGGCACAGAAGTCTTGCAAATTTGCAGCAAAATGCCCGACCCAAAATTAACGTAAAATTTTTCCCATGGGTCAGGGTAGCCTAAATAGGTCCCATATCTGCCATTTTAAAGCTGGATAAGTGGAGATATATAGAGACCAAAATTTTTGCCCATCCTTCAAGCCTGCGAGCGATAATGGGGGGACCACAATAAAAAAAATCTCGGCCGTTCTCACGACCTACTTAGGCGCCCTATGTGTTAAACTTTTATCTTTGATACTTGAGAAAAAGTATATACATTGTAAACCCCCGTGCACTTCTTTTTTCTTTTTTTTGTTTTGATTTTTAAGACATTGTTTTCTTATTTAATGTATCGGTTCATAATATATAACAAGCGATACATGGACCTCGGTTCGACCACAGTTGGTTAAGTCATCAAACAGAGTAGATTAGTAGGTTATCTAACAGGCAAGATATGGAGATCCTGTACCAATAGCGATGCCATATTCAATAAAAAGTAAATGCAGATCTTAGGGCCACTCCAAAAATGACCTTTTTTTCTCATCACCAACCCATACAAAACATAACGCGGGCGCTTTTAAAAAAAAAACTTTTGACCAAATGAGTGGGTAAATGTGGATGCTCGGCTCAGCAGACATTGTAGGCGCTATGTATACTATTTCAAACACATTGCATTTGTGACACCAGGGATTTGAAATATTGGTACCAAATATGTCCACATTTTCCCATTTTTAATTAGATTTTTCACTAAAAGTTGCAATAACAAAAAGAAAGACGTGTGTACGTCTGTACACTGCTATTCTGTGGCTCCCTATAAACCAATCTCTTAGTCCCTAGAGCCTTATCACGTTAGTCATTTTTTCCTTCCTATACAACCAAACTAGATTAGTAAATATTGTCAGATTGGTCAGAACTGACTATAACTCACCTTATATATAGTCTTTTCCATTTCAATGAGTATTAGTCTAAGCCCTTTATAGTAAGGCATAAGTCACATGTTGTTTTGCCTCAGTCTTTTTTGGATAGCACTTGGTTATGCCTGACCAATCTCCCTATGATTAACCTGGGATAGCCACTACGCACTGAGGGCCGAGACACTTAGATTTTCTGTGCGCGTCTGTCAAGGCATTGTGAGTGGGACAAGCTGCATGTGTTGTCATAATTGGTTCAGACCTTCTAGAATAATCTACTAAATACAGGCCGCTCATGGCCTAGTTAAAATCATAATTGTTGATCAGTTTTTGAGTTGCTGTCATAGAAAAAGAGGCTTTTTTCAGAACGGATTTGTCATTCTTGAGAATAAAAAATCCACTATAAACTATACAGGCAAAAATCTCGTGGCGTGTTCAAGAGGGAATTACAGACGTTATCCCCTGTACCGAGGAGCCATGTAATGGGAAGCACTAGATGTAGAAGTTATGCTTGACAGCATACACAACTTTAAAACACGACTCAAGAAAGTAATTTATTAAGATTATAGGCGTCTATCACATCTAGTTATAGGAGACTTTGCTGACACTATAATTATATTCAATATAGCTCCTCTACTCCTTTGTATTCCGGTATTCTACCTAATGTTTGATATCTAAACTCACATGTGCCCTTGCCTACATTTGAAGACTTATGATGAGAGGAAAAACCAGACAAGTAAACTTACAATGGAATAACCATTTAAGTGGCAGGAATCCACGATTTGAGAGCTTGTGTACAACCTAGCCTTTACAAATTGTTAGTTTACCTGAATTAATTTATGTCACAAGGACGTACAAATAATGAACTATGGGGGTGATTATTCATCATAGCTGTATTATACATGTAAATATTTCACTGACCATTAATTCTACCTTTACATGATTTTTTTGGTCAATAAACCTTTTTTTAAGGTGTGTCGATCCCATTGAATCAAAGTCATCTGAATTTCCCAATTCTTTTTTCTGTGAGTACTCTAAATCATTTTAAAACAGAAAACGAAATAAAAAAGTAGGGGTTTCCGAGCTACTTTTTAAAACATGGAATTTTGTAAAATAAAAGTATTTTGATTTTATATTTAAAAAAAACGAAAATACTGTAAAGATTCCTATGATTTTATTTTCTATCAAACAATAAGCACAGAATTCTGAAACATCACACAATGAGCAGAAGGATATGTACCTATATTAATATTCTATAAACATTTTTAGACATTTATCAACCTGCATTCTGAGAAAAAATGTCATCTTTTGGTAAAAAGTTGCAAGAGGCTTTCATTATTTCCTTACATAATCAAAGAAAAATAGTAGTAAAAGTCATCAGACTTGTAATGAACTTCCCCCAAAAGATTGCTTGGATCATTTGCTGATGAATAAGAGTAATTTTGATATGGTTCTCCATGCATAATTTGGCCCCTTGAAGTCAAAAAGTAATGCGAAAACGGATCTAATCAAACATTTGAAGCATTGCATTACGGGTAATATCCCAACAATCTGCATCTAAAATGATTTCTGTATGTAGCTTTGGATATATCCAAGCAAGTTATTTACTTTCATGCCCTTTCAAATGCCATTTATTACTTCATAAATAAAAGCTCCTGAAGAATGTTTGAAAATGCCTAAATTACCTATAATTATTATAACAAAAAGTGAATATTGCTCTAAAATGCTCAATTTAGCTTTAAATTGCCCAAACCCTTTCTTGAGGGTAGAAATTCATTCAAGGCATATCCCTACCAAAAATGGCATGATTCTGACCTATTTGAGCCACATGCGCAGAAAGATGCACAGTAGTCCATTCTGCAATGGCCACAATCCACCTTAAAGTGATATATAGTTGTATACATAGTGAAGACAGGAGTCACTATATTACAATGGCATCATTTCATGACTGGATTGTGAGACCTTGTCAATGTATATCATGTGATATTGTATATTTTATCTCATATTAACAACAGATGTTCAGTACTAGCTACAGGGTGTAATATCATTTCAACAACAGGGCGGGGTAAAATTTGGAGAGGGGGACTCTTGAGGAGGTAGCCCAAAAGAAATAGTTTTCCCTCTTTTAGGTAAAATGCATACGCGTTATATAACGAAAAGGAATCGGCCACAATAAATTTCTGTGGTGAGGAAAGGGGAACTGTAGTTATGCACTCACCACTCCCCCATGTTGACTAATTCTGATTCTCGGCGTGACAGAGGTTTATAATCGAGGCTTAACATGCACGCTGAACAATGCGTGATCTATGGAGATGCGTTGAGTTTGAGCTTGTTTTTTTTTAATTTAGGATAACATAGATTACACATTATTTGACATAACATAGATACCACATAATACACTGGGCGGATCTCATATAAATGTCAGAAGCTAAGTTGAAACTGACAGATAATTATAGTGTACACAGTTTTTGTATCTTATCTACGATTTGATCAAGTTTCACTAAGGGGCTTTTATAAAGTATGTACGCACGAAGGGGGGGTGGGGGGTCTATTTTCTGAACATTTTTGCGCACAAAAACCCACATTTCAATGCGTACTTTAGGGGGGTGTGGGGTCTATTTCTGGAGAAAATGTGCGTACATATTTTATTGAAGCCCGCTAGGTCCACGTCAAGCAGTTTTGGATTTGAGCTGTTTTTGTCCATTGCATTTTCTTGTGCAGGTTTTAGTATGTTCCAGAACAATGATGTTCAAGTATTAAGTAAAGTTATGTCAGACGGCACTCCGCCATCCATTTGTTTATGGAAAGGGAATCAACAAGCTTTCTCTAAAATAAGTGCATTATTGATCTCAAGTTTAGACCCTTGATGAAAATGTCACTTTAATGCACTGTCAGCAACACCCATGAATGCATCAGAGGTGCATGTATGCATCACATCATATCCCATGGGTTTTGATTTTTCAGCATATTGACTATCACATCGAGATACAGGTATATCGTGTGCCTCGGTGTTTGACCAAAGATAAAGGGGGCTACCGTTCAGTTTTAAAGGTAGATTAAAACTGGTTTTCGGTGGTAACCTGGCGGGTACAGTAAAACCTCGCGTATAAGCCTAACTCGCATATAAGACGAACCCCGACTCTGGACCAACCCTTCTCGCTGCACCATAGATCTGGTTATGTTGACTTTTAGCACTGTACCATAGTAGCAAAAACTCGCATATAAGTCCCACCCTGACCCTGGACCAATCCTATAAGCCTCACCGCCGATCTGACTCGCGTACTAGCCGCGGCTTATACGCGAGTTTTATGGTATTTGTATCAGATATGACAGTACTAGTTTCATAACCTACAAGAGGCTGTCCATCAATGACGTCATGCTACAGGGTAGGAGGGGGGTACCAGTGACCATGACCAAACATGACAAGGGGGGAGAGGGCTCATGTTGTGCATGACGTCATGTTTGAAAAAAAAGGTGAAAGATCAGAGCTGGGCGTACTTATGTGATGTTTTTTTCTGGATCATAATATATAACATGATATGTATAGCATGCTTGATTGTAAACTTTATTAGTCAATATGTACACCTCATTTGGATGTGCACTATAAAACACACCTAGTAGTAATATTGTAACCACTAATTAAAGTCATGATACAAAGCCGACAGTTTCTTTAAATGCGTATATGGACAATGGACAAATACTTCTACCATAATTATTATCTTGTTTACTAGACAATACGCATCACAGCTATGCATGGATCAAATAGACACTTGGACATTTCATGGATGTATAATGCTACTTTTGCTTCAGTTACAAATGTAAACATCACATTTGCTTGTCATATGTATTAATACTTTGTAATAAAAGAGTCTGCTTAAGGCTCACTGAAACGAAAAAGAGGAAAGGAGGGTAAGCAAAGAAATGTCTCAGGGAAACAGGAAATATTACTAAAGTGCTATATTTTTGAAAAGTGTCTGCAGGGGGGAGGGTTGCCTGACGAAATATGAGGGTTGCATGACAAGGCGGGGGGAGGGGGGAGGGGTCAAAAATGGTCCAGAAAAAGCATGACGTCATTTGTGGACTTTCCTTGTCGCATAGTGGACACACATTTTTGGAGCACAGAGAGCCTTTTCATAAGGCAATTTTACGATATCGTAACTTTTGTGTGTTTCATAAGTCGCTATCGTAAATTTCGCTATCGTTATCGCTATCGTTAATTCCGCTATCGTTAAATGCATGGGCTATCTTTAAAAAGCACAATTGAGTGTGTTTCATAAGGAATTACGATAGCGTTTTTACGAGAGCGAACTGATATTTGACGAGAGCGATTTTGATTTAAAGAGAGCGATTTAGTCTTTCATAAACCATATTTATCTAGACCTTGACCCCTGCTGATAAAGGAAAAAATATTTTATTTCTTAAACACAGATGATTGGACCACATGATACATGTATCAATGATATCCTATCTCAGATATTTTGGCCAGAAATTGTAAAGAAAACATTTTATTCAAGTTTTACCACCGATTTTGGACTCTGTTTTTTTTTTCGCTATCGTAATTCCCAAAATATGTCCAATAAGATGATTTAAATAGTATTTCTCTGCATCATACTCATTCGAAATTGGTCTATAACTTTATATTTTATTATCATATGTGTGCCTTATTAAGTTTCTAATGCTTTTGTATCAGAAAATCCGAGTGATCATGCTAAATGAAAATGCTATGAAAATGCATTTCCGGTAGGAATATTTACAAAATTGTTTCATTTTCGGGAAGCTGGTATGGTCATTAATCATATAAAAATATAAAATTATATCTTTAATAAACTTGTGGAATTAAGATAGCGAATTTGCTAAAATTATAGTGTGTTTCATAAGGCAGCTATCGTTAAAATGACATGTGCTATCGTTATTTCATTTTTAAGAGAGCTGAAATACATTCAGCTTATGAAATACACTCAGTTTTGTCCATTTCAGCTATCTTTAAAACGCTATCGTTAAATTTCGGTGCTATCGTTAAAAAGCCAAAACTTATGAAAAGGCTCTCTGGCGAGATATTCAGAAACATTATTGCAGCTATATAGGGCCACAGGTGAGGGATTTCCCAACGTCACATCATTAATTAATCTTAACCCTTCAGAGGCCGCATAGGTAAATATTTTGTGTATATATGCAGTATGCCCTTTATCGTCACGATGCATGAATGCAGCCCTGGCTAGTAACTCACCAGGGCTGCATGCATCATAACGATGCTCCCAATGGGCACAACACATTGAATCAACATTGATAACTGGTTGCCAACGTTGATTCAATGTTGATTCATCGCTGATTCAACGTTGAACTGAATTTTGTGCCCACTGGACATTTCTGCATAATAGGATATGTATGACACAGCAGTACAGGCAAGTTACTTGCCAAGGCTGCGTGTAGTTATTTCATAGCACACCTATTCACTTAACCAAGGAAGGCCGTATTTCACACCCCCTGAAATAACCCTTGCCCGTATTCCACGGCCTGTCAAACCATCAAATTGTTGATTTAACCACTATAAAGTAGCTTTTTCTAAGCAATTAAGTGGAATTTTTACAAATAGTATTGTTAAGGACATAAACACAAAGGAGCACTCGTAGAGTTCCTCACTGAGCCTCGTGAAATAACCCTCAGTGAGGAACTCTACGAGTGCACCTTTGTCTATGTATTATTATATAGCATGATGACAAAGATTCGCAACGTTTAAAGTACTGCATTACCATTAAAGGGTAAATTAATCTTATATCAAAATGGCGCATTAATTTCTAGGGCATGACGACAGTATATCCGCCTATAATTTGCCCCCGACAGTGACATTGAATGAGGTCGTTCATACCACCGTCAAAATAAAGATAATATAATCTAGCACATTCTGCCATTGAAGGACAAACATTCCAGATATTGAATTTAGTTATAATCCTTCACAGAACTCTTTTGATTCTGAATCACTGAGCGGTGTATACGCCTAAGAATGCAGCCCCGGTGAGTTACTCGCCAGGGCTGCATTCATGCCCCGGATTCATGCATCATTTCTGACCCTAATAGAGACTGCATAAACACCGTAGGCTCGGCACGGTGCTTGAATGCAGCATTGGCGAGTCACTCGCCAGGCTGTCATCATGGCAACAAAGGGCATGATGCACTTTGGGGCCATGTATAAGGATTGCGACACCCACCCACTGCCTTGTCACATCCACCCCCACCTATATCATTGCATGTTCACTCTGACCAACATCCCCCCCTCCCAACACCTAATCCCCTCCGGCGTGACATAATTTATGGACGGCCCCTATTATATATTATATGCAACAATTAAAGGCCCAGTCACACAGGTTGTAAAATCAAGAGCAAATGTTTTGTAAAGCCAAGACAATTGTTGCACAACAAATGTTTTCAATTTCAAGACAGGTGTGACTGGCGTCCCAAGACAAAAGGGTTCCAAGACAAAAATGTTTTGCAGCAAAACATTTGTCTCGGCTCCCCACAACAATTGTCTTGGCATTATGAAATATTTGTTTTGAACTTTCACGACCAGTGCGACCGGGCCTTAACGGGATATTTAGTGTAGTAGTGAATGTGAGAAGGGGTTTCATGATATTATCTCCGATGAATTTCACTGTGTAAAAGGTGTGTTAATGGCAAGCCAACAAGGTGCAACATCAATTGATAAGGTATGTGAATGGGCAATTAAGATACTTGATACATATAACCTGTACTAGTAATCTAGTCCATCTATAATGAGGTCACAGTTAGGAGATCTTCATGACTGTGTACAGGCAAGGGAAAAGGGTAGTCCAAGGAAAAAGCCAACTTTGAAATTGCTGTCATAAGCTTTCCAGTGATATATTACACTAGAAGATATTATTTCTAGTTTTTGAGAAATGGCTTCATGAATATGTGTGGGCATCACCCTCTCCAAAATCCCAATAAGCTCTATGTCTCATATTTTCCAAGATATCCCTATTTAATTAGCATTATCTATGATAATTAGAAATTTATGATACATTTTCATTCTTTAAGTCATAAAATTTGATCTAGGAATGGTAATTTTATTTTGTTTTCACCATCGCAATCCTCAGAAATCATTCTATCAATTCATGTCTTAATTCCCTCTATTTGGAATGAAAATCATGTTTCCATGGCAACACATATCAACAAGCACACCCATTTAGGCTTTAAAACGTTCCTTTCACCTTCCAAATATAGAAGCTTTTTACCGAAAATGGAATGTTTTATGTAATCCTATTGAATTCTCCAGAAAAAAGTACCCGAGAGCTATTTTTAGCCTAATTCTTTCATTTTAGGCCATAGTGGCGCCCCCTGGTGGCTAAAATCTGAACTAATCCCGCGGGGACTATCCTTTCTGCTTGGCTGCTGTTGTGCCAGATTCAGTTGATATAATGTGATCTGTGGTCTAACCCAAGGCAAAATGAAAGTAAAAGCGTATCTAAAGGCCACCTGATTATGTCTGGGCCGGAGCCTGGGTACTTTCCCAAAGTAGGAATAGATAAGTTTTAAGGTTAAATAAGGGACGTTCCGTGAGATAACACGGAGAAAAGTGCTGAAACTAGGCTCAGGAAGGCTATTGAAACAGTTTAAACCTTGGTTCTTATTGGAATTTGTACAAAGAAAATTCAGATTTGGAAAGCCCAGACTATCCCCAATGTCCTTGTCGCATTTTTCAAGGCCTCTGTCGCACATTTTTTGCCCACCCCTGAACTTGGTCAAAGTGGGGCCAAAAAGGGGTAAAGGGCAAAGGCTTTACACACACACACACACACACACACACCTTGGATTTTGTTCTTTTTCTAATACCTTTTTTGCTGTGCTTTTCGGTACTTTAGTGTTTGGTGGACCCCCCCCCCCCTTTTTTTTTCTTTTTTTAAATTTAATTTAGTGTAGACCCGCAGACCTATACTGTCCCTCAGCGATCCTCTCTTTTTGGAGGCGCGTGCGGTAGGCCGTGGGCCCTGAGGCCAGATAGGTTTAGACCCTGTCTTGGACCCTCTCTGCAAAAAGATGAAAAATATTGACCGTTGATCATGCTATGCATGTCCCTTCCCAGTGCTTGGCATACATACATACATATTGGGATGTTCAGTGAGAAAGGCTGAGAAAACTTGACATGGGATCACCCCACGCAATTCGGAGACATGTGTGGGCCGTATAGTCTGTCACGTGTCCTATACATGTCAAATCTGGGCTCTTTTCCAGAGTAAGAAAAAACTACTTTTAAGATCATAACGGACGTCACCAGGCAATGACCCAAAGAAAATGGCCATAGTTATGTAGCGAACGCTTATTCTCGCCAGAGATGGGGCCAGATAAGGGTGATAAGGGTAACAATCTTCAATAAATTAAAGAAATTTCTTTTACAATAAGAAAGGCACCGTTGAAAACGGGGGGAGGAAGCTGTCATACATACCCCCTCCCCCGGGTACCAAATTTTCCCAGCGGCTAGAGGAAAAAGGGAAAATAACAATGCATGGGAAAAAACTTTTTTTTGGGGGGGGGGCAAGCAAATTGAGGTAGATTGAGCAATTTCTGTACTCAAAAAATAAACTTGTCTCCAAACTCTCCAAACTGACGATCATAAAGTAAATGATTCAAAAACGTGTCTAAGTGACAAGGAAGCGGGTCTTCTAGCTGGAGATAGAAGACCCACTTGGTATGTGCCAGCCCAAAAACCGACATTTGCCAGCTCCAGATTCTATTTGTGGGATGATAACCTGGTAGGTTAGACAACTTTTGACTCGTTTATTTTATGATAGTCACTTCGACGAGTCTGGAGACAAGTTTGCTTTTTCAGTGTGGAAAGGCCTCATGTTGACTTTCTGATTGTCCAGAGTTATAAACTTTTAATTTATTTTGTTACATTCTCAAAATAATCCCAGTGGGGGAAGGTAAAAGATCATTTTGTATGGCCCAGGAGTAACACCCCCTCGAGTATCCCTCTTGGGTGTTGAATGTACCACCTGCTTCTTACACTCATAATGAATGTATTACGCCCTTTAATTATCAGCATATTGCATGCAGCCTTGGTGAGTCACATGCCAGGGCTGTATTCATGCATCATGTCGACCGTGCAAGGTTAATGACATTGTACTCCTGAAGACTCGGTATGATGCACCAATGCAGTACTGGCGAGTTACTTGCCGGGCTGCATTGGCGCATCATAATGACAAATGATGCATTTAAGTGACATAGCATTCTCAATGGGTCGAGAAACATTATGTGTTTGGCTCTAGTTACATTCTTAAAATAAAATCATGTACAAAATATGTTGGGTGTGTTCGCTTCTGCATGTAGTCAAACATTGTAATTTAATTGAAGCATGTTGCCCCTTGGTAAAGATTGGTAATTATAAGCTGTAAGCACTAAGCTCTTATTAACGACATGTAATTGCTATATTACGGACATGGTATGTTATTTACTCCACCCTAATTCATGTTAACAAGCGACATATGTTATTATTACCATTTACACACACATTTTCACTAATGTGAAATAGAAATACGGCATGTTACATTCAAATTAAATTTTTATGTAATTTAGAAGAAATCTTCACATTTTTACACTATTTTGGTCAATTTTAGGGTATGTAGAGGGGCTGGGTTTACTTTCATGTAAGAATAGAAGTTAGAAAAAAGAAATCGGACCTACCGACCCTAGACTTTCTTCCCGTGTTACCTGAAACAAGCCTCTCTTTTTTTTAAATTTGGCCTTATCTTTCGTGGAAGATCATTTTGTATCTTGATGAGGACCTAATAAAAAGAATTTAAAAAATCTTCACCTAAAGCACGTTTTGTTGAAAAAACAGTGCATGCAGAGAATGAAGGTCAGGCTTATCAAGATTGTACATACACTGTAAAAAGTGGGATTCCATTTTTGTATGTGTACAGTTCATTGTAGGTAAACAGTAGAATATACTGTAAATATACAGTAGATTCCAATGTAAATTCCCTCTGCAGTAGATTCTACTGTAGATCAACAGTAGATTCTACTGTGTACCTATACTAACTATTTACAGTTTAGACATAGGGTTATATGTACTGATCTTTCATGACCATTGGCAGTTTGGCCAGTGCACTGCCTTAGGAAAAGGGGGAAAATGCATGTTTTTGGCAGGTGGGCCAAAACATACACCCCCACCCCCCAATACCTAGGATATGATATGTTTCGTCACGCCTGTTATCCTGCACCCCCCCCCCTCCTTTCAGTACTCCCCCCCCCCCCTGTATCTCTGCCGCCCCCCCCCCCCCCCACCCCGCTCTCTCTCTCCTCCGATCTTCCTTACCATTCTCACTTCCCTTCTGCCTCCAGTCCTCCCGACCACCCCTCTCCGACCACTCCTTCCCTCCTCCCCCCCCCTTCCCCCATTCCCCTCATCACGTACACATGGTGTATGTCATAATGATGTAATTACCATGTGTACCGAGCTTTGGATGGCACCTGCCTTTTCAGGGCGTGGTGTAGTTTAGGCAGTGGAGCGTGACCCAGTCTCGGACCCCCATCCCTGCTCCGTGCCCTCTGCCCTGTATGGTCTGGGAGCAGAGCTCATCTTTACTTGCTACATATTTGGGCCAGGTTGGTGGCACATATACACTACAGACAGATCCTTATCTTAACTAAATTAGCTGGGGGCTACATAGTATTTAACACCTATTCTTGAGACAGGTAAATATAATATTTGTTGACTTTGTATTCAAGTAGGATAGCAACCTGCTCCCAGGCTATCCAACTGGTAAGATAGACGCTGGCCGAGACTGAGGGTAACTTGGTCGTTACGGATGGTTGCCAAGGGCGCCAAGTCACTATATGGAGTGTTCAGGGGGGATGTAAAAGATTTCAAGTCATAACTTGGAGGGGGTGGGGGCTTAAAAAATTATGCCCCCTTTTAGAAAAAAAAGTCAGCAGATTACAAAAGTTCAAAGGGGGGGGGCGGGATATTTTGCGGCCTTTGGTGAGGGGGGCGCAAAATATTCCATGCGCTTTCGAGGGGGGGGCATAAAAACATGTTTGTGGAATTCCGATGATCGCATCGAGATAATTGTTCTATCGATACACCCCTTGATCACAAGAAAGCTGGATGAATTCCCTTTCTAAAACTGAAGGAATTATGTGTATAGTCCAACTAGAACTTAAGATATCACCCAAAATGTATTGCAATTCGCAAAATGAGCCTAACTTGACCAACAATTCATTTCAAAAAGGATAGGAATTAATCCTAAAAACACATATCAATCCATGAGCACAAAATTTGTGGCACTGTGGACATATTAAAATATAGAATATCATACTCAAAATGCACATACAGTAAAGTATACATTTATATGGCTGATTTAATGCTTTGCTCTACTATATTTTGACATCGACGAAAATCGGAAAATCGAGTCCAAAAATCGTGAGTTGAGCCACATGTTTTCCCTCACATGGATGAGTAGAAATGGTTCCAATACTGAGAGTTGAATCCAAGACCTTCAGGTCTTGGTCTACAGTAGATTCTGCCATAGGTCTACAGCAGAATTTACTGGAAACAAAATTCCTTCTAATATGTGCTGTACAGGAACACTACTTACTTCTAACAGTGCCCGGGGTAAAAGTCCTAAGAGGGTAGATATTGAAGAGGGTGAAGGGCCTACGAGTTAGATGTCCTAGCGGGTAAAATTGCACCCCTTTTAGTGAAAAAGCCCGCGTGTTACTATAGCTCAAAGGGGTCAATCAGGCTCAATTTCTGCCGGCCTGAGGGGGGGACCAAAAACATTTTGACCCCCCCCCCACAAAAATGTCAACCCGCTCACGCGAAAATCCACTGACCCCAGCCCCCCCCCCCTGTTATAAAAAATTGCCACTCCCTAATACCAGTAAAACGTTTTAAAGGAATTACATATTTAGATTTTTATTTCTTATGTAAGATGTGTGTAACCCTATAATGGATATTGGGTATATCCAATTTACTCAATTAGATTTACATTACAAAATTCATAATCACTGTCATAAAAATAGCAATTGCATGTGATACGCATTCCAACTTAGGTTCCAAGGTTCCAAGGAAGCAATGACAATCATTGCTATACCACTTTTGTTTTACCTTTACCTTTTCTTGCGATGCCGTCTTTAGATCTTGTTGAAAGGCTTCTCAGTCTGTTTGTTCGACCGAAACCACTGGGGCCGACTTTTTCTTGGTCCTTCATGGCAGCAATGTATCTTGTAGTTGGGACACTACCTGGATGCCAGAGCATAGAGTATCTCGCTACATTTTTTGAAAATCATCTAATAAATAAAATACCTTTATGAATTCAAAGAGGGCTGTTCAGGGACTTATAGGGAATCGTGATTGGACCCCCCCCCCCCTACTTACCCCCAATTGCATGCTAGAAAATTAGCGTCAACTTGATAATTTAGGAAATGGTGATAAGACCCCCCCCCCCCCCCCTCTTCCCAAAAATCACATCCCAGAAAATTAGTGTCCACAAGCGGGTTGTCTTGGGTGAGCGCAATCCGGACACAAATTGGCGCTCATTGTCTCAAATTATATCCTTCGAGGGGTGGAGTTACCAGTTGTCATTCGCCCATGATTCCATCTTGGCCGGGTCACCCCTCAATTGTACTGGCCCGGGGACAAGTATGCCAATTATTTACACTAGAACCAATGATTGAAACAACATCCAAGTGTTGTCTTTTTCCTTTTAGAATTAAGATGAAATAAATTATGTAACCGAGGCACCCCCATTTTTATGGGTGGCAAACCTTCAGTTCTATATACATGATTATACCACAGGCATACACGGGATAGCTCTCCCAGGTGAGAGGACGAAAGTTTAGAGCATTATCTTAATCAGACATTAAGATTATCTTATTGTCTTAACTTTTTTAGTAGCTGAATTTCAATTTTCAACCCCCGTTTTTTTTCTTCTATTTCAATCCTATCTTAAATTATCTTAATCCCATCTTAAGACTTATCTTAGACTATCTTAAAAGTATTACTGCCTGATTTTAAGATACTGCCCCAAAATAAGACACTGAATTAAGATATTAAGATTTCCATGGCCCACTTGTAAATAGAATGACGGTGCGACCTGTGCAGGTTCTCTCTCATATTTTGCTCCCTCATAATGCTGTGGCTATGGGGGTCAGTCCCGCAGCAAGGTTGGTGCAAGGCAGAGGGGGGACTTTGCTTTAAGGGGTTGTATCAAGGATTATAAATTTATTTGCAAATTCTGGATGCCAGGAATACTCCTTTATGAAAAAACTCAGCGTAGCTTGTACTCATGTAACTCATTTTTATGGTAAATAAAAGGAGCGCTGCTCTTTATGAAAAAACTTTAAAAATATGTAACCGGGCAATAGAATCTGGAGCTGGCAAATGTCGGGTTTTGGGCTGGCACATGACAAGTGGGTCTTTTATCGCCAGCTAGAAGACCTGCTTCCTTGTCACTTGTTTTTGACTCATTTATTTTATGACCGTCACTTTAAAGAGTCTGGAGACAAGTTTACTTTTTGAGCGTATTTAAAGTGACTGCATCTCTCAGGGGTCAGTCTACCGGCAGATAGAATGGGGTTTGTCGTGTTCTTTTTTTTGTGCGTTTCAATGTGTTCTCTTTTGGCAAAATAATACACTTATTATTCAGAATGTAACGCAAATATTTTAGATTCAAGTCAAGGCCTTTTTATTGAAATATGTAAGATAAAATACTTCAAAATAACATTAAAAAACGGCAGACAAATTCATTTCACCGGCTCGAGGGGAGGGGATTAGTTTGATAAGGAGATATTTGGTTTAGCCCACGACTACCTGAGATAGGGATGTCATTGATACACCCAGAATCGATACACCAACATTCATTCTATTCCGATTATCGCATCGACAAAAGCATTATTTCGATACAGTATTTGTGGCACAGATAGCCTAGTAATTGGCCTTTCTAAAACTGCAAGACTAGTGTAAATATTCCATCTCGAACTTGCTTTTTATTCAGTTTAAATATTGTGTCCTTTGTAGACCTAATATATTGAGGGAAAAATACTTCGGATTGTGCTCAAAGTGCTAGCAAATGTTCATCTTTATAGAGATAAGTATGAGGAAGGGAATAAACAGATGAAGACGTACACATTTTCCTAGCAGATATTTACCGGTTTTTGTAACTCGTCCAGTATTTAGGTCACTCTTTCTTCTCATATTTTAACACATTTTAACACAAAGATGAAATCTAAAAAGCAAAGTGAAATGTCTAAACTGACAGGCACCGTATAGCCTCCATTGGCGGATCGAGGGGGGCGACGGGCCCTTACCCCCCCCCCCCCCCCCCCAAAGAAAAGGGGATAAAGAGGGAAAGAAGAGAGGAGAAAAGAGGGGGAAAAGAGAGAAGGGGATAATATCTGTAGACACAGACCTGAGTCTTAAAATATTGTATCCCAAAATGTGTGAGAGCCACAATTTAAAGTCTAAACCATCAGCATTTTCTTGTGGGGGGGGGGGGGGGCATGCCCCCAAACCCCCCCAGTATGGCCCTGTGCTCTGGCACAGACAGTCACTCCATGGTTGAGCAGGTTTGCCCCCCCCCCTTCCTCTGGAAAATCCTGGATCCGCCACTGGCCTCCAGGACGTTTCTGTTTGTCACGCCCTGTCAATGATCAGCAACGATCACCCCGATCAGTTCATCTAGAAAGTGAAATATTTCTTCAGGAGCCTGATTGACCAAAAAAATTTATACATGTCATGATTTAAAGGACATGGGAAGTAGGAATACATGTATCATCAGAAACGGTAATAATATATATTGGAAGTATATGGCTTGTAATATCCATGTTTAGAATCCATGTTTTATTTTACACACTAGTCGCATATATCCATATATTACCCATCACTGTAACATTAACCACATTTATGTTCGAAAACCCCAACTGCATGCGAATCTATCACATAATAATCCCACGCCAATAGTAACACACTCGAGCCAGGCCTGTATAATCAGTGTGGTACGCGGAAAACCGTCCCGTAGGGACGATTGTGTGCCAATAAATTAATAATAATAACAATGTTAAATGCAATGTACCTCGGATTCACAAAGTAATTTACAAAAGAAATTTGTTTAGCATGCAAAAAAGCATGTTCAAAAAAGTGTTTGAACATGTAGAAAATCCAAGGAAATGGTGTTCAATTTGGTAAAATGCTAAATTGCTTGTGATTCTTCGTTCATAGATACAAAAACCATTCAAAATACATGTCAACAACAAAACAAAAATCTCAACCCATGTCCAGAAGAAATTGCATTGTTGACAAAATTGATGAAATATTATAATATCTTATACCACCTGTTTAAACTTTGTGAATTAGCCCCCTGGTACGTGTAGCAAAATAACGTTTGTAATTCACTCCCGGTAATGGTATCAACAGCCGGGTAACAAACAGGTTCATTATCCATATAAGTCACGTTTTATTGACCATAAATTCGATTTTCTTTGGAAAAAGTCATTAAGATGAAGACAGACGTTTTAATTATTCCCCAAAGACGTTTATTCCTTCATTACATGGTTAGTTTCTTAAGTACTGGAATCGTCACGTCCAATCCCCTCCGCCTGCAATACAGTGTAGTCGTATTCTATGGCTTGTTTCACACTGAAATAAAGTTATTTCACAATTAATAAAGATACAAAATTTGGCACTTCATGCCGTCCCCTCGGGGGTGTCTCGAGCCCATAGGCAGCACTGGCGAGTTACTCGCGAGGGCTGCATTCAATCATCATGACAACCAAGGTCATGATCCATTAATGCATTATGCCGCTCTTAACGGTACTTAACACAGTCTAAGTAAATATAGATCAACCAACAATTTTTCTTAATGACTTTCAGGGATATTAGCCTGATGCTTATGGAACACAAATCTTTCTACAATTTTCCACAAAAAGGAGAAATTTATCTGCAAATATCATGGTTTTAGGTAGTTCCGTTTCTTGTCAGGAAGGTTGGAGATAATTAAGACAAGGCTTAGGCAGCTATGTGCTATTATCAGTTTAGAATTAATTAGTCTGAGTGGTTTTCACAAGATGGTATCTGTAGGCAATTTAGTGCAAACTCCCTCAGGTCTTAGGGATGTAGAACTGACAGCGGAATTGATGGGGTTTCAGGAGTTGTACCACATAATTACCATGCTTCCTTGGACCCCCCCCCCCCCCCCCCGCCAATCCTGCCATGGAGACAAAGTCAGGGGTTCTATTATCAAACAAAAGGGCAAACTGCCCAGAGCTACCATAGACATAGTGGTCTGTATCATAAGTGCCTTATCATAAGTACTTATCGATTTCAATTCCCCTATACCCTGGCGCGTATGTGAGACCTGTGCTTAAAGCTGGGCCGTCAGGGAATAAGTTCAGCATTTTCCATACATAGACTAAAATAACAGTTTCACCAGAGGGCAGCAGTGTTTGGACAGGGGACCATGAGCATTGTCCAGCTACAACATATTCACCCTATCTTGTGCCTGTAAGAACTGAGCTCCCAGCCCTTAAGAGCCCTCTCGTTAATGAAAACTGAACTATATCCAAAAGTGCTTTTGGCCTCACTTCAACCATGACGGTCAAGCTTTAATTGAGACAAGAATGCAGTGGATTGATTCACTTCAAAACTCCATACCCCAGTGCCTATTCGAGACCGGCCCTTATTTAGGCCAATATAAGAAAGGGTTTGGTAACGTTTTTATTGGACTAAATTCCGCAGCATTGCACTACGTCTCTCAAAAAGAGCCAATATGAGCACAGGTACACACAAATACTTAAGTTATAGTCAACACAGACTTATATATCTTAAACACACACACACAGAAGAAACAGCGTCAAAAGGGAGTCCAGATTGCCTCCAGAACGACTCCCCTCTCTGGGGGAGTCCAGGTCGCCTAAGGGAGTCTAGCTGACTCTCTGGCTGACCTAGGGGACTTAGGCCTACATGGGAGAGTCATATGACGCAGAGAGATATATGACCCCCCCAGGTGACTCCCTTAGGTCAACCAGAGAGTCACCTAGGCTCTCTTAGGCGACCTGGACTCCCCTAGAGAGGAGAGTCAATCTGGAGGCAACCTGGCTCCCTTTTGACGCTGCTTCTTCTCTCTGTACAGGCAGATACCGATCGCTTGCAGAACAGTACACAGCAAACACAGGACATAACGTACAACAATACTTAGTGGGCAGCAAAGGAAGTGGATAACCTCATGACAATGTACCTTCTCTAGTACTCATCACATTATGGTAAATACCTGAGAGAAGAAAGTCGATAGTGGAACATTTTGCGCCATCATTTTCTTAAAGTATGTGTAAATCAGTTATTGATAGTATGACCGAGATACCGTAGAAGAGATGTTTCCATTATAATGCCAGAGCTAGCTTCCTCATGTATATGTGGATGCTGATGACAATACGAAAAAAAGTGCGCAATTATTTCATCCTGAGCGAACTTTTTATGCCGTTTCTGATTATACTATTTGGAATCTTTTATTGTAATGGAATACATCCTCGTTTGGAACGTCAAAAGAAATATTTCATTGCGCTAAATCGAGTTATTATTGGTTGGTGTAGTAGCCATTCCTTCATTTTTATCCACTTTATGCACTCAAAACAAGTGCCTAAAGTGGATAACCACAAGGCGTTAGCAGTGGTTAGCCGCACTGCTAGGAGTGCATAAGGACTAATCTATTACTTATACTCATGATGATGTACGTTCATTGAACACCATTAGCTGGATTATTAGTAAGACATGCCCTAGGTTACCGTAATAATTCAGGATAAATAAAAGAAATTTCAACTTCAACTTCAACTTCAACGTCAAATGGTGAATTTGTCATGGTGAACAAAAGCTAACAAGTTGAAATAAATCTGGTTTCTTCCCAAATGTTGGAACTGTGGTATAAACTGAATAGCATAAGCCAGCACTCAGGCTGGCTTATTCATGTATTTTTTTATTGATATGACATACAGTTTTAAAGATTAGGACACATATAATTTCTTCACTCCCGTTCAGATCCATTATATTGGGTTAACTGGACCCGTTTAGAAGTTAACCGCCATGGCCACATATTTGACCCTAAGATGTAATTAAAGCTATGTGGATAATACATGAAGGTCGTTTGGTCCGTTTCGGGTGGAAAAGAGGGTGGGAGGGGGATGCTCCTCACAAACCCCACGAAATCGTCATGGCAGAATATATTAAAGGGGAACCATGCAGAGGGCATGTCACGCATGCATGGAGAGGGGAATAATACCCAGATAACATAAATCAAAGTAGCCTTTATTCCAAGAAAGATTAAATTATTGTTCATTTTGTTACGCTGGACGTGAAACTGTTAAAGATCTACTATAAAACAGTCATGTGTTAGTGCCTATAATTGTATGTACTTGATTACCTTAAAGATTACAGTGGACTCTCTCGACATGTTTAGGGCCCTAGACGGGGGGGGTAGCTGTGTCACTTGTCGATCCTAAGAAACCCCAATCCCAACTAGCAAAAAAACGTTATTTTACGTCAAAATAACGTTATAAAATTTCATTGAATAGTAAGGAGCCTTAGAGAAACGTTATTTAACGTTATATAACGTTATAAAATGTTGTATAACGTTTTTTGTTTACTGGGATGTCCCTTGTCGATCCTAAGAAATGGGTCTTGTCCCTTGTCAGTTTAAAGAAGCAGGTTTGTCCCTTGTCGCCAATCCCAAGCATGCCCTTGTCCCTTGTCCATAAGGCTTAAAACAGGGGCTTGTCGCCTTGTCGAATTTACCCGTCTTGGCCCCTATGTTTAAGAGTCTAACACCAACGACATGACAGCAATCTCACCTGTGGGCTGCAGATTCACAAGTATCTCTACTTTAGGATGTAATTTGAGCTAGGTGAATGAAACTTGGGGGTCGTCGGGTCCGTTCTGTGGGAGAAGGAGGACAAAAGCGGGGCCGGTTCATGAAATGGGACAGGGAGTGGTCTCTAGACTGGAAACAGATGACAACTGGAGCATGAAATGATCAGTTTTGTTTTTGGGGCTTGTACGTCTTTCTATCCCTTTAATTAGGGTCTACATAGAGATGGTTGATCAAGGTAGATAAGGTGCGACTTTTACATCAATGACAATTTAAATTCAAAAATGAATTGAATAGTCGAACAGAAAACAGATTTCATAAATAATCATACTTTATAAATTCAAATTTCCCTAATGTGGAGGAGTGGATGGCCGTCCCAAAATGAGTATTAAATGTGGAGTAGACCACCCATGAGATGACTAGCTGGTCTGCTGGTACCTTGAGTAGACCAGTACACAGATCAGGACCCCTATGGACAATAGGCCGCATGGTGATTGGCCCTGAGGACGATTGGCCACATGTATATATAATAATAGCCCTGTGGAAGATTGGCCCCATGATTAATGGCACACTGATTGAGACATACTGGTCTGCTCATGGTACCAACGGACCAGCTAGTCATCTCATGGGCGGTCTACCCTATCCCAACATTACAGTGCTCACACGTACGACCTCTTATTATGCCTACCCATGGGGAACTAACTGCTGTGCTCATCCAGCATGGAGATCGTGTCCAACACTGGCCCCATCTCCACCACCACCCTTCCTGCGTCATCGCTGTCATGCAGACAAAAATAATTAGTCCTTTTTAGTTTATGGTAAATATAAAGCGCAAATGGGGCCTGGGTGTGTTGGGGGGTTAGGTATCTCCAAGTCGCATGTCGCGATCAATTTAAGAATTTACCTGTCACTTAAATCCCCATGTCCCATGTTTCATCTAAGCTCCATGTCGTGTGTCGGTTTTAAGCATTGGCTATGTCGCCATGTCAAATAATTTAGCTATCCCCCCCCATCTAAATGCATCACATGTATATTACACACATGTGATGTGAGGGGAGGGGCATTGGTCAGGGGCCAATTGGTAAAGCTAAGGTAATACCACGGTTATCCCCCCCCCCCCAACCGTCAGATTATAACACATATAATTATCTTAACTCCCGTTCAGATCCATTATATTTGGGTAACTGGACCCGTTTAGAAGTTAACCGCCATGGCCACATACTTGACCTAAGAACGTAATTAAAGCTAGGCTATGTGGATAACACATGAGGGTTGTTTGGTCCGTTTCAGGTGGAAAAGGGGGTGAGGGGTGGTTCCACAAAAAAAAAAAAAATTGACAAGGCAGAATAAATAAAAGAGCGAACTAAAGGGCTTGTCGCGCATACATGGAGAGGGAAATAATATCCAGATATCATAGAAGCCTTTCCAAGAAAGACAGACTAAATTAATGTCCATTTTGTTGCATTGGGCGTGACGCTGTAAAAGATCTACTATAAAATAGTAATATTTTAGTGCCTATATCTGTACTTGATTACCTTCAAGATTATAGTGAACATTCTGGACATGTTTAAGAGTCTAACATCAGACATAACAGTAATCTCACCTGTAGAATGCAGATTCACAATTATCTCTACTTTAGGATGTAATTAGAGCAAGGTGTACGATATATGCGGTCGTCGGGTCCGTTGGTAGAGAGAAAGAGGACGGAAGCGAGGCATGTTTACGAAATGGGACTGGGAGCAGTCTCTAGACTGGAAACAGATGACAACTGGAGCATGAAACGATCAGTTTGGTTTTTGGGGCTTGTCTTTCTATCCCTCTAATTAGGGTCTACCCAGAGATGGTTTATTTTAATAACGATTTGATTTTTTAATTAAATAGTCGAATGGAAAACAGATTGAAGCCATTGTAACTGCCTACTGTGCAAGAGTAAATGAAAATGTAATATAAAACTGAAAATGAATTTAAAGTTTCAATATAATTATTTGAACTTGAATTTGAATGACCGTCCCAGAATAAGTGAGAACTATGTATATACTTCACAAGGACTAATGTGTGATGTGTGATGCATGTTAGATGGATCCCAACATTACTGTGCTCACACGTACGACCTGTTATTATGCCTACCCATGGGGAACTAACTACCTGTGCTCGTCCAGCATGGAGATATAGCATGAAGATCGTGTGTCATAATGACCACATCTCCACCACTACCCTGCCCGCGTCATCGCTGTCATGTAGACATTCCTGGGAGTGATTCCAAGAGGGATTCTCTTTGAACAACAGGGAGCGGGTGGCGGATTTGGGGGGGGGGGGGGAGGGGGGGAGGGGAGCAAGGAATTGGACAGCTAGAGAGGGAATTATGATTGGCCTTATTGAAAAGGGAAGGGTGGGCAAAAATAATTAGTCCTTTTTAGTTCATGGTAAGCATTGACCATGTCGCCATGTCGAATTTAGCCATCCATATGACTCACATGTATTACGCGGGGAGGGGCATTGGTCAGGGGCCAATTGGTAAAGCTAAGGTAATACCACGGTTATCCGCCCCCCCACCGTCCCTATGCCTCAGATCAATGGTAACAGATAAGGCTGATAAGTGGCTTGGTCTAATTGGGATACAAAGCATAAATTATACTCTGAATGCATACATATGTGTTCACCTATGTATATACATTTTTATGACCATAAATATTTTCCCTAATATTTCACATGACATTTGTTTTCAAGTGTATCTAATTAAAAGCCATGTCATAGAGATATAGTCTATAGAGAAAACCAGCAGCTTTTGAAAAGATGAAAGGCCTCATAAAAGTGAACTACACAAAGAGACCTAATGGGAAGCTTGGCACCCTACTACATATATATATATAGAGAGAGAGACAAAGACAGAGACAGAGACAGAGACAGACAGAGACAGACAGAGACAGACAGAGACAGACAGAGACAGACAGAGACAGACAGAGACAGACAGAGACAGACAGAGACAGACAGAGACAGACAGAGACAGACAGAGACAGACAGAGACAGACCGATAAGACATAGACCCCTTGATACAAGCAGGATATGCTATAGTGCTGTATCGAATGCTGTAACCCATCCCTGTCAAATAATTAGGCCTATCCGGTTTCTATGAGATCATCAAATCCTTTTAAGACTGACCACCTGCGAAACATGATGATCTTTGGGGGTGCAGAGGGGTCCCAACTCAGATCGGAAAGTCGCCAAAATTAATCGCTCCAGGTCATAAAGTCGCTTCTTTAATTAAATCATTTTTACTATAGCCAAAGTTGTCCAAAAGTCGCCAGGTCGCTAAAATTATTGTACCAGGTCGCCAGGTCGCCAGGTTGCTTTTGACCCCTTTGGAGCCACATCTCTTAATTAGTGTTTTGTTCATGCATGTTTTGCTGCATTTCGTGGCAGTGTCGCACTATGTAATGCCAGTAACGTAACGTTTTGCTGCAAAATGCTAGAAAACCATGTCAGAAAAAACACTAGACAGATCCCCATGTTTCGCATGTACCTGTGCCGCCCTAGTGGAGCCGAAACTAATGGCACATGCACATGTATAGTGGCATTGTCACGATGATTTAATACACCCAGACTGGCTATATAGTATAGACATGTAAACATGTTCATGCTATTTGGTAATTCTGTTTTCTATAGATCAAGGCATCAAGAAAGGGTGACTTTTCAGAAAAGTTGTCAATAAAGTTTTTGAACATTTCTTAAGCATGACTGACAAATAGATAAATACAACCTCAAAATCTTGCATTCTAATATATATTATTTCAGAGATAATCTGATAATTGTCCTGTGAATCTCCTGATATGAGATGTTCACATGCATAGCCAATACAGACACTGTTATGAGGATTCTACTAAAACCAACGTGAACACAACTTTATTGGAAAAAGGTCACCCTTTCTTGCTGCATTGGTCTATAATAATAATGGACCCCACCCATTTATGCATCCGGAATGGGGGAGGGAACGTTTTGAATTTACAGGACACCACGAATGGAAGACATCTAACCCCACCCCACCCCGACTCCTGGCGTTCTGTCAATTGAAACAAAATTATTTGAAAATAGTTGGAATGCAATTGAACAATCATAAAAACATGACAACTTAAAGGCGCACTCAACCCAGGACCTAACCCTGCCGAGTTTTGTACGCAAATGACGTCGTGGGTTCAGTGCGCCTTTAACCTTTTAAGGTTGGCAAAAATGACATCCTACAGTGTTTAAACATTCCCAAAGGGTCGGCATGATGCATCAATGAATGCAGAAGGGTCGGCATGATGCATCAATGAATGCAGAAAGGTCGGCATGATGCATTGGTCGATGCAGGAGGGTCGGTATGATGCGTTGATGAATTCAGAAGGGTCGGCATGATGTATTGATGAATTCAGAAGGGTCGGCATGATGCATTAATGAATTCAGAAGGGTCGGCATGATGCATTAATGAATTCAGAAGGGTCGGCATGATGCATTAATGAATTCAGAAGGGTCGGCATGATGCATTAATGAATTCAGAAGGGTCGGCATGATGCATTAATGAATTCAGAAGGGTCGGCATGATGCATTAATGAATTCAGAAGGGTCGGCATGATGCATTGATGAATTCAGAAGGGTCGGCATGATGCATTGATGAATGCAGAAGGGTCGGCATAATACATCGATGAATGCAGAACCCAAGAGAGTCACCTGAGGAAGTCATATGACCCAGAGAGCTATATGACTCCCCCAGGTGACTCCCTTAGGTCAGCCAGAGAGTCACCTAGGCTCCCTTAGGCGACCTGAACTCCCCTAAACAGGGGAGTCATTCTGGAGGCAACCTGGACTCCCTTTTGACGCTGTTTCTTTTCTCTGTGATGTCACGGTATGCCCACAAACTACATCACATAAGTATATCTACCCATAGGGAACCGTTTATTGTCGGCCATAATGGGACAGATTATACTATTATGTGCCCTTTGTTGGCATGATGCATAAATGCATTAGACACCATTGCTGCATTCATGCATCATATATCTTGGGCATGGAATTATATGGGTGAAGTTTAAATGTATATATGTACATTGTATTGAGCTTAATGGGGCAATGCTCATAATTTTCAAAGTGAATTATCCCATACCGCGGAAGTGATTTCCAAAGAATACAACCAACACTGCCAGGGTGCCAGTTGTATCCCCTGCCAGAAAAACATAGACAAATGTCAACGCCCATTGATACCCTCACTGTTGTATTTCACGAGTGGGGGCTGGGGCCATATCATATTCAATGGGGGCATTGAATACGGCCCTTCAGTGCTAAAGCATAGGAAGACTTGTATTTCAAAAAAATAACAAGTGGTACTCTAAGCACCAAACAAGCTGGTGGTAGCTACTGTGCCATGGATTCTACCCATGGGTATCATCGCTTTTGAGTTGAGTTTAGAATTTTATTGGCATAATGATATTCACATTACAATGGGCGCTTTTGTCGTCATGATACACCAATGTAACCCCCGGCGAGTTAGTCGCTAGTGCTGCAGTGGTGCAACATGCCGACCCTTTAGGAGTGTATCAACCCCATTAGGACCGGCATGGTGATTGAATGTATCATGACGGCCAAGAGTATGATGCATTGATGCAATATGTTCTCCTTGAAGGGTTACACTTATTATAGACACGCCCATACTAGTTATAGTATAAACAGAGGCGGACCCCCTTTTCCTTAATCCTGTCTAGACCACACCCATTTATAATTCGGGGGGGGGGGGTCCATCCCTGATTGTGAGCCTCTGCCCTCTGCCCATCAAAACGAAATTGCTTAGGCCACTCAAAAAAAACGTTGTTTCACATCACCAAGGACCGAGAAATATGACGAGGGAAGATTTTTTTACTCGCAGGCTCAAATAAGGGCTCAAATGCATAGGATAATTTATACCTTTTCAGACCAAAATTCACATAGTCATTGATCTTTAAAAGTGGGGAAAATGTAAGTTATTTCTATCCCACTGCATTACTGGTAGGATTAGCTTTAATTTGATACCAAATATGCCAATATTTGTCCTTTTTATCATGTTTTTCATTAAAAAGATAGCAAAATAAGGTTTACCTCAAAACCTGATTTCTATTATGCGTGCGGTGATGAGAAACCATTTTATTCTTTTGAGTGGCCTTAATAATTTGTTTTTTGGAACAGATCCCGATGGGAAGAAAGGAAGGGCGGCAGCAGTTATTGTTAATTTTGTACAAAAGTCGCCAGGTCACTTATATTATTGCCTTAGGTCGAAAGTCGCCTTCAAAATGGCCCTGGTCGCCAGATCGCTTTTGACCCATCTGCAGGCATGCACAACAGTCAATGGCAGTCCTTTTCACTGAAAATGGGTGAAAACTCCCATCTGTCTCTCTCCCTCTCTTCCAGGAGGGTAAAAATTAGTTGAACACTGCATGTCTTATATAATATTTGATGTGACCCCAATTAGGTGTGAATGCCCTCAGTAGAAATGTCGCAGTTATAAAAGGGGGGAATGGTATATAGGCCTCTACCGGGATCGGACTTGTTCCCGCACCCACACTGTTTACACTGACACCAGCAATCTCGTGAGACCTTGGTTCCGCTCTCGTATTGTAGCCTGTTCCCCGGAAGCTATGGTGTGTGAGTGTCCGGTCACTGCCTAATTCTCACGATAAATGGCGAGAACAGAACTAACATGGCTGCCCATACGGAGAAATCCGAGACTTCGCTATAGATCTATATCACTGAATCCTGCATTTAACATAAATTCTGAATATGAATTTGAACCGTGGCCAAAATGGTCTGTTTCAGGCAACATTGTCATTTTTACATATTGAGTGTATTAGGACAGTTATCATAAATTTATGAATTATTATCATTTAATCAAGAGTTTATCCACCATTCCTACTCACATGTTATGTTCATAAACCCTCTACTATTCAACACGTGTTATCAAATTAGATGACATTTGTAAACATCAAAAGAGCTCATCCTATTATTAAGCTCATTTATACAACTATTTAAGTACTACGTTTTATTAAAGTATTCTAATTAGTAAAGTCATTGAACTCATTTGTGTCAAAGTGTGTGCTATTTGGTCGGTGGGCCATGGCATGCCATTATATTATATAAATATAATTACCCCTGTATATTGTTAGGTGTTGCCAATTCCTTGGCAAACTCCTTTTCAAATCCAGACGGATATAAGGGCATTCAAGGGAGGTGAAGCAGGGAGGGGGACCATCTAAATAGTTCCAACATTAAAAGCACTAAAGCTTGGCAAGTTTGAAACATCAAACAAAGCAGTACAATGTAGTGGTAAAAATAGATTTTTATTTACCCTGTCCACCTTCTCACCATTCATAAGTATTAACTCCCATCTCTTTCTATCTCTCTCGGGGAGGGTGAAAGTTGGTTGAACCCTGGCATATATTATATTATGATATTTAATCAGACGGCAAGGTGTGAATGCCCTCAGTGGAAATGCCCCTATTATTCAAAAGGGGAATGGCCTCAGAAATGTCACTGAAATGTGCATTTGACATAGTCCCCCCCCCCCCAAGTTCCGAATGTCAATTTAAACATAGGTCAAAAGGGTCTGTTTCACTGAACATGGTCATTTATACTTCTTGAGTGTACCAGGACATCATAATCTATACGTTATTATCATTTTATTAAGAGTTTTTGTTATCAGATATATTATATTCATAGATACTCTACTATCTAACTTACATTAACCTCTAGATAGTTCTACTGTTTAAAAAAAGTCATCACTTGACAAGCTTGATATATCAAACAAAGAAAACCAGGGCACTGTGGCAATAGTAATAATTGTGTAACCGTTGAATCTAGTTCACAAAATTCATTTTATTGTTATACGTTTTCAACCTTTTGTATATACTGTCATTTCCAGTGCTCTAATATGTAAACATGCTTTTCATGTAAGTGTATAAAAATCACCTAGGAATCTGCCGATGGGAGGTGGCTTGTTCCCTTGATCACTATGTTTAAGGTAACTCAAGCAGTCTCGTGACAACTTGGTTCTGCTCTCAGAATGTTGCTTGTTCCTGGCAACTCTATAAGACCCTGTATAATTATACAGCCCATTAGAGTGGCATGGTCCGATATTTTTTCATATTTTAAACGCTAGTTCAATGTTTTTAAAATGTCATTACAATATTATATTTGGAGAATGAGCCACAATAAGATGTCATTGATGGGCAATAAGAAGCAATTCAGAGGGTCCCATGTACACATATATATTGCCTTTTATAGTGTATTCTCAATGGGTGGACTTATAGTGTGCACTCCAAAAGTCTTAAATTGGGTATAAAACTGAAAATTAGCTGAAGCCAAAGCTGAATTCTGGGAAATAATGTTTGATAAAGTAGGTAAGACATGAAGTATGGCGATGTTAAACATTCTGCTTCATTTCTAGCAAAATTTATTTTTGAGCCTTAATCATCGGACTATGCCACTTTAAAGTCTGCGGCCTCACAGCTGAAACCGACCCCTGGCCCTAGTATAATATTCAAACTTCATCTGAAACTTGCCAAAAAGTATTAAATAATTGGGGTGGATTATAACTCGGCACAAAACCAGACAATTTGAAGAGACGGGGGTTAGTGAGGTCGAAACGTTCCGTATAATTGTTCCATACACTTCTGTAGGCGTCGTTAAATCATTGAATATATACAAAAGGAGAAGACAAAAAATAACATGATATTATATACAAACATAATTATATACCAGCAAATTGATGACTTCCCTGAGAGTTTCATATCACAGATTTCAATTCAATTCAATTCAATTTCAATTCAATTCAATTTTTCAATTTCATAATTGAATTTTTTTTTCATAATTTCAGCTGCTACAAGGCCTCCTGACAAATTTGTTCATTGGTACATGTGTAGCCTGTATGATATGGTGTCACAGTACAAATTCGCCCCCAGAATGTTGTAGTCGTAAATAGTGCCAATGAAAAGCGGTACTACTGTGCATATAATCAGTGGTAGGAGGCCTTAAATTTGTCACAGAAACATAATCTGCGGCCCAAATTGTTCCCAAAGGCCTTGGCAAAAAAAACATAAAAAGTTGGTTGTTGCCATGGTAACCCTGGGTGGTGATTGGAGGGGTCAAAGGTCAAGGTCAAAGGTCGCTGGGCACCTGTAAAATTTCTCCAGTTTGGATGAGTCAGTTTCCATGGCAACTAGCGCAAAATCGGAACACACTTTTTTATGCGGGATGCAAATAAAAAAATCAGATATGTGTTAAGCTTTAATTTAAGGGATCATTCATTACTGCACACTCAAAAGAACCCAACCTTTTGCCCGTCTGAAAGAGAAAAATAGGGTCAGAACCAGAAATTTTGTTGGCTATTTGTACTGTGACACCATATCATTTTGACCAATGTAACGAGACAACACCCACATATCAAATTTAGGTGTTCAAGGCATAATTGGGCAATGGTGGTTTATTATAGGCATTATTCCCAGTCTATGTCATGATAATTCTCTAATTATCATATATATGCTGATTAGATAGAGATGTCTTGGAAAACTATGAGACTTAGAACACATCCGGATTTTGGATAGGGCATTGCTCAATAAAAGAGCTGGGTACTCTGAAATAACCCCCAGATACTTCCTACAGACTGCATGTCCCTCTCTGCTTAACGCAAAGTAAATTTCTGATATTGTAACTAAATTCCAGCCATCTAGTAATGCTGTATAAAATGGAAAAACTAATAAAAGAATTTTTTTTCCATCTACATTCCAAAGCTATCAAAACATCCGAAACAAATATTCACGTAGGGCATATACGGCTACAATGAGACATAGCATGTATGTCTGTGCCAAAAAAGGTATATCAACTACCGGTACTTTTAAATCATCTCAAATCTATACATTAATTGGGAAATTCCTAATTTAATGAGCAGAAACCGAGGAAAATTATGGTGGCATTATCTTCTTATCTATAAGTACGGTATAATGAAGGTAATCACATATGATCCGCATCTCCTTAGTTCACTTTAAGCATTTTTTCTTTTTGAATTAAAAATTTGTAGCCATATATTTCACCTGTATTATCCATGATGTAAATTGAATGTAGTACAACGGGTTTGGTAAATAGAGTAACAAGTGAGATACTGTAAAAATACATATTTTCGTGATTTTGCTTTTAAAAAGTGCATTTTCGCGAGTATTTAAATTCGCAATTTTTGGAATATGATGGTAGTAATACTAATAATAGTAGTAGTACTAGTATGACTAGCCTATATTGGATAAATATTCGCTCTGTACATATTTTCGGGATTTCAAAAAAACAGTAGTTAACAGTTTTTGACAACACCATAATGTTTTTTACAGAGGACAGTTTTTAGTTACTTTTTTTTCTTCTTGGCTATATATGTGACACGATCTGCGAAAAAGGCCCTTAGTGCAGGGTGCACTAAGGTCCCTTTTCCCAGTACATGCCACATATGTTGTGTTCATGCATAGAGTCTGATTTTGGGCTGTGAGAGCTGGCACAGATTGTTAAATTATCTAACCTCTAAACTATCTATAGTATGGGTTAATTTTACAAATGTATGAGTAACTCACAGATTAACTCTCCCCTGTATACATGTTTAATAGAGTAGATAAGATTAGCGGTTTCCAGTTGACCCTCTCTGAACTTTCTACAATAAACAGTTAAGATATTCTCTGCCGCGTCTATTTTGCGCCAGTATTGCATGTGGACACAGGCGGCACATCTTTGGAAAAGGCAGAGCAGAGAGGCGATACCGTTCTAACACAGAATATGACCTGTTCCTGCCACCTGCTAGCCGTGATGGATTATATTAAACAAGTTTTGTTTGAGAGAGAAACAAAGAAAAAAAGAGTATTACTAGCTAAATCAAATGGCTAAAGGATAGCGTCATATTTTGGATTTTTCTGTCTTGCCCTAAAGAGAGCACACCAAAAGGCTGGGTAAAAGCAAAACACTTCCAAGGAGGTACTTCATCCCAGAATAGATAAAGAAATGAATAGATATGAAAAGATATGACATTAATCCCAATGTATATAGAGTCTAATTTGATAACAGGAGTTTTTGCAGAGGAGACCTTGGGCCTATCGCCAAGTTTATTAAAGAATTATTTCCCAATGCCAGATATGATTGTTCTTTATCGTAAATAACTTCTCTATGACATCCTTGGAGGAGCGTGTACATTACATGAGATACATTACATGAGATACATGTAAAAAACGTGTTTAAAAGGATTAAAATCAATATGTTATATAGGAGGACCATTATTTATCTCTGACAACGTCACCAGTAACATATGGTGCTTAAGAGGATACTCCTGTTTGGTGTATTTTAGCGCCAACGTTGTCCAAGGCGCCATTCATATAAAGTATACCACGCAAGAGGGGAGGGGGATGTTTGTCAGTGTGACAGACAATGATAGAGGGATATGGGAAAATGTGTGACAAGGGGCAGAAGGTGTTGAAAATAGACAAAATCTGTGCGACATACTTTATGAAAGACCCCTCATTTATCAATCATTTAATTGCACTGAGCCAGCTATAGGAGCGGGTATTACTTTCATCATGTATATAATTATACTTTTCTATTTTAATACACATTTACAGTAACTATGGATTCTCTTTACCTTCGTTAGAGTATTGCAGCATATTTTTATTTCTGTAAATCTATCTATTAAAGGTCCATTTGGTTACCCAAGGTTTGCCATATCCTTAAAGCTGGGCCGTCAGGGAATAAGTTCAGCATTTTCCATACATGGACTAAAATAACAGTTCCACCAGAGGGCAGCAGTGTTTGGACAGGGGACCATGAGCATTGTCCAGCTACAACCTATTCACCCTGTCTTGTGCCTGTAAGAGCTGAGCTCCCAGCCATTAAGAGTCCTCTTGTGAATGAAAACTGAACTATATCCAAAAGTGCTTTTTGCCTCACTTCAACCATGACAGTCAAGCTTTAATTGTATTTCCTTAACAGGACAGTGTGTGTTTCAATTACTGGTAATTGCCTACGCTAATAAGACGACCTTTAATATAATTAGTAATACAGAATTTCACATTAGGTATAGAACATGAAAAAAAAAAAAATCACCGGAGTGTTTGGTTGTATTATCATTTTGCTTTTATTTAAGTTTTAAGGGCTCTCAACAGGTTGGTCAAAATTAACACACATGCATGGATAATTTGACACAGATATGTTGAGACTATACATATTGTACACCGAATATTGATCATATTTAATGTTTCTATCAGATTAGTTCCATTTTGGAAGTTTTTAGAAGCTATGGAATGCAAATGGAACAAAAACGTTCTTTTTTCTTTGAACAGCATTATGGGATGGAAAAAGAACACTTTTATAGGATTTGATGATTGGGGATACATTTTGGTGTCATTCCCTGGGGACCTTTTTTTTCTTTTAGCTATATCTCAATTATCAAGCTCTACAGAGCTGTTCAAAGTTGCATAGTCACTCGAAAATTGGTGAAAATTGGTGAAAACAGGCGAAAATAGGGGAAAATAGGAGATTTTGGCCATTTTTCATCTAAAATCACCAATTTTCAAGTGACTATGCAACTTTGAACAGCTCTGTAGAGCTTAATAATTGAGATATAGCTAAAAGAAAAAAAAGGTCCCCAGGGAATGACACCTAGATTAATCTCCAATCATCAGAGCTGAAGAAAATGTTCTTTTTCCATCCCATGATGCTGTTCAAAGAAAAAAGAACGTTTTTCTTCCATTTCCATTCCATGGCTTCTGAAAATTTCCAAAATGGAATTAATCTGATAGAAACATTGAATATGACCAATTTGGTGTATAATATGCTTAGTCTCAACATATCTGCTTCAAATAATGCATGCATGTATGTTAATTTTGGCCAACCTGTTGAGAGCCCGTACTAAACGAAGTATAAAGTGAAAGAACTACCACAGATAGATCTGAATTGATTGAATAATTATGATTATTCCTAATTGAAAATCAGCTTACATCCGGAAGCGGCCATCATTTACATTGTGTCACAAATGGCCCTATAAACTAGGAATAAAATGTCACATACAGGTATCATAACCCGACAGAAGGCTATCATCAGGCCACTCCAAATGATATACTTGTTTCTCATTACCAATCGATGAGAAATATGACAAGGGCGCTCTCTTTTTTTCTTTCTTTTTTGCTGAGGGCTAAGTGGGTAAAGGAACCTAGGCTCTGGGCAGACTAAATTGATGTTTAAATTATTTAGAGATAAATGATATTTGCAAGTTGTGAATATGCATGTGTCCTCTATCCCATCGCATGCGCAGCCCTCTAAGCTGCAATTTGATACCAAATAATTATGTCCATATTTGTCCATCATTATCATATTTTTTATTAAAATTTGAAAAAATATATCTTCAAAACACGATTTTTGGTGATGCGCGATGATTTTTTTTTTTTGAAGAGGTTTATTGACCATAATTTCATGTAAAAGTTGAACACGTTCTTCCAATACGGTCATGAATATATATACACAGAGATGTAAGAAAAATAACAATAAAGTTTGTCGTAGTCTCAAAGGAGTTCGTCTGCATGATTGGGAATTGTCTTTAACAGTCATAAAAATACGACTGGTCTCATATTATAATGCACTACCACTGGGTTCAGTCCATTTTCATTATTCAACTTTAAGTTGCATAGTACATCTCTATCCTAATTTATTATCAATTTATAAATTGTAAGGGCCACCAAGCAGTCGATTTACTATTTGAAGTCACTTGTTGGGCGATCACTTTGTCGAGAGTTCATTTCCACATCAGGTAGAGGAGTATAGTTAAGAGTAAGGTATTCCTTTTTACTATTTACTTTTAGGCAGCTAAATTTACTTTTTTGATCAATGATATTAGGTGTGTGCTCTTCAGATTTTAAGTCATTTTGCCAAAACTGGCTTAATCTTTTTTGCAGATCAGGGCGTGTCCATACGTATCATTACTATTTTACAATGTTTTTTATTCTTGTCTTGAAGACATGGATACTCTCCAGGTCTTGTACTCCTTGGCTCAACTCTTCCCAGAGGATCGATCCTCTATACAGGGGACCGCGTCGATACTTTTCACGTTTGGGCCTTTCAACTTTGATTCGCGTCTTGTCATCTCCTCTGGTTCGATGTAGGCTTGGCACACAGTTTATAGGGTCAGCTGCGTGCCTGTACATTAGGCATAGGAGGTGTCTCTTCCTTCTTGGTTCCAGTCTCTCAACCCTGCATTTTCGATGCAAGTAGTTTGTTGACACATCTCCTACCTTTGTCCTAGTACATATCCTGAGACTGTTATTCTGTTTTGTCTGCAGTTGTCGCACCTTGCTAACTGGACCAGAGTCATATATGAAATCCCCATACTCCATACAGGGTACAATTGCTTGTTTATGGATAGCTATGGCCCCTTCCAAGTTCATATATTTTCTATTAAATCTGAAGTTTGAAAGTTTGACGGATATCTGGTCATTCACATATTCAAGATGCCTTGTAAACTTTAAGTCCCTGTCCAGGATGATGCCCAGGTACTTGAATTCCTGAACCTCTCCCAATACAAGGCCATCCAATTCGAGTGTCAGCCCAGCTACAGTTGGGTTTTTTACAGTTGGGTTAAACCACATACTTTTTGTTTTAGACAGGTTAGGGCTCAATCTGTTCAGCTTACACCAGGAGTTCACTGATTCAATGTCATGTTGCATTCTGGCTTGTACTCCAATTGCTTTCTTGCCTCTGCTCAGTAGCACAAGGTCATCGGCGTAGAGGATGGCGTGAGTGTTCTTTACTACTTCAGGCAGGTCGTTAATGTAGTAGAGGAATAATAGGGGTCCCAGGACACTGCCCTGCGGTACTCCATATTCCACTGACTGGGGCTGTGATCTCCGGTCATTGGCAACGGTGGTGCATAGCCTAGAGTCCAAATAACTAGCTATTAGTTTTAAAGCACATTTTGATAGACCATATTTCTTCAACTTCATTAGGAGCCGCCCGTGGTGGACGACGTCGAACGCTTTTCTTACGTCCAGAAATGTTGCCATGACTACCTCCCCCTTATTACGTGCGCTGTAGAGAATGTTTACAAGTTCAAGGGTAGCCATAGCGGTAGATCTATTTGGTAAGAAGCCAAATTGGTTGTCATGTATCAGGTTATGGGCCTCGGCATGGTTCAGCAGTTGGCGATGAATTACCTTTTCAATGACCTTACCAATAATGGGCAATAATGTGATGGGTCTCCAATTCAGGACTGATGAACTGTTGCCTCCTTTGGGTAGCGCAACTATTGTACCAATTTTAAGAATATCTGGGAAGGCGCTGGTTCTTATACACTTGTTCACTAATGACAGCCACACTTCAGTGTTGCCAAGCATCGTATCCTTAATCACATGTGATCTCATATCCTCAAGTCCAGATGACTTGGATACCTCCAGGTCTTCCACTATATACTTTAAGGATTCAACCGATATTTCATCAAATTCTAAAGCGTCTATATTTCCTACTAGAGGATCTTCATTGGCTTCCTCATAGTCATCAATTGCTTGATATCTTCCATAATTACCAGGTTCACCCACTAGAGGGGCGGCGAGGTTTGCACCGACTCCACTGAAGAATTCATTCACATAGTTGGCAGTATCATCATAGGATATTCGTCCTCCAGTGTCTTCATCCACAAGGCTGATGATACTATTGTGATTTTTTCCCTTCCACAGTCTATTTAATTCGGACCAGAACTTTTTAGGATTTTTCCTATAAATTTCCAATTTCCCTTTTATGATTTTCGCCATGTTCTGTCGACCCCTCTTGTCAATGCTTTGACGTAGTTGACGTGCAGTTTTCAGGTAGCGGTTGTCAGCAATACCTCTGTAGTGGCAGGCTTGTTTTAGGGCACGACGTCGGTCCTTTATCATATCCCGGATGGTATCATCGACCCAGGGTCTGTCTTCCTCTGGGATGTTGAAGTCGCGGATAGGACACTCAGCATCCAGGTACTGAGTGATGGTCTCGATTAGTAGTGTTGCTAGGCCCTCGGTGTCCATTTCACGTAGAACATTCTCCGTAATGGTCCTAGACATCAGGTCAATTAAGTTATTCTTATTATAGTTCTTATAACTTCTACCCGTGACCTTTTTCTTTTTGTGTTGATTTCTAACCTTTTTAAAAACCGCATAAATTGGGATGTGGTCACTCAGATATTCGTTAATGTTGCCTGATGTGACAAACCTTCCCTTGTTGGTGTATATGTGGTCAATAGTTGTCGATCCCTTTTTGTGTAGTCTGGTTGAGCCGGTAGGGAGATGTTTAAGGTGGTGTTTACGCAGGAATCTCAAAGTCTTTTTGTATTTGTGGCTGTTGCGGTGTTTATAATCAACGTTCATATCTCCGCATATCCACACCTCCTTGTCGGCCATTTCACTCTGGGTTAATATGTCACTTAACTCCTGATAGAATGTCTTAACATTTCCTTTTGGGGGTCTATATACCGAGACAATTAGCCGGTGTTTACTGGTTGGTGAGGTTGTTGCTAGAACCAATACCTCAATATTCCTATTCACCTTACAGAGCGTGTCTAGGCGTTGCGTATATGGGGCATGTTTTGATGAGACAAAGCAAGCCACGCCTCCACCTTCTGTTTCATCAATGTCATGAAGGTGTGGGTCTCGATCCTGTCTGTAGATAACCATACTATCCATATGTACATTGTGATCCAGTATGCCAGCATGGAGCCAGCTTTCACTTATACAGATGTAGTCCATGTTTCTGAATAATAAGTTATACTGCCAGATTTTATTACCAATGCTTCTCGAGTTATGGCAAAGCATTTTGAGTCCCTTTTCCTTACTCAACTCCTCGCCAGTCAAGAAAGAAGACATGACGAACTTTTATTCCTCAGGCTTGTCGACTGTTGGTGGCAGTTTACTACACTAGGTGTGTTAACACCTTTACATATTGTTTCAATCCTTCGTACAAAACATATAAAACAGGGTAAATTGAACATCACAGGATGAGTGCAGACAAGTTCCTGATGCGCAGCTTGAGTGGGCAGGAGGAGTGATGCTGATCCAGTGGCCATAAGTGGCGTTGCAGGAGGCATCACAGGTGCAGGTGCAGTGCTGTAATTATTTAACAATCATACACAGGTAGGCCCAGCTGGTGATGAAGGGCCTAGTTTTCCTTGGTTACTTTATCAACCCAAGAAGGGTTAACTATGTACTCGGCTTGGTTCTACTGTACTCAATAGTTTTAGGTTGTGCTTTGACCTAGCTGGGTGACGTCAATACAGCTAAGTTGGATTCTTGTACTTCTAGGTTTTAGATAAAGATAGGGCTCCCACACTATCTTTGTTTTAAGTATATAAGTGAGGTGTATACATGCATTTCTAATCTCCTGTTTGTATTAACCGGGTAATTCATATATATTCTGTATAGTAATACACAACTTTCTTGTTTTGTAACAATTCATATTAGTCTTTATTTCCAAACGGTGCATAACTATCATAATACGTGTAGTGCGGCGTCTTTGAATCGCAGACAACTTTTATGATAATTTGTATTCCAAAGTAATTATAACAAAAATAATCATAATATATTCCTCATCTTGCTAATGTTCGTTCCAGTAAGTCCAGATCGGTGAGATGACGTTTGGCTGCATCTTGAAGATGAGCACAACACTATATCCACGGTGGGCAGTCAGTGGTCAGTCTGTTACCAGACTTAGAAGTTAAGACACATTTATCTCTACCGGTAGTCTGTAGCCAGACTCAGTCAGCGTGTAGGCCTAATATTCAATTGGAGTTTACACACTTGTTATAGACCAACACCCTTGTGATTGACATGTATATATTTACACAATTATGGTCTGTTACCAGACACCTTAATGCTTTTTTTTAGTGTGCTTAAACATAGGTGTATAGACTCAGTTTTTTAGTACCGGTCTATCAGCCACACACAGTACGTAACTCATGTGTATGTAGTATACAGTTCAAGGGCACGTGTTCCACAGACTATGTGGTATATTATTATGCTAGTCTGTGACCAGACTTCAGCATGGAGTCTTTGATGTCCTTGGGGGGGGGCGGTGGTGGGGGGGGGGGGGGGGTGGTGGGTTACAGCTCATGGCACCACCCACCCCTTCCATGATTTCCATCATTGATGATCAATAGCATCAGTTACCAAATTTGTTTCAACTTGTTGACCTCTGATTGTCCTGGATGGGGCCCATTGGCTAGGACTCCATCGTCTCTAAAGCTAGTCTGTGACCAGACTTCAGCATGGGGTCTTCTGTGTCACGTGAGGGGGGGGGGGGGTGCGTACGGCTCATTGCACCACCCACCCTATCCATGATTTCCCTCATTGATATTTTTATCAATAGCATCAATAACCAGTTTTTTCAACTTGTTGATATCCGATTGTCTTGGGTGGAGCCCATTGGCTAGGACTCCATCGTCTCTCTGATACCCTTTAGACGAGGTATACTTCAGAGTGAACTTTTCCAGGTAGGGCGTCTTGACACTCGCTCTGTTATTCAGTTTCATGATGTGCTTATTGACGTTTATGACAGTACCATCCAGCCTGGCCTGCTGTACCTTGTTGCATTCTGCACTGTTATGCAGTCTAACGTTCATGTTATAAATGGTACATATTATTACCGGTATGCTCACACTAACATTGTTCATGGAGTCGACTAGGGTGTCAAAACAACTGGACAAGTTGGTAATACCCTCTTCCAGTGTTGCATATTTTGGAGTTACCATGCCCATTGATTCATCACGTTTGATCAAGTTATTGATACCTACGCTTATGTACACAGCACTTGGCGTACGGTCTTGAATATCGTTCAGTAGCTTAACAGTCAGGGTTTCGACGACAGCGCCTGGTATGGTTTCCATCCTGGTTACTCGTGGGTATTCCCACGGAATCACTGTTTTGAGGTGTGTCATACGACCATCCGTATAGAGCCATACTCTGTCCATCTCTAAGATGACAGTCGGGCAATTATTGACGTATTAATTCCTTGTGAAACTGTTTTAAATGCTGGCGATGCCACGTCTCGTGGTGTGTTTTGTTGCGGGCGGATATGCGCTGGTCATCATACTGCCTTTGTGCCGGCCGGTTACCAGCTGCGGTCGGGTCAAAAACTAGGTTGGCATAAGTAGGTCATGTTATCCGGCGCTTGCCGCGCTCCTATTTTGATACGGTACTTGCCGGGTAGCGGGTTATACATGCGCATCTGAGTGTGGGCAGCCTTCAAATATGTGTTCTGGCGGTGTATAAGAGTGGCTACTTTAAATAACTAGTTGCTTGGGTTTTAATTCAGTTTGCCATGGCGTATATCATCTCGGATTTCCATGAGTATTACACCCAGATAGTTTCTACCACTGTAGTAGCCTTTGGTGTAGCATTCATGATTGTACACTTCTCCTCCTCCCCAGAAAAAGTCCGGGCATGCGAAGATCAGATCCTGTGGGAAGGTTGCAAGTAGTTCACTACGGTTTTCATCATTCATAGTAAATTTTATCACTTGTACTTCCTTCATTGTAGGTAGTTCTATGCCACGCCATGTGGGTATTTCCTTGATCCTTTTTCCTTCTTCAAAGGCCATGGTTCCACTTGGTGCATTCAGTATGGCGTCTTGAAGACGACGGCCTCCTCCGTTGTGCTCACATTTGATACTTTGGAATAGGTGCTCAGTACTTTTGTATGGCCGACCTTTGTACATGATTTCCTGCATATGGATTGAGCTGAGTGTACATGCTTCTCCAGTAAATGTAATTCCTGCTCTGGTTTCTTGCTGTAGAATTAATCCTTTCTTAGGAAAATCTTTGTTACCCCACCTTGCGGCAGCTGCCCCACCGGGGGGTCCTTCAGTTGTCGGGGTCGATTCAACATTCTGGTTTTGATTTGGAGTCTCTGGGGGTCTTCTAGGGCTGGTGCTGCCTCCTGTCTGTCTGACGAATGGGGCTGATGCTCCATTGGGTGGTCTGGGTAGCCATGGTAGTTTTACAAATTTGTAACCCACTGGGGGGGTCAGGTCAGGTGGTAGGGTGTCCAGGTCAGGGTATGGTTGTTCATCTATCATAAGTATGTCCTTTCTTACTATAGCTGAGTGCTGTTTAGAGCGACAGTAGTTTACTATCAATCTAAGTCTATAGTTTCTTTTACGTGTCTCACTGTCTTCATCCGGGTTTACATAGACCTCCTCCCATCCATCTAGCTCCTTCATGCCCCATTTTGCCCTAAGTGTAGCACGTCTCATTTTTATGGTAGTGAAGCAAATAAGCATGGTTCTTGGACCTTTTTGGTAGTTTCTTCTATCAAGCCTAGTGACTAGTGAGAGGTCTCTGCTGTCGCATTCGATTGACAGTGCCCTTAGCATTTTTAGTGCCATCTCCTCATCTCCTCGTGCTGAGTTAGTCTCCTCTATACCATCAACTCTCACATTTAAGTGTCTAGGTGACTTTTCACTATGTTGTTCATTTTCCTGGTTGCTTGGTATATTAATTCCAGCCCCCATTCCTCCTGTTGCAAGGGGTTCATTTGGCGGCCTGGGCTTTTTTGCCTCTTCCTCTGCTGCATTCAGGCGCGTTTTTAACTGCTCAATCAGTGTGAGTTGCTCCTGGTGTTGTTGCTCACTCTTGTCAGCATTAGTTTGAATTAGCCCTTTTAATATTGCATGCTGATGTTGCTGCTCATTTTTGGTCTCAGTCACTCCAGTTGCTTGTTCCCTCTCCAGACTGCTGAAGAGTCGTTGCTGCTCTTGAATAACCAAATTATGGTTACTTTTCAGTTCATTTTTCATATTAGTAATCCTTTGGTTGGTTTCAGTATGTACACTGTCAAAACGTAACCTCACATCCTCCAGGTTGTCAGCTACCTGGTTTTCAACGTCAGTAAGACGATTATTGATCCCTAGTAGGTTATTGTCCATAGAAGTTTTTAGTGAGTTTAGGTCCTTTAACAGGTCGATCTTTGAGCTGTTTACACATGTGTTCATTTCATTTTTAAGTGCTGTTCCACTACTGTTTACTTCCTTGCGTATGTCTTTGGACACGTCACCTAGGAAACTTTTTAAAGCCTCGAATTTTTCATCCAGTGCAGTTTGGGTGACTAATTGGGTTGGTTTATCCTCCTTGATATTCCTTCTTTTGGTTGTACTTTTGGTTGGTGCCGCTACTGCTGATGTACTTCTATTTTCATCACTCCCAACCCTGGTTCTTTTTGCACAGGCCCCTGATCGGGGTCTTCCTCTTCCTCTCTTGGCCTTTACAGGAATTTGGTGTTGGCGTGCAGCTTGCATAAATTTATTTATTTCCTCTTGACTGACTGGTTGGGAGTGGGTAATTCCCCCTCTAACGACTTTACGTCTGGTCTGTCGGGTGTTGCCTCTAATTGGTAGTAGCACGTTTGACCCAGATTGGTCTTTTATGTCAGTGGTTTGACTTGCATTTAGGTCCCCCATGTCCTCATATCCCTCAGAATCACTGTTATTATGCACTGGGAGATTGGGGGCTGGTGTACTTAAACTGTTACCAGTTTCATGTACTGTTTGATTAAGTGCCATTTGTTGACTAGCGTCACCTTCTTGTATACCTGTTGAGCTGTTGCCAGCTCCCTGGGTTAGGCTGTTACCAGCCACTGTACCCGGCATACTATTTGAACTGTTACCAGTTCCACTATTGAAGGACATATTCATAATAGAGCTAAGGTCTGGCATAAGTTCAGCCCTTGGATCAGTGTTAAAAACCTCATTGTTGGCGGCGTCGAGTGTACCTGTGTTATTGTTATTGTGTGGCGCCGGTGGACTGCTAAGTACTACAGCCTCGGTTACAGGTGTGTTTGCCTTACCAGTCATGGCCGCTACCTTTGTGGGTGGCGATCGGTGGAAGATGGCTCGTAACTTCTCAATGGTGGCGGTGGCGGGTAATCCAATATGTAATATATCGTCTAGGATAGTTCATGTATTGTTGGTTCTATTCCAATCACATAGATCCTCCTTTCTTGGTTGTAATTCCTTGTTGTGTGGGAGCTCCGCTCGTTCAGGTGTGTTTAGCTACTCATGACGTCACGTTTGATGTGAAACAAGTATATTATTGGAGTGGCTTTGTGAGACGTTTGTATATATGCCACAGTAATTTTATGTTTTGGCGAGGATATATATCCATTTCGATGTTTGACGGATATATGGTCTCTATGTCAATTCATATCAATTAGCCAACTATTCAAATTGGCAAATAAATCTGTCTGTTTTGATCTAATATCCCATAATTTGTACACAACCCAAATTGTTTGAATTACTACTTTCATTTTCATGTGCATCTTTTTACTTTTATCTTTGTCTTTTACTCGCTGCTGTTTTTCAGATCCAGGTCTTTCGTTCCGCTGAATTATGAAGATAGAATCGCCTTTCTTCTTCTCGTTCTCCTTCTTTCTCTTCTTTTCCAAGTTTCAATGTTAGATGGCGAAGTGTAGATATTTGATATCAGACCTTTCATGTTCGATATCAAACTTTTCATGTTCGAAATTAGACTTTTCATGTTCGCTATCAGACTTTTCATGTTCGATATCAGATTTTTCATGTTCGACCTCAGACTTTTCATGTTCGACATCAGACTTTTCATGTTTGGTATCTGGGGTTAAGATATAATCAATATTAACAAATCAATAATTGATATTTTGAGTTACTGGATTCTCATAATATCAATTTCAAACACTCCTATATTAACTAACAGTAGTATAGTATGTATCGGAACGGGACTATAGTTAAGTACTGTTTATTACTCAATCGACATGCAGCCAATCAGAGGCCTCCATTTGGTCACGTGACCGGAAGTGACCTACTTAGGGGATTAGTGGTGACGTCACGTGACCTAGTTAGCCAATCAGAGGCCTCCATTTGGTCACGTGACCGGAAGTGACCTACTTAGGGGATTAGTGGTGCATTCTGGGTAACCCTGCAGCCAATCAGAGGCCTCCATTGGGTGACCGGAAGTGACCTACTTAGGGGATGGTGCATTCTGGGTAACCTACTGACCTACTTAGGGGACCGGAAGTGACGTCATATGACCTAATTTAGGATCACGTGATCGGAAGTGACCTGATGAGTCACGTGACCGGAAGTGACGTCACACGACTTAATGGCCAACCGGAAGCGACCTGATTGATCACGTGACCGGAAGAAGAAGAAGTTTTTTTTTGTTTAGGATCCCGTGACTGGAAGCGACGTCGTCACATGAGTGACGCTTTAAGAGACTGCGCGACTTACTAGTAAAAGAAGCCGTATGATAATAAAAACACAACAATATTTTCTTTTAATTTTTTTTTATTTATTTTTTTTTCAATCTTGATAAACACTCTATTTTTGAAAAGATGCACACGCTTATTTTTTTATTTTTTTTTCATATCTCTAAAGGACTCGTTGTCACACCGTCAGAATGCACGCGACGCTTATAATACAAGTAGCGCACGCCGTCTTTCTCTATGGTGTAGGTGACCATTTTGTTTCGCACCACTTTGAAATTTCTATTTACAGCAATGAGAGTTTTTCGTTGGCGAAGAACATCCAAGAAGGCGTCTGGTTCCTGGGGGTTTTGTTTCTTCTGTACGCCTTTTGCACTCCATTTTTTGGATTTTCTTTCACCGGTGTCGCTGACTCGATCGTAGCAAATGTAAGTCTTAGGGTTGAGACTTAGGATCCCGTCACCTTCCCACTCTGCTTTCATGAGCCCCGAAGTTCTCAGATCGTGAAGGTACCGTCTCTCACAACATCCGCCGGGCGGCGCACACCATTCTCGCACTCTTTCCGTTTTTGTCTTCACGAAAAGCTCTAAGTGCTCGTCGCACACCGCTGTCGGAAGCCACTTTCGTTTCTCTCTGAAGTACGTCTCTCTCAGGCGAGGTTTCACTAGGTCATCCAACGTGGCACCGCTGAGAGCCATGTAAAGACTGTCGGTGTCCATTTGACAAAGGGCATAATCGCGCCGATCGACGAATCTATCCAAGAAGTCGTATGTGAACTCTAACATTTTCAACTTCGCGTACTGGTATACCATGAACCCTATCTGAATAGGGAGGTTGTTCTTGACCGTTTTCGGTTGTAGTTCGACTTCAAACAGATCGGAAGTCAACTCGGACGCCTTTTTGAAGCGCCACGAATTGGCCAATAGTTCGAACTTCCGACTGTCAGTGTATCTCACCGCCGTGTGTTTTTCTTTGTTGCAGATTGTTTTACCGTACGTAGCGTTTCCCATTAACTTGTAACAGTCTGACAGAATTTTCTCGTTCTCGTTCACGTCGCCACGTCTTCGCGCCGCCGTCACTTCGTCCGCGAAACCGGCAAAGGAGCGTTTAGGTAGGTATTCTACCACCAGCTGCACTTTGGTGACTATCAAACCGTGCTCTAAATACCACTTGAGAAGCGGCGTTCCCAAGAGAATATTTTTTCCGTGGTAACTCCCTATCAGACATCTCTGAGGCGTGTTCAACAGCTTTTCTTCCTGCGCAAAGTCTGACATGTGAGGGCCTATGTCCGATTTTGAAACGGTCGCGTTCTTGAAAACGGGGGTCATTTCTTCGAAGTACTCTCGTAGGTGAGGCGGCGTAGTGATGTCCACTTGAACTAAACCGAACATTTTCTCCTCTTTCACAGCGGAAAGGATGTCGCTCTCGCTCATCGCGTTTCGAGACACTTTCAAAGCGTCAACCTTCCAGCGTTGTTGGGAGGCCTTGACCCGCTCATCTCGACGCTTCATCTCTCGCCATTCGCACTCCCACACGACGACCAGCTTGTAACCTAACGCTTTCAAGTAAGCGCTTACTCTGGTCGTTCTGTCGCGTCTCTCCTCTCTCAGTGAAGCGCACTGATATCGGTGCAACGGTATGCACTCGTGAGCGTGGAACCAACACCCGTGAAACTGGAAAACCGTATTAGAGGCCGCGTGAAATCCGTCCACGCGAATTCTCCGACAGCCTACCGCCATCTCGCCGCCGTTCAGAGCGTGGCCTGATTTCGGGCTTGAACTCGGTCTCGGGCCGTCTCACCGCGTAATAGCCCGTGCAGTGCGCTTCGCTCATGCAGCGCAAGTACAGAGAGTTAGCGTCTAGTCCTAGGATGTGTTGGCACGGTCTCGCTTCTTCGCCGTACTTGTGCTCCCTTATCCGCGTGGTGCCCTTCTCGTGAAATCTATGGAAGATGATGGACCGCCGACTAGATTCTCTTTGATCAGAGCGTGGAGGACGGCGTCGAACTGGGGAAACGTTGTGAACGCGTCTTCTAGGTTTTGGAAGAGGAAGCGTAAAGTCAAACCGGCGAGAGAAACTCCGTCTTTCAACATGTCGATGCCGCGATCTTGGAAAAATTTAGCGTGATTTTTCAGAGCTTCTATGAAAGGTTTCACGTCTTTGTTGTTGTAGTGGATCAAGTAGTCTTCCATAGTTTGCATCTTCTCGTCGGACCAAACTTTCTGACATGCGGCGTAGTCGGATTCGGACATTTTGACGCCCGTCAGCTCGCTGTCGAAAGCCGATCTCGGCGGCAGCGTTCTGTTTGCCAGTTTCCTGGTAGACGTCATCCATTCGTAAGGAAAGTGACCTTTCTCTTCGTTCCTGGTGAAAGCTCGCAAATAGGTCGCGTAGTTGTAACCGGGTGCCAAATAGTTGACTACGTCCAAGAAAACCGTGTGCTGTGTGTAAACCGCCAAGTATTGATTGCTTCTCTTTATGACGCTGAATTCTTGGTTTCTTCGGTCTCCGGAGGCGAAGAACGAGTGAAGGCGTATTTTGATCAGGTTCAAGTCGTAACGCCCCGAGTTGAAGCCCACCACTGGAGCTTGACGGATGTATCTCAGAAGACGCTTCTTCAGTTGAACTAACGGGTGTCTGGTCTGAGCCGCAGCGAAGCCGCCTGGAGAAGGGGTGGTGAACGTCGCCTCCTCCAGCAGGAGAGCTTCACCTATCGCCGCATCTAACTTCGCTAACGTCGGTCGGTAAAGTTCTAGCACAGCTTCCCCGATCGCTTTGGCGTTCTCGTTTATGTGATTTAAAACTCGGTCCAACAAGGGGTCGGAATCTGCGTCGGACGCTCTGACGAAGCAGACGGGCCCCTCCCACCCCGGAAAGTCGGATGCGACGCTAGCCGACAAAGGGACGTGATCCCACAGCAGGGACACGTGCTCCGTCGACGGTTCTTTGCACGGTCTGAAGAAAGCCTCGAAATCGAAGGCGATCTTGTAAGGGTAGATTCCGGAACGTCCGTCGGGGGGAAAAATGGAGAAGTCTGCTAGCGCTTCGAAAATCGTTCTCGAATTTTGGTAGATGCCACCTACGTAGCGCAACTTGACTTGTCGGCAAGAGGAAAGCTGGTTCCTGTGTCTCTTCAGCAAGAACTCGGTGGTGAACGCCGCCTTACACTTGCAACATTCGTATATGCCCGCGTACGCGTTGAAGTCCGTGACGAGAGAGACGTGCAAACCGCCTTTCGCCGTCAGGTGTAGGTTGACTTTACCTCGGGCGGCCACAGTTCTGGAAGGCGGTCTGATCAGAGTAACGCGTCTTCTCAACTTCCGCCCCGGCACTTGACGCGACGCGGTGTAAACCGCTATTTGTACGTCAAACAAGTTCTCTAACGCGGGTAAGTCGCGGATGTTCAGACCCGGAAAGGATTCAGGTGTGGCAGCGGGACAGAACTGACGTAACAAATCTGAAGCGCGCTTGCTGGTGTTGTATAAGTGAAAGGAAATGCAGCGGAAGATGCAGAGGTTGTCCTTGTTGGGAAAATCTAACACGCCGCTTCTCTTTCCAACTCGACCGGCCTGAGTGATCCTACCGCCTATGGGGAATTCCCCCGGTCCCATGTAAACGCAGATGTTCAAATTGGTAGGAAAAAGAACGTGCCACTTGGTGTCAGCGTCGCAAAGTTTCCGTACCTCCTCGCAAGCGACGGTGTTTTGCATCTTTGAGAGGAGCTCTTCCAAAGTTTCTGAATTAGTTACAGTAGGGAGCGGTTGTATGAGAGTTGCGTTGTTCTGGGAGGCGTGGAAGTAGCGCAGTTTGCTCTTGTCTTCTCTGTGTTGTAACAGTAAGCCTACCGAGAAACCCACTTTGTATCTGAATCTTTGTGTCAAGTGAATGCGACGCATAGTATCTACAGCGTCACTCAACTCGCCGGTTGGTAGCCTGAAGTTTGTTACACTCACGCGAGTCCCGTGCATCCTGACGCCCGTTTGTATCGCAGGCCAATTCGCCGTGAACGTTTCCTCCCCGTTCGGTACAGCACATATGCGCGGAGAGACGGTCACCCCGTCCAGAGATTCGCGTCGACAAGCGCTCTTTCGGCAATCCCCTTCGCCGCATAGAGGGCAAAACTTAGCTACTACTCTACAATTTTCTACGTGTCTCTCGTGGTTGTACGCTCTTTTAAACATTTTGAAACACTTTTCGCATACGTACTGTGTCATGTTTTTTTTCACTCGGTTACCAACTACTTAGCCGTCTAACTATCTATCTATCTATCTAGCCATCTATCAATCTGTCGTCTATGTAACTATCTTTCTGTCTGCTGTCTGTGTATCCGTCTGTCTGTCTGTCTGTCTCATACAGCGTACGTCAAACGCTGTGTGTGTGTGCGCGCGTGAGCGTTGAGCGTCTCTCATTCCGAATCTATGCCGAGATATTTCAGAATGATCTCTGTTTTGTCATCCAACTCTTTGAGCGCTCTGGCGGACAGCGTCACCCCCTGCTGTGTGGGTTTTTTGTCAGGACCTTCGTACTTGCGCACGTGGACGAGGTTCTTACCGCTGTAGTAGCTCACAGCTGCGTACACTTCGCCCGCCTCATCCAGCACTGCGAACCAGGGGGTGTGATTAGGTTTTCCTTGCGCGGCCGCTGTGTCGCGTATGCGCACCACTGCGCGGATATCGGCGATGCGTGCTATGAGCTCGCGCAGCGCGTCGGCCGTGAAGTGCACTCGCTTGCTTCTGGTCAGAGACGCCTCTTTCACCTGGCCGTCTTTTGTGTAGCGCGGCCTCCTAGACAGTCTAGCCACGTCCTCCCAGATCTCCAGCGTCAAAGCTCCGTCTAAGCAGAACTCTAACCCGAGTGTTTTCTCTGCTTCTTCTCGTCCATCTCCTTCTTTTTCTTGTATTTTTCTCTTCTTAGTGGGCCTTGTTGTTCTGGAACTCACCTTAGAACGTTTCACACCCGCAGGATGAGTAACACCATCAGCGTGAGCTGAATCAGCAGCAGAACCGATAGCAGGAGCAGCGTCAGCGCTGGTGGTATCGGAGGTCTCGTTGTTGGAACAGCGCAGCCACACGCCGTCCGTGCTGTGTGTAGCGGTAGAAGATGAAGCGCCGCCGCCGCCCTCGTAAGGTGGCGGTGAGGGCAGTCGCCACGGACCGGACGGGGGGGCGCTAGCAGTGGAGGAAGTGAGGTCGAAAGGTCGAAGAGGGAAGCCGAAAAACGTACCGCTCACCCCTTGCCCTTCGGGTTCTTCGTACGCCTCGTCGTCAGCGTCGTTCTCTGTCTCACCCTGTTGCTGCTCCTCCTCCTCCTCTTCTTCTCGGTTCAGGGGCTGAGTGTCCGAATAGCTGTAACTCTCAGCGCGAGCGGCGTCGAGGGCGTCCGTCGATGTAGTGGTGGAGGAGAGGGGCTGTGCAACGTGCGGCAGGTCATCAAAGTCATCAACAGTAGTGGGGAGGTAAAAACCCGGTTGCCAGTACTGCGCTGTGCCAGGAGCGTTGTCGTCAGTAGTAGTAGCAGTAGCAGCAGGTGCAGCAGAAGCAGCCGCAGCAGCAGCCGCAGCAGACGCAACAGTAGCAGGCGCAGCAGCAGCCTCAGCAGGCGCAGCCGTAGCAGGCGCAGCAGTAGCAGGCGCAGCAGCAGCAGCAGCAGCAGCAGCAGCGGCAGGCGGGACGGCGGTAGCAGCGGCAGCGCGCTTAGCAGCAACGTGTACCGTCGCGAGTGTAACAACGTCGCTAGCACGACGACTGCTACCAGTAGTACTACTAGTACTACTACCACTACTACTACTACTGCTACTACTAGTGCTACTGCTACTACTACTACTACTACTGCCGCGAGCGCTCGCTACAGCAGGAGGGTGATAAGACCAACCGGCTGCGGCGGTAGTCTCATGTTCAGTAGCAAGAGCAGGCACTGACGCTAAACGAACGCTGTTCCGCGTACTCTTCTTGTTCTTGAACGCCGCTAGATGTTGTCTTTTGCTCATGGTGGTGACTGTAGAGAGCAGCAAAAGAATGAGTGAGTGAATGGAGGTTTCCAAGCCCCTTATATACGCCTTCTCGCTTCTAGAGCTAAGCTACTTACCGACCCTGTTCAGCTGCCGCCGGCTGGCCGGCGGCCATTCACAAAGAGAAACAAAAAGACATAAGGCATGACGTTTTCAGCTGGATCCCTTTCCCCCCCCCCTTTTGAGAGATCGACTGTCATGAGCTAAGCCGCTTACCACCCTGTTCAGCAATTCAACGCGCATTAGCTGTATAAAGGGTTAAGCGGTTGCTGCCTGCCGTCGACTGACCGGCGGCGGCCATTCACAAAGACATAAGGTATGACGTTTTCAGCTGGATCCCTTTTTGAGGGATCCACTGTGGTGAGCTAAGCCGCTTACCACCCTGTTCAGCCATTCAGCGCGCGTTAGCTGTATAAAGGATTAACGGTAACGGTGATGAGCTTACAGTGTGTATACAAAAAAAAACTACAGGAGGCGTGTGGCGTGAAGCAGGACCCCCCTAAGACGAACGTGTCTGTCTGTGAGTAGAGGCGTGTGCATGTGGTGAGCGACTTAAGTGTAAGACAAAAATCACCACCTCCTGCCGTGGTGAGTAGACCGGGCCGGCCAGGCGGGCGGGCGGCCGGCTAGTTCAATAGGGAGGGGTGACAGCTGACTAAGGCTGTGCATGAAAAAAAAATCCGATTTTCACCTGACCTCTGACGTTTGTTACAATGAATGTCAGAGGGAGGGAGACGTCCTCGGGTAGGGGGTAGGAGGTATTAAGGCTATGAGTGAGGAAAAAACACCGTTTTCAGCTGGTCTCCACGGATAGCGATGCCACACCCCCTCGTCATCTAAGCTCTTAAGGAGCGGAGCGGCTGAAAAAGCGTCATGCGGACAGGGCGCTAGACAGCTGGAGCGCTGTTGGAAATGGGATTAAACTCCCTCTGTATAAAAAGCTCTCATTTCTGTTGGAAAAAAAACATATCGCCTCTGACCCCAGTAACGGCTACTACCACCACCACCGCCACCACCACCACCGCCGCCGCCGCCGCCGCCGCCGCCGCTGCCGCCGCCGCCAAGACGAGACGAGATGGCTCAAGCTATTCCACTTTCAAGCTCGCCTTCACCGCCCGGTGCGCCTGAAAAAAAGTTAATGCGGCTTGACGACGTGAGACGCGACGCGAGGCAGACCGATGATGGGGAGACCCGACAGGTAGGACAGCGGCGGTTAGCCTATAGCGACGCCTTGCTTCGTCAACTAGGTAAAGAGTTGAGCGGCTGTTGGAGAGAGTTGGGCAGTAGCTTAAAAGTCAGCGCCGCCCGTATGGATGCTCTAGTAGAGCGCAGTGTCAAGACACCGGAGGAGCTGTGTACGGCGATGTTCCGAGTGTGGTGGGGTGAAACCCCGCATCGTCATAGATGGGGCGAGCTCGGTCGCGTCTTCACCCGCATTAGACGCATGGAACTGTTGGCTCAGTGGATGGCCCTTCTCCACAGACAGGGGTTGGATTTCGAAAACCCCGACTCGCGCGCGATGCATAAGCACTTGGGCACCCTCGGCAGACGTCTGGGTAGCAGGTGGAAAGAGGTGGGGGACCATTTAAAATTGTCGCCTGAGAGGTTAGATAAGATCGCTGAAGAATGCGAATACGGAGGAAGTCCCGCTGAGTGGGCCTTCCGAGTGTTGAAAATGTGGCAAGATGAAGCTGACGGCGCCGGCGGTACGCCTTTTGAACTCCTTCGAGTGTTGACTGAGGACATGGGAAAGTTTGGCCTCGGCATCGCGATATTACTTGACTTTATCAAGCAAGAAACAACGAGAACGACGGACATGTGAATTGTTGTGTTTTATTTTCATACGTCTTCTTTATTAGTAAGTAAAAAAAAAAAAAAATATCATAACAATTAAGACGCGCGATCTCTTAAAGTGTCACTTCCTCCAGTCGCAGCTGATCGCCTCATCGCAGCACGTGATAAACAAAAAAAAAACACGAAGAGACACGCTTCTTCCTCTCGAGAGGAAGAAGCGTGTCTCTCGATTGAAAATCTTTTTCTTTCTTAAAAGAGACAAACGCGCCCAATGAGGTCACTTCCGGTTGGCCATTAGGTCATGTGACGTCACTTCCGGTCCCCTAAGTAGGTCAGTAGGTTACCCAGAATGCACCATCCCCTAAGTAGGTCACTTCCGGTCACCCAATGGAGGCCTCTGATTGGCTGCAGGGTTACCCAGAATGCACCGCTAATCCCCTAAGTAGGTCACTTCCGGTCACGTGACCCAATGGCGGCCTCTGATTGGCTAACTAGGTCACGTGACGTCACCACTAATCCCCTAAGTAGGTCACTTCCGGTCACGTGACCAAATGGAGGCCTCTGATTGGCTGCAGGTCGATTGAGTAATAAACAGTACTTAACTATAGTCCCGTTCCGATACATACTATACTACTACTAACAAATGCTAATTGATATCAAATCTAGAAACTTTCTAAATCTAAAAATCTAAAAAATCAATTAGTTAGCCACTCCCAGAGTTCGTTCATCCTGTGTTTAAAATTGTAACCAATGAGATTATTAACTGAGTTGTTTATCATAAATCTTCAAACGGTCGTAGACCTCTATTGGCAGCCCCAACTAGACATGTACATAATGTGATAGTAACTTTGGGCGGAACCTTTAAACATGCCAAGTTTTAAAGGGATCGACTCAGATAATTATATAAATTAAAACATTTCATGTTTAGCCCTCTTGGTCCTGTACCAGTTGGGTTATCCAATGGCACACTTATAAATAATAAATCTTCTCTTTTTTTTCGAAATAAAGTGAAGTAAAATGATACAATTAGTTCCTTCTGGAACCCTTCCACGTGACTGACTGTTTTGCTTGACCTGGTAATGGAATGTAAGTCCCTGGATATGTTAGACTAAGACCCAGGGGTGTAATGTCTAGTGCAGATCTGCATAGTGAGAGGGGTGGCATTAATGCCATGTGTCAACTACTCTCGTTCCCAAATCCTTCCGAAGGAAGGCTCTGGTGACTGCCATATGACCTTGAACTTGGGATTCTGCTGGGTTTGGGCAGTCCCTGTGGTTAGCTTGGAACCAGCGAACAGGAACCAGAAATGGAAGCAGAAGGTTTGATGGTAAAACTACCATTAAACCTTCTGGTTTCTGTTCGCTGATTCCAAGCTAACCACAGGGACTGCCCAAACCCAGCAAAATCCCAAGTTCAAGGTCATATTGTAGTTACCAGAGCCTTCCTTCGGAAGGATCTGGGGGCAAGAGTATGTGTCAAGCAGCAGCATAATTGATCTAAGGGGTGTCGATACGTGGGAGGGAAGAGGGGTCACGAACCCTTAAATCCTTGACATGGGGGGTATCCTCCCCCCCCCAAAAAAATGAATAAAATAGAATAAAATGAAACCAAAAATGAAAACACATTTTGGAAATGCTATGGAATCATATTCATTCTTGTGTAGAAGCCATTACAAAAACTACTGATAAGTATAGTCAACCAAGTAATTCACCCTCAAATTGACCTAAAACTCGAATTATGTTGTTATTTTCAAAACTTTCTTTAGGGGCGAATCCTCCGACCCCCCTACACATTCCTCATTGCCTCACTATTAAGGCTCGGAATCACTACCCTTCTGCCCCCCCCCCCCCACCCCTACCCCTCTACAGTCGGGTTGCGTCCGACACACCTGCAATCTCTTGGGACGGTGCGACAAATTCAGGCTGAAGCTGGGGTGGGTCCAGGAATTTGTAAAAGGGAGCAGGGGCCAGGCGTGATATATGCAATGTACTGCGGTCATTGACAACATTCACATCAATATGTAAGGAAAAATAAGGGAAGTGGGCCCCTCCCTTCCTAGATCTCTAGATCCACCCCTGAGCTGACCCAGAGTCTAGCATGGAATCACTGGAGAGTGAAAATTCAGCCAATAGCACCTGACAGTAACATGCAGGCCTCACAGGAGTGAAATGGTTCCGCTACATAAATATGACACAGTGTTAGCACACCATAAGAGCTTCATTATCCCAAATTGGTGTCGGATGTCATCTTGATGGGTGGTTGGCGGGCTAGTTGAATGGCCGGAGACACAGAACTTGAGCAAAATACATCTGATGAGGATCTCGGGCCGTGTGGAGTGCCCCAAGGGTCTATTTTAGGGCAGAATAGAGTAATCCTGATAGCATAGGAGTTTTATTCCGCCCGTCATCAATATGACTTCTTTGAATCCTTACCTTACGGCTGTGTCTCATGAGATCCTTACAATTGAAACGTCTTTGACTGGGTGTCGTCTTTGACTGGGAGTTGTTTTTGATTGAGTGTTTGTTATCATATTGTGTTAAAATATCCTTTCACTTTTCCTCGCGTTTATTCCTATATCTAAAGGCCTCATTTTTTGTTATTATAATGCTTGCCAGTCAAAGATGACTCCCGGTCAAAGACGACACCTGGTCAAGGATGATACCCAGTCAAAGACCTTTCAATTTTATCGATCTCATGAGACACAGCCCTATGTATGTCCAGGACGGGATTTTAGAAGGATGTTGGACTCGGCATATCATCCGAGCTACCTTCTTGGTCCAAGATTATGTATCTTTTTAATGTAATGTTTTTTATCATTTCTATGGTTTTTTAAAACAATAGTCGGGACCCACATAGGTACTTTCTTCCTTTCGCTGACTCCCTTGTTGTCCCTACACAAGTATTTATGAGGAAATACCAAGCTCAAACTGAAACTACTTATAGAACGAAGAACGATATCTTTATGAAAGGTCCCTACTACAGAACAAACCAGATCTTGAAATCCAGCATCTAGAACTACATACGGCTTTTATGGAGGCCATATTCTGTAAAGTCTTGACTAAAGTTAAGAGCTCTATAAACTCTTGAGCAAAATCGCTCGATTATTCTCATTGGCATAAGCTGAAAAGTGCTCCTTGATTTGTGAATCATTTTGCCAAAAAAATGAATTATCAATCATTCAAGAAAAAAAACCTGCTGAGATCAAAAAGCTCCACCAGATTCTATGGCATAATAGGGTAATCCTAATTCTCACGAAAGAAAATCTGTCAGACCATGATAACATGGATCATTAGTTGTAAGGGTCTGTTTAAATTTTCATATTAAAATTTTTTACATTTGTTAGGGTCTGATTGGTGAGAATAGCTCCGACCTGATAACAAAATAGTGGTATCCCAGCTTAACCTTGGGAAGGTCCACACTGTCTTATACACACAACTCAGTAAACATAAAACGTTATATAACATTTTATAACATCTTTTTTTGTCGTTTTTGAAAAGATTTGGACGTGTTTATTTGACGAATAATGGTATTCCATCCACAGTTGGTCAGCTGACAATGATAACGTATATCTTATACAGTATAGTACAGTGGTTTTTAGTATACATATTTCTGCTAAATGAGAAAACAATATAGATGTGGAAAACACATTAAATTATCCTATGTCAAAAAAACAGTCCTGGAAGGCCTTCAGCCAATGCCTGGTTTTAGAGACCTACCAATGAAATTCACAGTGAATACATGACAATATGTTTAATAGTATAATGGCATTAGCAAGATGGAAGACATCAACATGTTTCATCAATATGTAAAAGGGTATTTAAACTTCATAGCGAAGTATGTTTTCACTGATAAGTGAAGTTTCAGTACTGGTATAGAAATTCATATGCTCGAAAAGAAAGAAAATGGCTGCGCGTCCCGAATGGTTTTAATTTTCCTGATCTGGATGTATTTTAGAAAGTAAAGCTTTTTTTGCAAGGTGTTTCAATTTTCTAATGTTCCTTACTCTGGCATAACGTTATATAAATTTTTAAAACGTTTTTTTTTTTAGGTAAAATATCGGGGTTTTTTGTTAGCTGGAAATGTGTCATTCTCTACCAAACTTATCACGACATGTGTGAGATGAAGGCTGTCTGTATTACCTCCACTAACGCCACCTGGTGTGGGTGAGGTGAAGTGCTAGTAAGTTGCTTGATGGAGTTCACACCAGGGGGCAGTGCTGGTTTTGTGCACAGGATACTTCTGGTTGTGTTTCACCAGATCAATACAAATTGATAGTCTTTGACCGGGTGATATTGTATATTTAACAGACTTTTTAAAAAATACGGATAAAGTGACAGTTGTTTTTGTGTTTTTTTTGTGTGTTTTTTTGGTTTCGCAAGGCCACTAACAATTCTGCTTTATGGCCATCGTCCACAGGCTCAGCCAAATCGGTCGAAATGATATGTAGTGGACTGTGGGCATCACATCAGCTATATTCAGTACAGCAGCAATTGTCTACCACTGTATCATTGTATGCCCAGAAAGGGTCCTTTGCATCCCCTCGATAGTGGCTGATTAATTTATTTCATTCAAGTAAAATCAGAATATTAAAGGATAAACAGAGAGAGTAGCCTGGAGTTAGACTCACCATCTGCCAAGCAGAAAGGATGATCCCCACCCAAGGCTTCTTTCGCCTGTGGGGCATCCTTACCTTGTGGCTGCGTATAACAGATGTCTTTTTTGGGGCCATCGTCCACTGGAGTGATTTGTGGATGGTGGCCATAAGCAAAGTAACTTACATTTTTTCTGATGTCTTTGAATATCAGGCGACTGTTATTCCACATTTTTATTTTAAGAACACGAAAGTAATGCCAAGCCAGATTCCAAGTTTATTAGTTATTTCTTATACATTATATAATAACAATGATAGCATCAGGTTAAACAATATCATTATGACATCGTTTCTATATGCCCCTTCTATATGCCCCTTGCCCAGCTCAAAGTCTAGACCTGCATCTAGCATCAATACTGCTCAAGTGAAGTCACTTGAACTAAAAACTAAAAACTAAAAGTAAAAATTGAAAGATTAAATATGTGACATATTTTTCTTTATTTATCATGCAAATGAGAAGACATCTATTGACTTGTGTATTTCATCCCATTTTTGTACCGCTATAAATACTCCCTCGCAGGAGATGTGTTGCAATAAAAACTACCTAAACTCAACTCAAACTCATATGATATCATAGGTAATCATTATTTGAAAAATGTAGCTGCCAAATGCGGAGATAAGACCACTAAAAAAGGGGATCTCGATCATCCTTTTCTTTTTTTCTTTTTTGAATTAAAAACGTGTTTTATCTTCAAAATGCAGCATATGTACAATAAAAGATAATAAGATTATATACATGAATAGATGTTATAGGGACATTTAGCCTTTTTCTGGCGATTATAGACTTGGAGGTCTAATTCATCTCAATTTATAATCTCTACCGCTGAAGACAAAATTTCAAGACCCCCTACCCCGGTTCTTAATACAATTAATAGTTAGTCATTTACGGATCAGCAAATGTTGTATATAATCTGCGTTATTTTTAGCTCACTGCATCACTGACAATATACGTTTTAATGTGATTCCAACAATTCTGTTTTAAAAAAGGTTGTCCTCAAACATTACTTATGTGATTCATGCAGGGTTGAGAACCCTTTCTTTTTTGAGTGTCTAATGTGGGATCATCGTATCTGATATTCTCTACTGCATAACTGATAAAAGATGGAACCACGAAATTTCGGTTTATGGCCATAATAGACGCATTTAAAGTACAAAATAAGTAAGGCTATGGGAACTGAGGTACCTTTGAGTTTACCGCCTGCTTGACTTTGTAGGGGCCGCATGACAAGTTCATTGATGTAAATTGTCATTATTGTCGAAATTTGACTAAAGTGATATTTGGGGGCTAAGATCTCATATTTCAGAGACTTTTATTATATTGAAAATGAATAATGAAAAAATGCGGTATCTATCATCACAGTGTCTAGACCTACTACCTTAATTCGAATTACGGTAATAGCTAGGTAGCCACTTAGGATATTGACAACAAATAGAAGGGAGTGGATTTAGCCTACTTAGAAGCAACTATATGAGCTGTTATTGCACAAATATACTTATAGGAGATATACATTGCCATAGGTATGGCATTTTAGAGGCCAAATGGCATGGTTTGTGTGTGACAGGGTTGAAATTTTTTTACATGTATTACCATAATTCAGTTTGCAATTAACATAGGGTATCACTGTAATTCATCGGTAGGTATTACCGTAATTCTGGGATATATGTTATTTCTACCTGGTTTCCTGCTTTTAAAATGCCATGTTCACTTTCCAAATTAACAGAACAGATCAATATCATGTCAGAACAGATCAATATCATGTCTTCTCCACCTCTTGGTATGAAGCATACACTATCAGGGGCCAAAACACCAATCACTTGGTCATGTATCACTGTAATTCTGGCCCTCACTAAAGTATCACTGTAATTCTAGCCCTCACTAAAGTAGCACTGTATGAATATCTCAAGAGGAGGGTCAAAATTCATTTGCTCCCCCCCCTGTTGTTAAAAGATGGATCACCCCTTACCTGCTAGAAGCATGTGGGTTTGTAAATAGAACCACTCCAATTTAACTCACCCTAATATAGAGCATGGATAAAAATGGAAGGACGGTGACCGATTAGGATACGGCAATTCCACTGATCTGTTAATCAACCTGTAATGGGTGGCCAAAATTTGTTAAGGTGGCCGGCGGGTATAGGCTAGAAGTAACTACGATTTCACCATACTTATACCACATGTTCCAAACAGTGTATATACTCTCAGAAAATAAGAAAGAAACTAGGGGGGTCCCGAGCTTGTTTCTGAGATATTTAACCACAAAGTTTGAGTGACCTGTAATAGGATCATAATAGTGCTTTGTTAAACATATTGATGGAATACCATTGAAAAATAACTACAGTTGTCTCTAACTATGGTTAAGATATGGTCATGATTGTGGGATAAATATATGTTCCTGCAAGACCAGCTACAATAGACTGCATGGTTAAACAACAACAGGGAAATGGGGAGCCTACCCAAGAATGCATTTCGTTTGCTCACTCTCCATCCTACTCTCTGTGTTCAAGTATAGGAAACTACAGTCCTAACATCTGCTGGGAGAATGATTTTTCACGACACTACCGAGTCTATTTTCGATAGGCTAAGGCATTCCCACAGTGCAGTGTACTAGGTCAGACAAACGCTGTCTGCACGAATTTCCCGCGCCACTATCGCCAGCAGCGGAGCTGCTGGTATAATGGTAAAAGCATTTGCCTTGTAATCTCAAGGTCTTGAGGTCGAATTCCAGTCTGCCCAGAATTTTGTCAATTTCCTCATAGCATGGCTTTCGTCATAGCATAGCTGACTTGATAAAATGTCCCTCTAGTGTCATATGGTAGAACTAGAATGGCCGGCAGCCACCTTAATGCAAGCTGGGGGGCAAGCACCTGTGGCATAAACTACAGTTGATGCTAGCCCAGCAATGGCATCAAGTTTAGTTGATGCTTGCCCACAAAGAGTCAAAGACCTCTATACCTCAGAAGCTTAATCAAGCCCCATGCTTATTCAAAACAATACACCTTCAGAATTACAGTAATACCATGGAGTGAATTACAGTAATACACTGTCAACTGAATTACGGTGATACCTGCCAAAACACAATAACAGAATTGTGGTAATACCCTTGAGTGAATTACAGTGATACCCTTGATATAGTGGAATAGGTATTATGCAAAAACTAGGACATGTACACCAAATCCATGCATAGGTGTATTGCCTCTGCTACTTATAGAACATATTGTCCAAAGAACAGGGTTAAGAAACCTTTGTATTCACTACAATGCAATGAAATAGAAATGGACTGAACTCACCTTCGGCCATTTTGAATTACCGTAATTCGAATTAAGGTAATAGGTCTAGACACTGTGATCATGAAGGTTCCTCGGACGATCAACTCATTTATGTATTCCCATGATCATGACAGTTATATTGGAATGACTCTCAGACATGTTAACAATATTCAGTATTTCTGCATGGTTAAATATTACATATTATTGAATATTATGCTTTGATAAGCATTAATATTCTCTGACAATAATTATGTTCAAATATAGACATTGACATTCGTCAAAAAGCATTGATAATGCTATCGGTTTAAAATAGTGATAGCAGGGATACATCAGTGGAGCATAGAATTTACACAGTATTAGTGCCTTCACTTCAGTAAAAACCCTGAAGAGGTATAAGCTAACATATACATTATATGTTTAGATATTTACAAAATACAACAGTAAACTCCAAAATAGATTAGCTGCGAGTTAGTTCACGGTATAGCAGGGTAAGACATCAAAAGCCTGTGTTGGTTATAAATATCAATATCAATGCCTCCTGGTTAGTGAATTGGGATTTCCACACATTATCTTGACCTTGTGCGTCAGTGTTTGATATAATAGTTTTAAAACCAACACAGCCGAAGGCTGGTCAGCAGGTCCACAGGGCCCATACGGACCGAACCTGCCTCAGTGTTTATATTGCATACACCAAATGTAGGCTGAGAGAACAAAAGAAATGGCCTGTAAGTAGTATTGTATGTATCGGAACGGGACTATAGTTAACTACTGTTTATTACTCAATCGACCTGCAGCCAATCAGAGGCCTCCATTTGGTCACGTGACCCGTTGCCATGGTAACGTGACCTACTTAGGGCTCTCAGCCAATCAGAAGCCAGCATTCTGGGTGACCTACTGACCTACTTAGAAGCTCTCAGCCAATCAGAGGCCGGCATTCTGGTAACCATGGTAACGTGACCTACTTACGTCACGTGACCTACTTAGGCTCAGCCAATCAGAAGCCGGCATTCTGGTAACTAGGGTAACGTGACCTACTTAGGGTTTGTTTGTAAACAACACCACGTGGCTCTCTTGTTTGTAAACAACACCACGTGACACGTGACTGTTTGTAAACAAACAAACAAAAAAGTTATGTAACTTATATATAGAAATAAAAACACAACAAGATAATTTCTTTTTTTTTCATTTTATTCTTTATTTTCATTTCAATCAAAAAAACACACAAGTTTATGCTTTTTTAGCTCGCTTCTTCGATTTGCAACAACCCAACAGGCCGCAACGTCTCACGCCGCCGTCACTCGCACCACCACACCCCGGACGACTTCTCTCCAATAGACATTGCACGACTTTGGATAAATCCAACACCATTTCGGCAAGGCAGAGAATCTTTGCCTCCATGAAACGGCCGCCATCGCAACAACCCGTCACAACAGCATCATCGATAGCTTCTGACTCACTGTCCGGTCGCTCAGCTTTGGGATTTTGCTCATGCGCATGACGCACTTCTTGGGGTTTCTTGTTCGACATGCTTCAATTAGGAAATGAACGCAATGAGGTCCACAGGTGTCAGCAGAAGTGTCTTGTAGTTGAACGCGGTTTCTTTGCCACTTGAACGGAGCAGAGCGTTCCACGAAAGACAAGAACTCCGCACTCAGCGGCGGTAAGCCGAAGGAATCAAAGTAGTACACTTCACCCGTGCTCGACACGTAAAACGCCACCCAATGCTGACCTGGTAAATGTTGCGGATCTGTGTTGCTCACGAAACAAGTGTCTTTGATAGGGTGCTTCGGAATAGTGTCACAAGAGAAAACACCCAGGAAACGATGTTTTGTGTGAACGTTTTCCTTCAACACTCTGCTTATTTCAAGCGTGTTCATACGATACGCTAAGTACCGGTGTCTTGTCTTCAGTTCATGTGGTAGTCGGTGATGGGGTGTCGATCTCGGGTCAGCTCGACGACGTTGTTGTACACCAAGTAGAGTAGCACCGTTGTTGTCGCTTGTAGCGCCGAGCGGAAACTGACTTCCACCCTCAGCTGACCCGCTCTTATAAGGTTCACGCGACACCCGTCGTGCGATCTGTCTGGGGTTAAATCGAGGGGGAACACCGTGTAACCGTTCAGGAATTGATGGGGTGTCGATCTCGGGTCAGCTCGACGACGTTGTCGTACACCAAGTAGAGTAGCACCGTTGTTGTCGCTTGTAGCGCCGAGCGGAAACTGACTTCCACCCTCAGCTGACCCGCTCTTATAAGGTTCACGCGACACCCGTCGTGCGATCTGTCTGGGGTTAAGTCGAGGGGGAACACCGTGTAACCGTTCAGGAATTGATCGTATGAAATACGTACAGCTCTACATCCCCGTTTCCGTGTGTAGCGCCAAGTACTCTCTCACGGCCGCTTTGGTCTTAAAGTCGGGCACGTAGGCGTCGTTCGGCACTTTCTGATCGTTCACTATCACTTGAAGCGAGCTGATGTCGTAATGCTTCATCTCGAACGGGTTCTTGGTGTAGCTACCGTTGAAGGCGTCGTGGTCTAGGAAGCAAATCATCATCGACTTGGGAAGCTGGCCTGTGTTGGAGTGCGTGTAGCTGTGATCTCTGTTACCTTGAGGGATGGCGTACGTCGTCACCTCCACTCTGTTCACCGGGTAGTCGAAGGGTCCGTGTTCTATCACCGCTCTCTCGTGCGTTTCCGCTACAGCGTCCGCCACCAACACGCGTCGCACGTAGAGCTTTGCTTTGTAGATCTTCAAGCTGTAGCCTCCGTCAGCGGCGCACATCAGATAGAAAGAGGGCGCTGCCTGTTTCAGAGTGAGATTGATTTCTGTCTCTCCAACGATGAGCTTCGGTTGATGAGCCAGGTCAAAGTGCAGTCGCGCCATCAGCGAAAAGCGCTTGTTGGAGATTAGCTTCCTGCGCTCTTTGTACCCCGCATTCGCGTTACTCAACGCGTCAAAGTGACCAGGCGTATCTTCATGCCACCCCTGGGCGCTCATGACGCCGTCCTTCACGTCTTTGTTGTAGTTGAGTAACCCTTCCAAGTAAGCTCGGTAAGGGTAGGTCTCGGTGTTGCCAGACACTTTGAAACCGCCAATGGAGACTTGGACGTCTTTGAAGAGCGAGTGAGCCAAGTTGTTCACCGGAGCTACCGCGTCGGTGTCCTCGAGCGCCGCTCCGTTCGGTTTCAGCACTTGACATTCCAGATGAAGGTAATTCTCATTCAGGTCTGTGTACTCTTGCGACTTGTTGATGGTGAAATTTATGTTACCTCCATCCTCTAAAGAGTTTTTTGTTTCTATCCCCAGGAAAGACGACTTTAAGATAGTAGTCTGAGTCGGCGCTACGGTGTGCAGGTTGAGCTCAGAGAGCGCGCACTCGTTACTGCTCTCGTGTACGTAAGCCATTGTGTTCTCTCTTCACGTGGACGACAGACTGACGCCGGCCGCCTCCAGTCTTTTTATTTATACCTGAACGCCTAGGCGCTTACCGGTCGAATACATCCCCTCTACGTCTCTTGCAAGAGCCACCGCCCGTCTGAGGAGAATGCCGGCGACGTTTCGACCCTTTCTTAGACGCGACAGTCGTCTTTCCTCCCGAGAACGCCGTACTCGCCAGTCTCTTCAGAGCGCCTGCGCCTCGGTCTTTCACGCTGCTCTTTAAAGTCCGACCCGCCAGCACATCTTTAGCTACGCCCACACCGGTGCGGAGCAGCGTTTTTCCCACCGACTTCAATAGCGGGGTAGCCGAGCGCATCAGACCTAACAGAGCGCCGCCCAAACCGTGCCCGCTCTGGAAAGAGCGCCCGCTGTACACGTTGATGCCGTTGCCCAGCTGCGCGTTGTAGTAATCGCTGTACCCTCTGCCGACGGTGCGCCTGGGTGGAAAGTACGGAACGCGTTGACGCATCATTTTTCTCTCTTTCAGCGCTCAATAGGTCTCAGATGAAGTGTCACGGTCACCTCGCCTCTACCGAATGGGATGGAATGACCGGATCGGTCTCTTAAATAGATGCCGACCTCGGTAAACCTCTTGGATTTCAAGGGGAAATAATCCAAATGGGGAAAACTGATAGCTTGCACGCCACCTCGACGCTTTCCGCCTCTGTCCACCGCGACGCAGCGTAACAGCGGCACTTGCATGTCGCCCACACGTCTCTCCTGGATCATGTCGGTGTATATGTACACAGAGTGCACGTCCCCCGAAAACATCCATCGAGTAGGCGCCCGTAGTCGGCGATGCGAAACACGTCTTCTCTCCGAAGCCTAGAACGCATGCGAGATGCTGAGTCAGCAGGACAGCACAGTGTCTCGGCGGTTTGATGGTGACGCGTTTCGTCTTGGAGTCGTACGATAAGATCCCCATCGGTTTGAGCAAGAAGCTGGAGCCCTCTAGTCTGTCATCTCGCAACGTCTCACTCAAGCGCTCGACTAGGGTGTGGTTGCTTCCGGTGAAAATAGGAGGTATCTCGAATATGTTTGGCATGAAACTGCGCACTCCCATGACTTTCTCCATCTCTTCGATCATCTGTCTTGCTTGATCGCTGATCGCCTTCTTCTTCACCGCCGGGGACAAGAACTGCTTGTATACGGCATTCGTCTGTCTCAAGTCGACCTCTCTCTTGAACCTTTTTGTTTCCGGTTTCAATCGCTGCTCTTCCGATGTGTCTGATATCTCTTCCACCGTTACATAGCTCGCTTCCTTCCAGCTCAGCGGGTATTTTGAGCTGAACGTTAGCTTGCTCAGACCGTTCGCATTTTTCATTCCCCTCCAGTCTACCTGCGGTTTTCTTCTTTCGGCGAATTTAGTGTCTTTTAAAACCTTGATCGCCTCCTCTAGCGAACCCTTGGTGCGCAGAGGAACAACGATGATCAAGTCGTCGTCGTGCACGTTAGTCCATTCTGTAGGGAGGATGATCTCAGTCAGAGCCGCTTCGTACGCTTCGGGCAGAAGGAGCGGCGAGTCGAAGTGAGTTCGGAAAGACGTCAAGCTGTTGTCAGGATAATACTCCATAGAGCTGTTGCTAGGTAGAGTGATGTTCTTTTTTTTTTCTTTTTTTTCTACGTTATTTTTTTGACGGGGATCCACTCGTTGAACTTGTCGTCGTAACCTAACCAACGTACGAAAGCTAACTCTTTACCGTCGACGGTCTTGCGGCGCAACACCTCGTCTATCAGGTAGTTGTTGTCGTAACGACTCTTGTACACCTTCTGAACCTCTTCCGGGTAGAAGACGCCTTTTATCTCCTCGCCCTTGTCGTCTTTCAGCTCGAACCCTCTGCTTCCCAACGTCTTAGCAACGTCGACCACTTCCTCGCGCCAGTTTCCCTCGTACCCTTTGTCGAAGGCGCCTTTAGTTCTCAACATCCTCACTCTGTCACCCGGAGCGATGACGTCGACGGCGGACGTCTTTGTTTTTTTCTTCTTTTTCCATATTTCGTCGATTTGTTTGTTAGTTGGGAGATCTTGTCGGTAGAAAACTGTTTCGCTGTTTTCCGAGCTGACTTGAGCCGGCGCCATTTTCAACGTCTTGTGGTGAGTGCGATTGTAAGAAGACACTACATGGTGCAGTACGTCTACGTAGCGATACGTGCGCTTGTGTGTAAAATAACGCCACAGCTTCTCCTTCAGACTGCGGTTCAAGCGCTCCACTAGACTAGCTTTGATGTCGTCGTTCTTGCCAGTGAAAAACTCTATGCCCTCGCTCTTCAAGTGATCTTGAAAGATCTTGTTCAAAAACTCTTTCCCCTTGTCTGTCTGAACAGTGCGCGGTCGTCTCTCGCCAGTGTCTGTCATCTTTCGGAAGGCCTCGGTAACATCAGCGCCGCTCTTGGATTTAATGGGAACGGCCCACGCGTACCTAGAGAAAACGTCGATCGCCGTCACCACGTACCGGAAGCGGTCGTTGTGAGACGCCAAAGCCTGCATGTCCATCAGATCTATCTGCCACTGCTGATCGATTGCGCCGGTTATAGTCTTGTTCCTTGCGAATTTTCTCCGAATGGGTTTATGTTTAGTGTAGGCGTCCAGCGACACTAAAGCATCTCGGATGACGGCCGGGTTTAGGTGGCGAAAATGATGTTTCTGGAGTTTAGTCACGCTAGTGAAACTGGAGGGCGCTTTGACGTCGGTATATCTAGCTACTACGCGCTTCTTTTCTTTTTCCTTCTTGGTCAGTCTCTTCACTGGTTTGCCCATCGTCGACTTGTTGAGGGCGTGAACGACGACGTCGCCGCTAGGCGGTTGCGCCCTTTCCTTTTCTTACTCCCCGCGCTCCTATAGGAAGTCGGAGTTTGGAAAAGTTCACTGCCCTCCTCGTCGTCAGAGGATTGATCGTCCACCTGGAGAGAAGAGTCTGCTGCTGCTACTGCTGCTGCTGCTGCTTCTCCTTCTTCCGAGTCGAAGCTCGGTCGTTTCCGACCTCTGTCAGCAAGCCGTGTGTCCAAGCTTTGGCCAGGTCAGCTCGCTTTATACAGATGGTTTCCGATCAAGGAGTCTGTGGGAACTGCTTCGCGCAGCGCTTTTGTGAACGGAGAGTAGCCCGCCGGTCTGGGCGCCGTCTTCCTGAACCTGGCGGCGTCGTTCAGTAAGTCCACTATGTTGATGCGATGCTCAGGTGGTATTCTCCGACCCGACATCTCGCGCACCGCACCGTCCTCGTTCCACTTGACCACACCGGATTTCTCCAATTGTTTGTACAGCGCCACGGTCTGGGTGCGATTCCTCTTGGGAACTTGGTTCACCAACCGCTCAAGTAGGGACGCGCTGGCTTCTTCAGCAGACTGACGGAGGTGAGCCGGGGGCGAAGAAGTGTAGGACGAAGAGATGTTGCTGTTGTTGGGATTCGCGAGAAAAAATTGCAATCTATTCAACAACCTTCGGTATTTCAACATTTTCTCGCGCGATTCCAAAGTGGGATCGTTCAACACTAAGTCCAAGTCCCTGTAGATAAACTGTAGCACCTGGTGCAAGGCCGCGTCGGGATGAAGGGACTGTTCTGCCTGCTTGTGGTAATAGGCCATATCGGCAGGTAGGCGGGCGGCGGTGGCAGGAGCGGAACTCTCGTTCTTTTCAGTACGCTCATCAGGAAGAGGAGGAAGGTTTGGAGCAGTAGAAGTACTAGCAGCAGCGACTGCAGTAGTAGCAGCGCTAGTAGTAGCAGCAGCGGGCACATGATGAAGTAGACCTGCTCGTGATGATTTGTAGAGCGTCTCAGGATCCACGAGCGCTAAGCGTTTGTAGTGTTGTTGCTGCTCTGAGTCCGTCATGGGGACGACGGTGGCGATGACGCTGGCGGTGGCGGTAGCGGTGGTACTGTCGGCGAGTAGGTGTCGAATGAGGTGTCTCATATACGGAGAATGCTCTTTATAAGCGGTAAGGCCATCCCTATGAGAGCCGGAATGAGGAAACCTCCCTCTTGTACCAAGACGCGTCTCTTTTTCTTGATGGGCGTAGATTTTTTGCCGACCTCCCTCAACACGTCAGCCGATTCTCGAAGCTTGTCCAGTTGTTTGTCGCTGAGCGGGATGTTCCCTACCAGTAAATTGTGACAGATCTCACTCAATGCTGCGATCAGATCGTCGCTTCCAGAGTCTATTAGATGCGAGCAGTCCTTTGGCGAGCACTTAGCTAAGTGCTTGAGAGTACCAAAGTGTCTTTCGAGTAGATGAGAAGACATTTTTGCTACTGCTTTCTCTTGTTCTTTTTTTTGTCTAGCGGTACAAATACTAGCTGAGAGTGTATGGACGTCAAAGAGGAGCGTATTCTCAGATCGTCAGGTGTTGACTGCTTGAAGTCCAGAAGGAGGTATGAGTGAGGTCGCTTGAGTTCATGGGTAAATATACTAGAGAGGGCCGCCGCATTGGAGGGAAACACCTGGCAAGACAGACTAGCTATTTGCCCCATGTCGCGCGGGTTCTTGAAAACGATCATGTAGTGAGCGTTCAGACTCATAGTTCGAAAGTCGGGTGATTTCTGGAATAGGTTCTGAGTGATGTATATGACGCTCACGTTCCAGTGATGCGAGTATTTAGTAAAGATGTCGGCTACCACTTGCTGATTGGAACTGCTCATCAGATCGTCCAATATCAGTAGAGTGTGTGGTCGTAAAGCGTCTTCTGCTACTTCCACGTCTCCCGCTATGGACTCTTTGCTAGGAAGACCTTCTCTGAATTCCACACCGTACTGATTTTGCATTTTTTCAAACAGAGGTTGCCACTCGCCGTAATGGTAAAAAGTCTTTTCCACCGGCGGCATGACCAAATTGTTCACGTCGCTCAGAAATTGATCCACCAAGCGCGATTTTCCACAACCCGACGGACCGCTAATGATACAACTAAAGGGTCCTTGTAGTCGAGCGTCGAAATGAACTTCTGTGAAGAGTTTGCTTTTACTACTCGACATTTTTTTGTTTTTTTTCAGGACGCGTCAGAGAGCGGTTGTGTGTCTGACTGTCTGCTGTGTTTCACACTCGAACGGTCGGTAGTGAATGGTTGTGGAGAAAAGTCAGCCGACCTTTTTATTGATACCGGCCGGTGTCACAGTAGCGGCGGCAGAAGTGACTTTTTTTCTTTTTTTTTTTGCGATAAAATTCTATTTTCACTCAATAGTCATAAATGTTTGTATCAGACTCCAGAGGAGTCTGATACAAATATTTATTTTTTTAAAAAAAAGAAGAGGAGGAGGAGGAAGAGGAGGAGGAGGAGGAGGAGGAGGAGGAGAAAGAGATTAATTATTTTTTTTTTTTGATCATTTAGGCAAAGCTCGTCGCTTTGCCGCTTTTTTTTCTATTTCTGTGTTGTGACACGATCGTCTCGAAAAAGCAATAAGGCGTGTGAGCGCGGCGGTGACAAATACATATTGGAGCGTATGGTTTAAAATAGTGCGTCCCTATCTTCTTCAATTCGGCTGCGTTGCAATATGCGGGATAACAAGTGACGACGTCGAAACGTTTAGAGACCGTGTTCACGTCGGCCACAACGCGCGCCCACCGAGTGGGAGCTGCAGTCGCTCCCAAGAAACCGATTGGCTTGTCGAATCGTTTCATAGCACTTATTCTCACTTTATAAGAGGAGGCAGGGTGAGGAGAGTAGCGGCGCTCTTTCTTTTCATGAAACGCCCAACGAGTGGGGGCGCTGAGAGCGGCTGTTATGCAATGGTAGAGTAAATACTGTTCTGAGAAGACGGCTCTCGGCCATGTCGCTACGTTTTCCTTTTCCGCTCTTGTATAACGACGATGGCGCTCAGCTTTGCATTTCTCGAGAATTCGGTACGCTTCAAGAGAAGCGTGAACCTCAACTACGTGACGCTCTCTCCTTTGAGATAAAAAAATAGCCGGGCAGTTGAGGAGGGCACTTTGTTCGCGCGACCGTCTTTTAGAAACTCGCGCCCTCTGCAGCGCCATATTTCTTTCCTCCGAAACAAAAAAGACTGAGTGAAAATAAAAATTTTAAAAAACAAAAAGCTCAAAGAAAAAAAATAAGCAATAAGCAGACTCAGCTCGAGATTCCCTGCTGGCGTGATGGCGGTGACTGCAGGCGGTGGCGGCGGTCGGCTGGCCGGCGGTGGCGGTGTCGGCGGCGATGGTAGAAGGGTGTGTGGAAAGAGAGACGCATCTCAGTCTTTTATAGGAGCGGCGAGTCTGACATTTTCAGCTGTCGCATGCTGACCTGCTGCTATCATAAGAGAAACAAAAGCCCTAATCACGCTTTTCAGCTGGATCCTTCCACCCCGCCAGACATGGATCCAGATGGGAAGGTGGTTTAAAATTAAATCTGTGTACCGACTGTCATACAATAGAGTAATTAGTTGAACGCGTGTTACCTGTATAAAGGATTAGCGGGTCATGGGCTCAGCGTGTGTATAGAAAAACAACTACAGGTAGCGTGAACAAAGCGACCCCCTCCCTTTCTGTCACTCTGTCTGTGACTAGAGGGTGCGCGTGTGGTAAGCGGCTTAAATCTAAAGAAAAACAAATCACCCTCTCCTGTCGTCAGCAGTCAGCCGGCCGGCGGCTGGAAAATGCGATTAGAGGGATGATGAGCCGCGTAGTAAGCGACTTAAGGCTGATCTAAAGACCTGCCGTGAGGGGGCAGCTGGCCGGTGGCTTGAAAAAAGGGGGGAGTAAGGGTATATAAGGGGGAGTGAAACTGTATTCGGCATCGTCATCATCGTTCACGCTACTACTACTACTACTACTACTACTACTACTACTACTACTACTACCACCACCAGCACCGCGCCTCAATTTGCAGATCCCCATGATGGAAAGTTGCTACCGTGACATGAAGCGGAATGACGAAGCGGCGCGCGAATGTGAAGCTGATGCTGTAGCCTCTGCTACTGCTGCTGCTAGTGCTGCTCAGCGTGCTACTGCTGCATTTACTGCGGCTGTTAGTGACGCTGGTTGTGATGACGTTGTTGTTGTTGCCGCTGCGGCTGTGACTGCTGCTGTTGCTGCCGCCGATGCAGCTACTCATGCCACCGATGCCGACGCTGCTGCTGCTGATGCTGTTGCGGCTGCCGATGTCGCCGCTGATAACGCTGCTAGTGCCCGCTCTGCCGCCCTTGCTACTGTCGCTGCTGCTGTTGTTGCTAATGCTCACGCTACTGCTGCTACCGCTGCTGCTGCTGCTGCTACCGCTGCTGCCGAGGCTGCTGCCGCTGCTGCCGATGCTGCTGCCGATGCTGCCAATGCTGCTGATGCTGCTGATGTTAGCAGTCGCGTCGACAAAGAATCGTCATTTGTCACTCTTAAACCTCCAGTTGAACGCGCGACGAGTAGTAGGGCTACCAACGCGACGGCCGGATGGTGCAAATGGTGTCGTCGCTTCTGCTCGTGCGCATGCTTTTCTTCCGGTCCTACCTGCTGCTGCTACGGTATGATAGTGTTATAGTGTTTGAATGAGAACGCGCGTAGTTACACATAGACGCTGTAACAGATGTGCTTTTTTTTGAAAATATAATTTTAACATAACCTGGAACTTGTTGTGTTTATTTTCTATATATAAGTTGTTTGTTTACAAACAGTCACGTGTCACGTGGTGTTGTTTACAAACAAGAGAGCCACGTGGTGTTGTTTACAAACAAAACCCTAAGTAGGTCACGTTACCCTAGTTACCAGAATGCCGGCTTCTGATTGGCTGAGCCTAAGTAGGTCACGTGACGTAAGTAGGTCACGTTACCATGGTTACCAGAATGCCGGCCTCTGATTGGCTGAGAGCTTCTAAGTAGGTCAGTAGGTCACCCAGAATGCTGGCTTCTGATTGGCTGAGAGCCCTAAGTAGGTCACGTTACCATGGCAACGGGTCACGTGACCAAATGGCGGCCTCTGATTGGCTGCATATCGATTGAGTAATAAACAGTAGTTAACTATAGTCCCGTTCCGATACATACTATACTACTCCTGTACCACATCTACTACATACACCCTGAACAATATAGGTTTGTCACCCTGGGTTAACTAGACAAACAAATGTAATACATTTACCTGAACTATAAGATAAGTCAATCGTACTTTATGCTACGGAAAATTACATACATATGTTTGGCAGTGCACACTTGTATTCATTAAAAATCATTACCATGCAATTTACAGTATGGTAATGTACAATACATTTTCTATGAATTTACTGGATGTGCAATGCTTTTTTTAAATCCTGAATATTAATACCGTGACATTGTGATTTCGCGCCCCAGGGCTTATAAATATGGACAACTGATAATGATGGCACAAAAATAATACACTTATTCAAGTCTCTATTAGGCCTAATGTACTTTCAACAGTTTTCCCCCGAGATGTAATTTAATTATGCCCCCGTCCACTGGGCTCTACAAGACCAAACGTACATATATATAGATATGTTCCCCAGTGGACGGTGACCGTTAGAAAAGCAACATGCTTTTCTATATAGCGCAAAGCTCAGCAACACGGAGAAAGGGAATCCAAGTTGCCTCCAGAATGACTCCCCCTCTCTAGAGCAGCCCAGGTCTTTACTTGACTCGCTTAGGTGAGCCATGGAGGTATGTGACTCCCCTAGGTGACTCCCTTAGGTCAGTCAGCAAGTCACATAGGCTCCCTTTATAAATGCAGTCTGGGCTCCCCTAAAGGGGGGAGTCATTCTGGAGGCGACCTGAACTCTTTTTTGACGTTGTATCTTTTCTCTGTGAACAACATGTTTCATCACACTGGACTTCTACTTATGGCTATGTCTCACGAGATCTGGCCAATGCGAACGTCTTTGACTGGGTGCCATCTTTAACCGGGTGCCAGCTTGACTGGGTGCCATTTTTGACCAGCTTGGAATGAAATGGTTTATTTAGGGCAGATGAACATATAAGTGGGCTGAAAAAGTTAATGGATGTTATAACACTTTAAATTAGTAATAAGTATCCCACTTGTACCAGTCAAAGACGTTCACATTGGCCAGATCTGGTGAAACACAGCCTGATGCAGAAGATTCTACTGTCTACCTACACTTACTATTTACATGTACAAATATGTATAACAAGGTAAAGATAATAGTTATTTTTATGGATAAATATGACCTTTATCTACCCGATTATAGAACAATAGTAGAGAGAAATATAGAAAACAGATGCTGCCTTAATCTCTTATCTACCTATTGTTGATAATTTCCGGTTGAATTGTTTCATCTGTGTTGGCTTCTGTCTGGGGATTAATCGATTTTCTGTAGTTTTTGCTACGGTCCCCAATTCGACGAAGGTACTTTCTATGCGTACCCTGCTCACCCTCCTTGTTTTTTTCCTTCCTTTTCTTGCCACGGATGCCTCTAAAATTGGTAACGAAAAAATATTAATGATATCGTTTTAAGTGTTCTATTTGAGGGAGTTCTCCTGTTTTAACAACAGGGGGAGGGGCTAAATGTTTTTTTGGTCAACCCCCGCAAGGGGTCCCCACCCCAAATTCACTAGCCCCCCCCCCCCTCCCTGCTGTTATTAAAAGTAACCAAATGCTAATCATAATGGGTTGAAGCAACCCAGTTGTCACATTGTTGAATCAAGGTTAACATTCTGGTAGATTTATCAACGTTCATCAACCAAATGTCAAAGTTCACATTGGGATAACATGTTGCTTTGCAACCCCTTGTTCATGTACATACAAATAACTGTCATTATAGAAACCGAAAGTAGAGTCATACCACCAAGTCCATAATTATTCACGGTTATACAGACTGTAATCTGGGATATAACCACAAGTTGCGCAATAGTAAATGAATGTACCATGTAGTTCCCATGTTTTGTGTATACTCTTTAATTCTATAAATAAGACCAGCCTTACAGGTGATCGATATTCTACCTGTGTTTGACAAAGCACATGGCAATTCAGCTATAGGTATGGCAGTGCTTTGATACATTATGTCCTGTTTCATCATAATGCATGAATGCCGCCCTCGTAAGTAATTTGTCAATGGTGCATTAACGCACCATGCAGAATCCTTTGGATCATTTTGGCCCGACCCTAATCTTTTTAGATATTTTTTTTAGACTTTTTCTGATCTAGGTTATCACCAAAGGGGATAGGACATACCTAATAGCTTTCAGCTATCCCAATTGCCATCCTTTGAAATAGAAGAAGGTAGGAAATCCCTTGTATGACAAAAACAGAACTGATAATGGCTTAATTAGACAGATATTGGTTCTACACTATCAAATAACCACTCTGTAAAATGTGATTCTCCCATACAACTCATCTCAAGACGCTAAAAAATAATCCTCAAAAAAAAATCGACTGACCTACCCTCGTTTTTTTTGGCTATGTTAGCTGAACATGGATTTTTTTTTGTTTGGCCTAAAGGGTATGAATACGACTCTGGCATGTAGCCAGGGTTGCATTCATACATCAGTACCATGCTTCCTTCTCAGTGCTATTACCCCCATAAACCTGGAAATATTCAGTCATTCATGATCAGTCACGCATGCGCAGTAGTTTCTTATACCTCACCAAGAAGAAAATGTATACATTTATTCAAATAAGTATCGCAAATACAATGGGTGAGACGAAATATGCCTAGGTAACAACTTTTGTAGATCCTTTTTTGTCTAAATCATTGAAATGTGGATTTTAGTTCTTATGGGTTTGTAAATGAGAAACCTTCTTTTCTGTAATGGCCTTAAAGGGACTATTAAATATAGTATGGTGACACGCACCTGTCCTCGTCTCCCTGTTGTTGGTGTCCTACGGGAATCATCCACGAACTTGGGTCTTGACATTCGGTCATCTCTGTCACCGTCACCCTAGAGGGTTCAAAATAAAATTAATGTAGTTAATAAACGATATACATATAATACATTTCTCCTATAGTTAGGTATCACATAAAAGCGGAGGGTGGAGGGGAGGGGTTACAGTGCTTTAATGTGAGGCTTTCCAGGCTTTCTCAGCATGAATGTAAACAGAGGCGGATCCAGGATTGTTGGAAAGCGGTGGGGGGGGGGGGGGGCGTGATATAGGCAATGTACTGGAGGTATAGACAATTTTTACATTGAAATGCATAGAAAAGTAGAGGGAGGCATACGCCGGATCCGCCCCTCTGATTCCGCCCCTGAATTATTATGTATATGACTGTAGCCATGGCGACTCCAATCGCAAGGATTGAATATCCATGTGTCATGCCGATCTTGTAGGGTTGATACCCTCCAAAGGAGTTGGTATGTTGTGGTAGCTATGGTACAACTGAGTGGCTCGATAGTTGTCCAGGACGCCAGCCGAGGATAATTACCATTTGTCCAATGCTTATAACACTTATGCAGCTACTCACGTGTATCATATCTGACTTACACCCACAGTAGGAGAAGCTGCTCAATGGACCACATCCACATACAGCCCTGTATGTAGTAGTTATAGGACGTGTACCAATCTGTACGCGAAGTACCCCTACAGATTGGTACTAGCTACTAGGTCTATAACTACTTTATACCACTATCTGTATGCAGTATACAAGAGGTCAGGCAATTTCTTTTGTTCTCTCAGCCAGCTGTGGTGTATGTATGTAGCCCTGTTGAGTAGACTTATCTGACCTGCATATTATCTTACTCACAGGGCTGTATTTATAAATGCATCATGGCAATAAAGGGCAAAATACATTACATAAAAGTATTATGCGGCCATGATATGGTTAGCTCTACTGCAGTATTTCTTGATATATTGATTTTCGAGGGCTATTGTGGTCTGTACCAACATGAATGTGCACTTTATGTGACTGGATAGGGGACGGTTTACCTGCTGAAAGTGGATAATTGTGAACAGAAAATTTAAGGAGTCAATCATAACTACTATTGTATAGCGAGGAGAGTCAAACAATTTGCATCCCTTGGAAATAGAGGTTAAACGAACAATGTTTTAATTTTTAAAGAATAAGATTCACCACAGATTGAATCCATAATCAAGAATGAGTCATGTATTACTATAGCTAGGGGGGGAGGGGGGATGCTAGCTCCGACCCCACCCCCAATTGGCTGAAAGTAACTTTTAACTTTCAAGTCATGCTGTGGCTTTTAAACTGGAGATGCTGAGTAATACCAACCCCATTGCCAGGTAAGGTTATACTGATGGCAATTTAGGATATAACCACATCCAGGAATGGATTTTCCATGTATTTTCTATGTGTTTTTTTTAAACTGCAATCAACCTTTTAAGGCCAGACCATGCTTTTTTGTTAATGCATTATCCCTTTCATTGTTATGATACTAATGGTTTCGTTCTATCGCGTAACTTAGGCCATGATTGGGCCAATATTTCTATAGCTCACTTTAGTTTAGCCTAAATTTTCTTTCATTATTTTCTCTAGATTTGTAGCTCACTTTGTCAGCAAAGTGCCAACAACCGGCACTTCCTCGTCGTAGCCAAGGACGCTGCGAACCACCATCAGCGAATTGGGAGACTGAAAGAATGAGTGCGGACGTAACTATCGATCTATGAACATCAACGTTTATATCGCGTAGAGCTCATTGAAAAGAGAGATAAATCGGAAAACGTATTTGTATACAAATTTTCTCTTATTTATTCTACTCCACTCTTTAGTAGTTTCCAAATCAGATAATATGATAGCTTTAGCCGATTTCCGATTTTATATTGGATGCTTGATGTCATGCCTTAATGTCATGACCCCAAGTCTCTCCAGACAATTCACTTTTCAACAAAATCCCTAAGGCTGGAAGGGATGATTGGCTGGCATGTCAGCCAGAATCGGGACAGACTTTCGTACAGTTTATCCGCGCGGTGCGAAATCAGCCAGACACACGGAGAAACACCATTTACATTCTGCCAGTGAATTCCTTTGAGAATGATGTCCCTTCTGATGTGACACAAGATCTGGCACAGTTTGCCTCCTGCTTCTTTGGGACAAGTGTAAAGATATTGAAATCAAAGGCAAATCTGAAGAAGCGTGTGCCCAACAGAATCAATGACTCAACAGGCAATATTCAGGTAATTTACTGAAGAGAGCATAATCATAATTATAATAGCCTTCCAATTAGGTGTACTTCAATAGTAGAAAAAAAGAAATTAAAGGGTTAGTAATAATATCCTTTAGGCCTAATCCAAGAATAAAATGAGGAATACCTAGTATACAATATTCATACAGTAGGCAGCCTATGACTAAAGAGAAGGAGGTCTATCATTGATAATTCTGGATCACTTCCCTCTATTTTTCATTACTTTACTCCCAACTAATATTTTGAAGTTTCTCTGATACCCTTACAAATAAGGTTGATACTCAGTCCTTTGAATTGACCTTGCAAAAACAAGATATCATTCTTGGAGTGAGGTAGCTGGTAATGATAGAGAAAGTGATCATAATTATATTCTGAACAGCAGTTTCTAAACCTGAACTGTATGGCTGTTCCTAATCATGTGTAGATCAAGAAGGAGAAAGGGACCTCAATGAGGAATTTTTAGTACCATCTTTGGCTGCCAGGGGTCTCTATATAGCCAAACAGGTTCAGAGTATATCAAGCATTGATCTATACTACTTTTTTATGTAGAATACAATGGACCACTTTAGGAAATTCTATCCCTGGTGTAAACCTTCCATATTTGGAGTGTAAAAAGGAACATTATAGAGCCTAAATTGGCGTTGGGCATTTTGGATGCCATGGAAACATGATTTTCATTCTAAATTTAAAAAAAAGTCAATTGGAAGAAGGCCTCACAAGGATTTCTGTGCTAAAACCATTCTGTGTTCAAAAGCTGTGACGAAATGCTTAAAAAGGTTTGGATATTTGTTAATCATCATAAATTTGCTAATAAGTGCCCACACATATTCAAGATATCAGTTGGTGGTACCTGTTAGTAAAATATGTCACTAGAAAGCTGATGAAATCAATTTTATGATTGACATTGACCTTGGAGGACCCTTTCTCCTTTGCCTGTACACATGTGTCATTATAATGTTGAAAATCAACAATTCTACTCAAACTACTCTGAAAATCTCACATAAATGCCTTGTTCAATACACAGTGTGCAATTTTATTCATCCTCCTGAGGCTTGAAGGTGGATCATGATGATTCGTTTAAGGCCCAATGCATAGTGTTGGGCAGGCGCACAATGCCGTTTATCGGCTACGCTGATGGATTGTGATGGTGATGAATTTTATCGTAGGTAAAGATGAAAAGAGAGTGACCAATAATTATAATAAAGAACATAAATCCCTTTATCCATTAATACGTGTGTGGACCACCTAATTATATAAACTGTTATTAAACTGTAACACGAGGAACTACCCAGTAATGCAACAAATTGCGGATGATTGTCATTCTAATCATCTGAAGTCAGTGTACTATAACTGTAAATATTTCCTTTCCTGACCGAGATGGCAGAACGTGTTATACCTTTACATGATTCTTTGGTCAATAAACCTATTCAAAAAAATACTGCCAATGGTCTAACATTGCTAAATTAAACGAATTAATAAAAAAAAAAATCATATTCAACAAATGTATGCAGTTTTCATTTATTCATTATTTTTCATTTTTGAAAAAGTGACAAAAACTGAGGTAAGACCTTTTGTAGCACGGAGTTTGAATCACAGTCGGAGAACACAAACTAGTAGGCCTACTGTATAGATCTAGGGAGTCGTCAATCATATGCATTATTGACGAGGTTTCACATTAATCATTCATACATGGAAGATTATTGATTTTTGGTCGATAGTCAATCGCTAGCATGTTCTCTGTAGACCCTAACAATCATACGTTACAGGGAACATACTTATTTGTCAATGGTTCTTCAATGCTTTTTCACTTTAAATTACACATGATGATATCTTTGTCTCTTGGTATGGCTACTAGTACAGTCAACTCCCTCTAATGTGGCCACCCTTGGGACTATGAAAAAGTGTCCGCATTGGTGGGGTGGCTGCATTAGGGGGAGTCAATTTCTATACATTGTAGTATGTTTGGGACTATCAGAAGTGTCTGCAGTAGAGGGATTGGCTGCACTGGAGGGGTGGCCGTTAAGAGGGAGTTGACTGTATACATATATGTCATAGTTTCACATCAATGCTTCTGTTGTATGTAGGTTGAATATACTTTGGATAGAACAAATTTGGTGAACCTCTATTCAAACTAATTGTCTTGTTATTATTGCAAATATCTTCAACATAACTAGAGATTACTCTAAAGAAATGGAAATATAAGGCTCTGTATGATATACCTATTAGCCTTGCATGTCACATTTTCTTGATTAAATGACAAGCAGTACTAGTAGTATTTTCATGATGAAAAATGTCAAAACCTGTTTTTAGGGTTCGCATTTTTAATAAGTTAACATTGATGTATTCACTTTGACATGTACATCTTATTATTCCTAAACAAATAGTTCCACAATTTACATTCTATGTGAGTTCAGCATAGATAGATCTGCATTTAAAAAAACTTAAACAGTTAACCTTAATGTTAGCTTATTAATTGTAGGAGTCTATGGCAAGCCCATGCCCTTAATATGATATTGAGAACATTTTACATTAAGCCCAAAACAATAAAAAGACATGGTTGAAAAACCTAAGGTTTGCAGGTCAGATTTTATCCTTTTCGTGAGCGAAATTTTTCAGACCCCTTTTCTTCTTTTCTTTTTTTTTCCGAAATTGCTTAGAAATTCTGAGTCGGCTTTGTGTTGCTAAACCCAGACGGAAAACCAATTAGTTTGTTCTTCTTCTTTTTTACTAATCCTTCATATCTGTGGCGTGGAAAAATTTCAATGTGGATGAAAGAAATCAGTTTTGTCCAAATACAGATCTACAACTTTGTTGAACTCACATGAACTGGTCCTGAATTTGACAAATTGATTAGACTTAAATCAAATATTAAGAACAATTAACCTACATTATGAGCCATATCTGTGTAGGCTGTGTGTAAACACAGAAAAGGGAACGCTTCGTGTGCCCACTATATCTGTAAAAATATAGAAAGTTTTGTTAAGAAATAATCTAACCCTCTTAATTTAATCTTCAAGTATCAGTTTGAGGGCCAATTCCTGATTTAAATACATCTAATTATCATCAGATTTCCTGATAGCATGGTGACCTAATGGTGGGGGTTGGTATCACTCCCCCGTGCACTGCTTGGATTTGAACTAGAGGGAAAGTGGGTTGGCTGTGCATGCATCGATGGCCAATATTGATTACTACTTCACACTGTAAAAATATTCCGTTGAAATTACGGAAAATCAATGTTAAATTTGACGGTGTATCGCCGTAATTGTGATTTACGGTGAGAAACTGTAAAACTCATTACTTTTACATTGAACATCCGTAATTGTATATTGCTATAAGACATTCAAGTATGATTCTCAGGCCTGATATTTATAAAGGCCTGGAATTAAGATGATATCATGAAATATATATCCATGAATCTAGAAATAACTATAATCATCATTGAATAGCAGAGAATCATCGCATGTGAGATTTACGGGAAAGCAAAATACGGTGAATGTAAAAACAAGTCTGGCATGCATTGATGCCAGTGATTCACTGTAATTTTTCGGGATATTTTTTACAGTGTACATTTGCATGAAATGAGTGCAAATAATCAATAGTATATAGATACTAACCTTCCTCTCGCTTAGTTAATGTGGATGTTGCTTCTTAGAATGCCTGGAAAAACGCAGTATATTCTACCAAACATGGAGTTCGAAACGCTTCCTGTGCCCTCTATATCTGAAAAATTATCAAAGTTTTTATTGTTTTTTTAAACTCTTAATTCAATCTTCAAGTATCACTGTGATTGCCATTTATTCATCTAAAATCAGATTTCGTGATAGCATGATGGCCATAATCACTCTTCCGTAGATTGCTTAGATCTGAAATAAAGAGGCAGACTGGGTAGGCCAGTTATGGACAA